>CM077809.1:114534248-114894248 GCA_039764185.1 Tamarix austromongolica | reverse complement strand
TTTGTAAAAATTAAAAATAATTTTATTTTATTTTATACAAGTTCCAATTTTTATGTTCAAACTTGTTCTCGATCATGATTCATACTGTTATAAATAATACCTAATTTGAGTTTTTTGATTTGACCTAAAATCTATAGACCCGAAATAGACCCGAATTCGAAAAACTCGATAGATCTGACACTTAGTTGATCTGATTTACATCCGACCCATATAGTGACCCGAACCCGAACCCGAACCCAAACCTAACCCGAATTCTATAGACCCGAGTCAAACCCGAAATAGACCCGAACCCGAGAAATCCGAAGAACCTAGCATCGACCCGACCCAAATCACACCCGACCCGTCAATTAACCCGAATCGAACCCGAACCCGACCCAAAGTAACATAACCCGAAACACACCCGAACCGAATTACACCCGACCCGAACCCAGACCCGACTCGATTGTATAGTAAATAAAAGTTGACCCGACCCATATCAACCCGACCCTAACCCGACCCAAATGACCCGTTTGCCACCTCTAGGTATGGGGAATGATTAAGTAATTTGTACTTTTATTTATTACCTACTTTTTTAGCATGTAAGGGGCTTCATGCTGTGGTATGGCTGTCAAAATACCACACATAGGCTGACCTCATATTAATTCTCATCCAACTAGTTGTTAGCTTGTATTCATCCAATTAAATAGCGGTCCCGCTATAGCGTAGCGGCCGCTATTTAGCGGTTTTTGGGTCAGCCGCGACACGAAATTACCGATATGCTATGGTTTTAAAATTTCACATAAATCGGCCGATAAATCGCCGCTAAATCGGCCGATAAATCGGTATCGCCGATAAATCCCGATAAATCGAAAAATATCACCGATTTATCGCGGCGATTTACTGAGAATTATTAATTCTACTAAAAAAAGTATGCATGATAAATTTTATTTATTTATTTACTGTATATATTATAGATCAAGTTACTATTAAATTATAATAAAGTATTACTATTTATTATCTTCACATTTACTATTAAATAACATGCCTTTTTTCATTCTAAGATAAATTTAGGGTTATTAGAAAAATTTAGCATATAATGACTCACTCTAATACTTCTTATATGATATAAAATACTAGTTTATTGAAATATTATATTCAAATGATCAATAAATGATAATTAGTGTATATGGTGAAATAAAAATAAAAATTCACGCGGCAACAACCGCGACGCATAATTTATAGTTCGCGACGCTCCGATACCGCGACACCATGACCGCGACCGCTATTTAATTGCCTGCTTGTATTGCACGGCTAGATAGTAACTAGATAGTAAAGAATGATTGGAATGTAACTAGGTAGGTAAAGGAGATGGGTATAATGGACTTTTTGTAACTATGGCTGCCACTATACATATGGGTAGCCTCAACACAATGCAACACACTACCCCCTTGAATTACAAATCAGATTTTCAAGCTCCTTATGTCCCCCCTCTACAAAGTTGAGTGAAAACTTTGTTTTGAGTGAAAAATCTCATAACTTTTATCTCAAGTGTTGAAACCTTGAGTGGTAGTTATGAGTGTTTAATCTTTGGCTACCTTAGATCAAATATTATCATACTCCTCGTCTCTTTTTTCCATTTTAACTTTCAATGGCCAATTATCCCATAAGCCACCATCTTCCATTAAGCATGTGCCAACTTGTTTAGCATATGCATCACTTTGTTATTGTCTCAAGAACTGGGCATATTAAGGCACTTCTGCATTGACTAAACCACTAGATTTAATAAGCAAACCAATATTGCATACATCAAATATCCAACCAATCATTATTGTATATATCAGCATGAAACTAAGAGACCCAATTATCAAAAGTAATCAACATCAATGGAAGTTGAGATCCGCAATGAAATTTTGATGGCGCAAAAAACATATATTCATAATTTCATAGTAAAAAAATGTATGTAATAATTTAACCAAAGACAAAATGCAGAAACTACTTCTATGAAAATTCCAATTAAAGCATACCAGATTCTTATTGTTGTCCAGACCAATACAATCCGCTAGAAAAAAGTAAGACCCAGGTTCACTAGAAATCGAAGGCTGAATCCTCCCAATTGGCTCAGCAACTGACCGAAATTCAAGAGTCCCAACACAAGTTGAAGCCAATAAAGGTGTAAACACCATATGATTCCTCGGTGAGACACAAACGACATCATATATACTTGTATCAATCCCTTTCATCAACCTACTCCCTGCCCATCCAGAACCCAGTACCACCACCCTAGGCTTCTCATTGGAATTTGTAGGCTCTAATCCGGCATATCTAGTGACGGATTGAGAAGTGGCCGTGGAGTGGACGACTTCGGCTTCTAGCGCTGTGTTATTGGTGGAAAGATGAAAAACAGAAGAGTATAAGGAAGGAAATGATGGAAAGGATTTGGCTCTGGATCCGGATGTTGAGGGTTTATAGAGGGTTCTCAACCATGCCATTTTTATTTTTATTTTTTTGTTCTCACTGTTATTGGGTTTAGATAGATATCGGATTCTTCGTGGGTGAGACGGAGTTGGTTCTGCGTTTAACCAATTCAGACCGGTAGAGTTTTTGAAGGCGGGGCGAGCTTGGAGCGGACGTAATCGAAGGTGTAGAGAGAAGACTCTGCATCCTGTTATTTTGGAAATAAAGAAATGAAATAGGCAAACGTGCGGAACTTGTTTTCAGACTTCAGATATGCCCTGTCGATATTTTGACAAGGGGGCGGGGCGTGGCGGCGCTTCCCTCTTTTATATGCCTGTAAAATGAACCGCCGAGAGTGGGTCGCTGCTGATCGGCTGGCTGGCCACTGGAACTATATCTATCTGCAAAATGCGTTTTTTTTTTAATAAGTCAGTAAAATGTGACTTCACCGTCAAGTCGTCGCTTTACATAAAGAAATCTCTCGTAGTATTAAAAACAAATTATCGCTTTAAAAATGTAAAGGTTTATCTTTACCTTTGCATTCTAGAGGTATTAATTTTACTTAACTTTTTACAATTTTAAAAAATAGAAAAATAAAGTAGAAAATTAAAATAAAATTTTATTTAATATGATCCTTAAAAAGTGTAAAATATTGAAATATATAATCTTTCTGAAAGTATAATAATTTAAAGAAATATATTTATGATATACAAAATAAAGACTTTATAATATGTCCTCCAAATTTGATTGTTATTGTTGATTGATTAAGGATACAATTATAATTAATAGTACAAAAAAATAACATAGTTTTTGAAAATTAAATTAACTAGCATATGAATTAGAGCATACAACTAACTCTAATAATATTCTTTCCTTGGTGAGTACCTAGTTTACTTATTTCTTACAAATATCCTCTTAACTAAATCTAGTGTTGGTTCCCCATGCATTGAGATACACATGTCGTCACATCCACATTGATCCACCCCTCCCCTCTCTATAATTATTTGCTTTAGTTTTATAAAGTTTAAGGTTTTAATTTATTAGTTACTCACCAATGCGATATACATTTTATATATTTTTTTAATAAGATCATGTAGATCATTGAGCAATAGAGTTGCTAATTATATTATGATAGTATTAAATAACATTGTAATATGTAAAAGATACATACATGGGATATGATCAAAGTTTTGGAATCTTGGGATTTGACAAAGAGTTGCATTATGGATACAAAATTGGTTTGAGTTAGATTGAAGGTGGTCATAGTGATCTCTACTTAAATTCAAAAAGTGAATGGAAATATAACTTAGGCACCACCTAAAGCATATTACTTACAATCACACATAAGATTTCAACCACTCAAATAAAGATTAGAAGATTTGTATAGATAACTCTCAACCTTAAGAAAGAGTTGGCATACAACCTAAGGCTTTAATGTGCACCAAAGTTCAAGTCTTATTTTTTTGTTAATTCAATTACCTTACTTTAAAGAAAAGGAGGAGCGATTCCCAGTTAAATCTAAGTACTAGTAGTTAAGTAACAGGTGAAAAAAAAACGAAGCATTTGATGTGTTGCATAATTGATGGTTTGGCAAATAGCATGTTTATGGATTAATAATGATGTTAATAACACTTTTTGGTAGGGTTTGGGTTAAAATTTAATGAAGAATGAATATTGTGTAGGGATATGAATGAAGCAGACAAAGTATTTTCTTCAAACTACTTTTAAAATTTTCATATGGATAACTCTGAAAATATCTCTAATAAAGAGCATACACAGTAGACTTTACTAAATAATTATTGCATCACCTAACAGAAAATTAATAAAGAGGGTTAATTTATCACTTGCACATAATTAATAAAAATAGAGAGAGCTCACAAAGCAAATAAGTTTTATTAAAACTCAAATTCCACCATAAGAAAATAATATGAGTTTACAAGGGATGTTTATATTTTAATATCCACGTCATCATATAACCTCCACACTAATAAAATAAACTAAAACTAATAAGATAAATTGATCAAACCACACATTAATACTAAGATAATAAAAATCAAATCACAATAAAAACTTAATAACTAAGTTATTTTTCACATTTCTATTTGTATAAATAGTAAACTCATGAATAGTGACAATAAAATCTTAATAAATTTGATATTATTTTAACTAATAACCTATAGTAATATAATGCACATTATAAGATAAAATAACTTAACAACGATGCAAATAGTAATTAACTAACTAACTCATCCTTGATAAGGCTGGTCATAAGAGATTCATATAAGATAATACACACCACTCACCATCCATTAAACAAACTCTATGCCTTCATGTTTAGGGCACTTCCATGCATAGATAGGTTGTAACACCCCAAGTCGATATGACCACGTGGAGGCTACCTTGGAGCGCTTTTGGATTGATCAATTGGCCCTACAAATCAATACGAGTCCTTTCAGCACACTTCATCCTCACTCACGCGCTTGTTGAAAAATTTTCAGAAAATTCTAAACTTCCTAGGAGGGTCGTCCATCCTAAAAATTTCTCCACGGTCAGCATGTTTAACTATGGAGTTCTTAGAGTGGAATCACCAAAAAGGATGGTATACCATATTGATATAAGTAGCCAGATCAATCCTTTTAACACTCTGCTCAAATTAGGGTATTACAATCACCCCTACTCAAAGAACGCAATGTCCTCATTGTGCCTCAACTACTAACTGTCTCAATATAGTTTATCCCAAGAATCATCCCACTAGGTGGTTGACTGGCTCATCCAAGTCCAACTTATGGTCATGGTTTTGCTCTGATACCATTTGTAATACCCCAAGTCGATACGACCACACGAGGGCTACCTTAGAGCACTTTCGGATTGATCAGCTGGCCCTACAAATCAATACGAGTCTTTTCAACACACTTTGTCCTTAACCCTATCCCATCCACCAAGTTGCAGCTCTTATCTTTTCCTCCTCTCAACCTGCACCCCTACTCTACCTTCTAGTCATCTATCCACCCATTTTTCATCCTTTCCCATGCCACTCCACCCTGCAAAAATCGCAGCCATCAACCTAGCCATACTCCATCACGTCACCCAGTAGCATGCAGCACTAGTCGCACGTAACCCCAGCCCATCCACCAAGTTGCAGCCCTTATCTTTCCCTCCTCTCAACCTACACACCTACCCAACTTTTCTAGCCATCTACCCCTCCATTTTCTTCCCTTCCTCATGCCTCAACCTGCCCTTGCAGGCCCCTTTCCTATCCAACCTATTTGACACCCTCAACCCCAAAAGAACCCACCTGTAGCACCTTGCCCACTAACCCACGTAGCAGCCACTCCTTCCTCTTCTTTCTACTCCTTTTCTTAAGTCTCAACCTGCAGCAAACACCCTCCTTCCCTCTCCCTTTAACTCCTCTATTTTTCTCCTTGCAGTCCTATCTTTCTCTCCCCTTAATTCCAGCAATTAAACTTTAGTTTGCAGCCCCAAACTCCCCCTTCCCTTCACTGAAACCTAGCCCAGAAATAACCCAACATTTTCCTTGAGTTTCACCTCTCCAACTAGCCACTATTTTCCCAACGTAAGTATTCTATCTTTCGATGGGCTTGGTGCGTAGAAAATTCATGCACCGGCCGCCTTGTTTATTTTCCCTAATCGTTTTTTGAGTATTAGCTCGCATAGGTTGTCTTTTGATTATTTTAATTAGCATGAATACTAATGCTTGTATTTGTGGATGGTGTTATTCATTTTTAGGTAATCTCAACCCCGCTTAAGGTATTTTTGGAAGAAGCTCTTCGTGGTGTTATTATTTTCTTAGCTCAAGGTAAATCCAACTTATCCGTAGATGGTAGAATTTTATGTGAGAATGATAGATTAGTTTTCTAAGGTAAAAATCATATTAGGTTGAGGATATCAAATGATTTGTATTTTGTGGGAAATGGAAGAATGTTGTAGTTCGTTTCTATGTGAATATTATGATGTGTAAATAATATATGTTACCATGCAAATTTTTATATGCCTAATTAGTATTCTAAAACTAAAATTTGGAGAGTGTATGCCTATGACAAAGAATGTGGATTTATGCTAAGAAAATGAAATGAGTATGTTTAGGGTACTAATGTATGTTACCATGCTAATATTTGTATAATTAGGCAGTATTCTAAAAATTGAAAGTGTATGCTTATGACAACATATATGGATTTATGCTAATAGAGAAATGTGCATGTTTAGGATTAGAGTCCAACCGAAAATTGTCATGTTTCATGGTAAGACCCATAAATGGATTAAATGTGACCCTTAGATAATTTCGATAATTTTGAACGTATAGCATGTTAACTTAGAGTATAAATGTGTTTAAATGGTGATTATTATGTGTTGCATGTTCTAGAGGTGAAAATGTAAATTTTATATACCATGATTCGTATTTAAAATTTATTCGTGGAAATTGCATGAATTTATGAGATATTAGAAATGCATGCTAGGAGAGTATACGTGTACTATGTATGGTGAATGTTTAGGGATAATATGGTCTTTTATCGTACCAAAAAAATTATCGTATGTTAAAATATCATTAGCTATTTTATGCTAACATTTTCATGACAAGTATCCTATATAAGTAAACTTGATAATAAAGTGAAGGAAAATGTGGTAGTTATAGGTTGAAGGGTATTTTGGTCATTAAGGCAAAAAGATGTTCCAAAGTGAATAATTGGACTAGTTGAATTAAGCGTTGGCCTCCAAATAATTTTATAATTTTGGAAATAATTGGACAAATGGATTGAATAACTATTGTGGATCGATACTAATTCAGAAAAAATAAGATTTAATTAGAATCAATTAGAACACACAAGAATTAAGAAGAGAAGAACACTCAAGAACACATATTGGGGAAACAGATGATCTTATTGATGTGAAGTAATTTTGATTACAAAGAATCAAAGAAATTCTCACATAAATCACTCAATTCATCAAGGAATTACAATAGAACTCAATAGGAGAAGAAGACGGCGTTCGCTCTTCGATTAGGGTTCTAATCGCATGGTATTTATACTATACGAAACTGTCATTAGCGAAAACTAAGGTGGAGCGAAAAACCCAAAAAGCACGGACTATGTTAATAAACACAGTACCCCCGTGTTTATTTTCTATCTCTCGGCCTCTCTCGGAAAACAGAACATATTTTCATGATGAAAAACACGGATCGTGTTTCCAAAACATGGGCCCCCCGTGTTTATTTCCAGCTTTGACAATCTTCAGTATTTCAGCCACAACTTCTTCATCTGACCTCCGATTGAGCTGATTCTTGATGTGTTGGAAAGCTAACAGAAATATCTACAACGTTCATGTTCAGTACATTTCCAAATTCTAATTTCTTCAATGTTAAATATTCACATCTTTCTAGAATATCTTACAGTTCTACTTCAAATTTCTCCGAAACACTTCACACACCAATTCAAGCTATTCTACACACCAAATACGAGTCACAAGCTCACAATAACTTAATTGGATAATTAGTCGGGTTATGGCATGATGCCTATCCTAGGTCGTGTTGACTTGGAATTGTTGTGACCCTCGTGGTCTTTTGGATTTGACATTTGATGGTTGATTGTTGTGACCCTCGTGGTCCCTTGGTTGATTGATTTATGGCTAAGTTGTAATATTATGAACCTTGTTGTTCTCAAATTAATAACCTAAAATTTCATAAGACACTAATCACTTAAAGAGGAAGACTTGAGTTGGAAAGGAATCTCGTGCCTCGAACTTAGCCGCTGAGTGCATAGTTTGGGCCTTTGGGTCAAGGGGTTCATTTTTGCTCTATAGGTATTCCATATACCCTATAGGGAGTACGCGTACTTAAGGACTTAAGTTCTGAGGTTTAGTATGGACGACTGTTATGTTGTGTGGCTTCCTTGGCAAGCTTTGCCCGGGAATCGAGTGAATTATTTTGGTACCACCCTCCTTAACGATCATTGTCATGGATATGGGATTGTATTCCACTTGAGAATTGTTATATAAAATATATAACCGGATTAGACACCCACCATAATACTTCTATAATAATTGGATTAGGAGTGACCTGACCTTGGTTAGATTGTTTGTAATATCGATAATTCTTCCTATTATGCTATAAAGTATGGTCGTTGGTAAGTTAAAATGGTTGTGAAATTATAATTATGTTTTAAATGCCTTTGATAGGGATTTTGATCTAACTAGTATTGTTAATTTGTGATGTGGATTCATGTTATGAAATCGTGGCTTTGCATGTGATCATATGTTTTATTTGAATCCCGTATTTGTATGATGGTTGCTACGTGGGTATACTACCTCTCCGGAGGTATTGTGGTTTACTTAGTACGAGGAAGTTGTATTGATACTATCACTTTTTAGAGAAGTACGTCCATGGCATGCAATGGTTGAAGAATTTTGAGGAGCATCACCCCAGCGAATAGTTAGATTAAGGGAGTGAGTGGACCCCGTCCCCTTTTTCCCTTTTCCTTGTAACTATGATGGAACGAATGAGTGTAAGGCAAACTATTGTTGACTTTTGTGAGCTCTTTTATTATTTTCTGAAAATGGTTAGCTACTTAATTATCTAAACGGTCATTTATTATGGATAATCTTTCTTTTGTAAAACCCTCGATTATGTATTGTACTTCTCTCGCATTTTATTGGTTTGAGTTGTTATAAGCCTTAGCACTTGACGTAAGGATGGTGAGGAGACCAGACTTATGTCAATTTTAGTGGTAACACCCACTGTTCTTTAATTTCCGCTTCAGCAAAGCAAAATTTAAACGAAATTTTCAAGTCGTGATTTTGGGGTGTTATAATAAGAGATCACATCATTCCACTCATTGGACTTTCCCCAACTTCAATTTTTGAAACCCTGCATTAGTTGTCTCAAAAAATTCATTATGAAGGTTTTTTATATACTAGTTATGTGATCAAAGATTACACTTGTTATACAAAACAATAAGATTATAAGAGTATAATGCAGAATAGTGGGGTGACTTTAGTGGTTGATGTAACGTATGTTGTTAGTGTAAAGGACAAGAATTCAACCTATGCAGATATAAATTATTATGGTGTGATTGAACATGTATGAGAGTTAGATTACACTATATTTAAAGTCCCTCTATTCGGCCGTAGATGGGTTGATAATAGCTATGGGGTTAGATATGAAGATAGATTCACATTAGTAGATCTCAATAGGGTAGGGCATAAACAAGACCCATTCATCTTGGCATCACAAGTGACCTAAGTATTCTTTTGTCATTGATCCTACTTATAATAGATGGTCTGTGATACTATCTATGAAGAAAAGAAATGCCAATGAATATGATGATGAAAATGATGCCAATTGGAATAAAGAGTATATCTCAATTGTGTAAGCAACTCAATTATTAAATGATGATAATAATAAAATTAATTAGGATGAAATATATGTTAGGGATGATCATCATGAAGTAATATATGTATCATATCCAAAAACCAATTCTAAAACAAAGGAAAAAGAATAAGGAAAAGAAGGCAATGAGGGTGATAATATTGTAACATATGATATGTGTGCTTATTATTTTTAAATGTATTGTTTGACCTTCCCCATTGAATATTTATTGTATTGAAAATAATTTTGTGGTATATTATGGTCAATACATAACATTCTAAATAATTTATTTATTGATATTTTGTAGAGATATAGCCAACAAAATAGTTGATAGGGACAGTGGTGATGAAGATGGGAAGAGATGACCTATTATTATGAGAATCATCACGGACATGTAGGATAGAGGAGAATTAGTCGAATTGGGATGGAATACTTACAACCTTCCCATTGGCCCTTACGCATACTGTTTCTAATATATATTTCATTCGTCACGCATAATCGTGTTCTTATCTCTTATAATAATTGGAAGCAGGTTCCAAAGAGTCACAAAGAACATATTTGGTAGGAAATCAAGGTACATATGCTATTTTATTTAATCATTTTTGTATGTCAAATGTTATTAATTTTAATAAATTAATAGCTATATACATCTATATGTCTTAATTTGCAGAGAGTCTTCAATGTCCCAAAGACTAGGAAGAAAGTCTAAGAACATTTAGGTCATATTTTTCTTGTAGAAAAATATATATATTTTGGATCCCTATGGTAGAACCCACCCAAATGATATGGTTTCATTGATCAAGAAAGTTGGAACTAATTTATTGCATATTGTATTTTGGAAGATTTTAAGGTACTTGTTAGATAACAATTAAAATTTTTGATTAAGAATATTTCATTAATATTTAAATAACTATGTGACTATATTTTGGCTTGTAACATAGGAAAAAAGTGCCAAAAATAAAGAGATTGCTAAAAAAAATAAATACCGACATAATATGGCTCATAAATGCTATACAAGCCTTGAGGAGGAGTTAGTATGAGATTTTGATTTATCTATTTACATTTAAAAGCTTGATGTTATAATAATATTCTTAATGTAAGATTATTTTTTGATTTACAGCTCATAGCCTAAGACTTAGATCCATGTACCTCGTCCATCAATATTAGTACATTATGGAAGAATGCTAGAGAAATAAAAGATGGATATATTAATGATGATATAGATGCTGCTGCAATAAAAATTGTAAGTTTATAGATATCCCGAACCCTACTTAGTTTTCTTTTAGAAAACTATTATATTATGATTATTCCTATAAGCTAAATTTAAATATATTATATATATTGCAGGACAAACTTGAAATGTCAAATGCTACAGAGGGGGTGGACCAATATAACATTGTGTCCCAAGCTATAGAAATTGTAGAATACCCCGAAAGACATAGGTGATCTTGGATTAGGTGTTACGAGAACAAGCGTGTGTGGTCGATCTTGTGGTTCTCGTAGCACTAATGGGCAAGTGGCCATCCTCACCTAGAAATTAAAAATGGCATTTGAATGAATGGAAACAATGGGCAAGAGTTTTCATTTATGAAATCTCAAGGGTATAAGCCATCTGATTCAGTCAACCATAATCAAATTCACATACCCAATGTAAATAACGTTGGAGACAGTTGCGAAGCTAATGCATGTATTTCTTCTCTTCCCAAGGTAAGCATTACAAACTATGAATTGTTATTAAATGTATTTAGTGTCATAAATAATTAAGAATGTTTAATATTTTATTTCAGGATTTGCATAAATGTGACTTATTAGTGAATGACCTTTTAACTCTTTTAGTGAAAAGAAGGGTACGCATCAGTCATAGTACCCAAACGCAAATAGTCTATGGGTATAAATTACACCTAAAAACAAGGTCAGTGAGTATTGACACTCCAATCATTGGCAGTACGCCGTTTGCCTTGTTATAAAGAAGGCGATGAGGCAGCCATAGTGCTAGAAGTTCATGGAATCTTCGTACCTTGGTTTGTGGATCAGATACGTCTCATGACTGAAGAGGTAATGACATTTGACATCATTATTAGACCTTATTTATTACTTAAATTTTTTATAGTTTTTTCATATATATATGCTCAATACATATTTCATTTACTATTATGAAGTAAGGAATCAAAAAAGAAGAATGTTCCTACTAATAAAACTAAGAAAGGTACTAGTAGAACGAGTAATACAAAAGAGGGAACTACTAAAGAAAAGATAGCTAAATCTAAAAAATCAGTTGCCCCACAAAAGATTCATTCTTTAGAGGAGAGCTAAGCTCCACCAACACTAGCTTTATTGTATTTTTATGTCTAAAACTACGTCAAGGAAAATTATATTTTTATTAATTGTCGTCCTGAGTATGTTGGGAGGGATGATGCCACTTATATATTATCGACGGTTGACACAAGTAACATTTATAATCAGGAATGGATGTCAACCATGAATATTATTGTCTATGTCACGTAAGTATTATTTCATATTTCATATTTTGGTACTTCTTGTTACATTGGAATTTTTATGACCTCTTATATGAGTTATCAGTTATGAACAAATATGCATTGTTATTGTCGTCCATAGGTTAGTAACTAGTCATGTTGTGATGGAGGGAATGTTTTCCTCTATTGTGTTTGTGTGCCCATACTACATAGTGGACGGTACTACAATAAGAGAGGTAGGCACATAAACTATTTAGCCGATCTCATTTTAATTAAGGGATACAACAAGCTTTATCTCATTCCTCACCTTACAAATGAACATTGGGTTTTGTACGCTGTATGACCTAATCTTAATAAATTCTATGTATTTGATTCCCTTCGAACCTATGACGTGCCTTTTCACGTCACTCGTTGTGGTGGAAAAGAATTTATTGACATATTAATATACTTTTCACTTCTTACTTCATTAGCTTACTTATGTATTTATTCTACTTTAATTATTTGAGGTATATATACTTGTAATATTTTGTATCTAACTCTATTTATTATGGCATTATAGACAACATATCATAGGAGAGGTGAGAATGGTGCTCTAGACCTAAAGAGTCTTGAATATGAGCTTGTAATGGTAAGTAGGAAGATAACCATTTTGTATTTTGTTTTAATTATAATTAATATCTAATAGTTAGAGAGCTACTTAAATTTATTTAACAGTATTCACAACAACATAACATAGATAATTATGGATACTATGTATGTAGAGAAATGGATCTAATAGTCCAAAATGGATTGGTCAACATAGATCCAAGCTATGTATATTTGTTTTTCCATGTTTTTCCATTAATGAATCATGACATATATATTTGGTACTTAACCTAAGTACTAACTTAATAATCGAAACTTGGGCATTGTAGTTTTTCATCGGTGACTATGCATGAGGCTAGAAATACAATGTTGATGAAATTGATGAAGTTAGAGACCAATGGGCCAAGCACATGCATTCATACATTCAGTATTAGCTAGGGATCTATATTCTATTGTTTGTTTATGTTTGTATTTCATCTACATCTTTTAGTCATCTAGGTTATGATCTATGAACTTTTGACTTCAGAGTGTAGAGCTATCTACCTGTGGTACGCCTATTAATTTTGATTCCTGGGTATGGCTAGTATATTGAGATATACCAATTAGAGCTTGTTTGAAAATATGGAGTATTATTTGGGAGGAATACATGCATGCATATATGAATTGATATTATTTTACATTACAGATTTAGTAAATATTTAAACATACAATTGTGTATGTAGGCTGGAACAAAACAACAACAATATATATAAAAAACATATAAGTTTTAATAACGGTTCTTATTGAAACCATTATTATTGAAGTTTTAATAACGGTTTTGAGTAATAAGCATTATTAAAACAACCATTTTAATAATAGTTCTCCACTACAACCATCATTAATATAATTTTTAATAACGGTTATCTATATAAACCATTATTAAAAGTTGACTATTAATCTCAAATTTATACTTATTTAATACGTATTAGGGTTTAATAAATATATAATTATTGATTAAAACCCTAATTAGATGATATTTTAATAACGGTTTTTGTTATAACCATTATTATAACATAGTTTTTAACAACGTTTGTGACTTACAAACTGTTATTAAACCTTGTTTTAATAACGGTTTTTATATAAAAACCGTAATTAAATACCAAGTGTACGACCATATTCGTAGATTTTTGTATATTTTTTTATGATTGTTATGAATAATTATTAAAGATTTTATAACTGGCGATTCAATAACAGTTCAAAACTGTTATTAAAACCCCTTTCTGAGGTAGTGTTTCATGCCTTGGGATACAACCATAGAGGATTCAGAGCAAAGAGAGAAAAAAAAATGAAAGTCACCTCTAATGCAGGTAGGGTGCAGTCCATGCCACAACCTATGCTTAACGTGTGGTTGAATTTCTAAATTTAACTTATCTACACTTAGCCTATTTCCTATGATATGACTATGCCACATGTATGTTCTCCATTTCAAGAGTGGTTACCTATGTAACTTTCCTAATATATAGTAGTTTTTTGCCCACTTTTAGAGAATTTTAGAGGGACTCTTTCTCTCTCTTTTTCAACCCTCATTATTGTAAAATACATTACCCTAGTTTAAATCACTCATCTTTCTAGCAATTACTCACTTTGGACATTCCCATTCTTAAAGATTCTTGAAGAATTTGGTTTTCTCTTCTCTTCTTTGCTTTTAATTTAAATTATTCATGATGTTTACTTCTTCGTGCTTATCATTACCACAATTATCCTTGAGTATATTTATTTTCTAGGATTACATCTAGCCTAAAGTGTTAGTTAATGATAAAATAGTTTGATTTGCATTTTGATTGCTTGAATTCTTGAATTCATTTGTTAGTTCTGTAATTATAGTTGAGTTGCTTGATTGTTGACTTAACAAGACATAGGTATAAAATGTGAAGATTAATAACCAAAAATCTAATAATTGAATGAGAGAATCAAATTACATAAGTAGGCTAGAATCTCTTAAAGGTTTTACTAATTTAGCATAGAAAATTATGAATTTAATTTGATTTAATACCATAAAAATAGGTTATTAAATTGAAATAGATAAAACTATTAGATCATGAAAGAGGCTATTAGTTAATTTAGACTATTTTACCCTCTTAGATTTAAGTAGTTGTTTGATATTTAAATTAATTATTTATTATTTACCAATCTATAATAGCAATCTAATCCTTGAATTTTAATTATATTTTTACTAAAATTATAATTACCATCTAATTTGATTCTATTTATCATCTTTTACTCCCTAAATTTGATATTTCTAAGTAGTCATAATCAATGAAAATTTAGTAGTTAATAAGTCCCTATGGAGATGACCTTGGCATATTATAATGACGGTTGTGTGCTAGTAGTTTGGCCTTTCAAGTTGTTGGTGTCAAAAGCTTGTTAATATTAAATATTTTCATTATTTAGCTAAACTAGACCTTTTCTTTTAATTTTATATTTGACTTGTTCTTTTTCCCTTTTTTATAGGTATCATTGTATGATATGATTCTTATGACTTAGGAAGCCATTACATTATGCCCTTGAGATCGAGAAAAGTCTATGTGATATCCAAAAGTGGATATGAAAGGCAAAAGACAATTTAAATAAATAAATCACCATAAGAGGCCAAGGGAATCACCGATCTTTAAATGAGTTTGCATCACCAAACTTTCATGGCACACAATCAAGCATTAAAAAGTCAACAATTACTGCTAAAAATTTTGAGCTCAAACCTTCACTATTTTCAATGGTTCAACAAAACCAATTTGTTGGTACTCCAATCGAAGATCAAAACCTCTATATCTCATTCTTCTTAGAGTATTGTGACACGTTGAAAATTAATGGGGTGATGGATGATGCAATTTAATTAAGCTTATTTCCCTTCTCACTATGTAATATCCCAAAATCCTAATTTCCGAAATTATGGCCAAATAAGGAATTATTAGGAAAATTAGTTACATAAATTCATTTATTAAAATGTAGAGAGTTAATTAAGGTAGATTAAGAGGAAAATAATAAAGAATTTAATTAGAAGAAAATTTGGGTATTTTTCCTAATTAGCATGGAGGTTTAGGGAATTTATCTAAAATAGTCTAAAATAAGCAAAAAGGAATTTATTTAACATTTTATAAATATTAATATTCTGAATAACCCAAAAATACCCCAATTTCCCCATAAGTTAATTTAATTATTTTCCTATCTTATTTATTTTCTTATCTTCCCTTTTCTTCCTTTTTCTCCCTCCTCTTTCTTTCTTTTTTTTTCTTTCTTCTCCCCCGGCTGGGCCAGCCCACCGGCCCAAACCCCTCTCCTCTCCCCCGTCTCACGCACAGGTCCAGCCCCCCTTTCTTTTCCTTTCTCCTTCCCGCAGCCCAGTGCCATGCGCTGGCCCTCGTACTCTTATGCCCAAAACGACGTGTTTTAACCCCGAGGACGCCGAAACGCCGCGCCGCGTCAAGTGCCCAAATGACCGTTGCCAGCCTACGATGCGACGCTGCGTTTTCCTTCCACAACCCGTAGTACGCCGCGTTTAGTTTTAAGAAAATCTTATAAACTCCAAACTGGTCGGGTTCCCCTTATTTTTCTTCTTTTTTCCCCTGGACCACCGGTCCACCCTGCCATCTTCTTCTTCCCCGACCTGCACCCGACCTACATTCGACGCTTGCCGCTCGAATCTCGCCGGCAGCCACCAGCCCAGTACCGGCTGTCCTCCCCTGCCTCTCTCCCGTCGCTTTCTTTCTTTTTTTCGACCCGACCAAGTCCCTCTCTCCCCTTCCCGCGTGCCCCTCTCTTTCCCTTTTCTTCTCCCCTTTCCCGACCTAGCCTGCCATGGCAGGACCTGCACCGCTTGCCATCGGCCGGCCACCTGCACCCCTGCCCCGCACGCCTCCTTCTCCCTTCGTTGTTTTCCTCCCCCCTTGGCCTATAAATACCCCCTCCCGAACGGCCACAGCAAGTCCTCCCGTTGGACCTTGCTGAAACTCTGTTCCGCCGCCGCCAGAACAGACGCCATGTCTGCCGCCTCCAGCCACCGCCGAAACCACCTCTTCCCACCATTATCATCCCTGCACTTCCTTCTACGAAACCAAGCCACCAGCACCCCTCCCCTTGCCCTGCACGTGCCGCCATAGCCGTGCAAAAGTCCTAACCCGAAACTACCACCTCCAGCCTTCGCCGCCCTTGCGCCGCCTCTCACCGCTAGCCCAGCCGCCACCAGGGCCTCTTCCACCCTCCAAAATGCCCAGCAGACCTCCCTCTACCTTTCCCTACCTTCAAATTCCCCTGCCTCCCTCTCCTCCTTCCTCCCTCATCTTCCATCTCTCTCCACCACCCTCGGCCGCAGCCGTCGCCGCCGCGCGCCGCCACCCCTTGCCACGCCACCACCCTCATTCCACTCCCCTTCACCTGCTGTTTCCTCCCCCACCTCAAACTTCTTCTTTTCTCCTCCCATCTAACCACCACCTCCATCTTTTCCCCTCTTCTCCACCTCCACCGCCGCCGCCGTCGCCGCCACGCGCCGCCGCCGGACCACCACCGACCCTAGGTGGTTCTCCACTCATCCAAACCCTAATACCCCTTATATATAATTGCTACTATTTTCTACTAATATTAATACTAATATACTTATTATTATTATTATTATTATTATTACTTTTATTATTGTTATTACTTTTATTATTATTATCATTATTATTATTATTATCATTATTACCATTATTATTGCCCTTATTATTATTAATGTTCTAATTTTCTTACTAATACTAACATCCCTTTTAAACCCTAACCTATATTATACTTAACTTTGGTCTTATTTTTATAAGTATTAATATTAACATTTTTATTATTATTATTCTATTATCCTTACTATGGTTATTATTATTATTGCTTAGCCTTACTTGGTTGTACTTGTACTATTATTATTATTATTATTATTATTATTATTATTATTATTATTATTGTTATTATTATTATTATTATTATACTTAACACATTTATCACTAGTGTTAATAATAATACTACCTTGTCTTACCCATGTTACTTAACTCAAGCTAGTAAATATCATTTGGTTGTTAACTAATAAGAGTACTTGAACCTTATTACCATACCATTTAACATTAACCCTAACCCCATTACTATGACACTATTATTAACCATTACTATTATTACTACTATCACTACCTTATTGTTGTAATCAAAAGCATTTGAACCCTTTTATTATTCAAGAATATACAACTATTATCATTATCACCCTTAGGAATAGTTACTTGTAATAGTGTGACCTTATAATAGTATTATTTCAAATATGACACCATTAGTAGACTTAGCCTTAAAAAAAATGCTAGGGTTTCTCTCACTATAAACATTAGTGTCACTAGTATTAGTTTTATTATTATTATTATCACTATTTTTCTATAGTTAGCATGAACATTATTATTATAAGAATAGGGCTAACGGGTCTAATAATATAAGTGTAACAGTAGGTATTAAAAATAAACATATTTTGACTACTAATATTTAGTATACTAATTCTAAAGTAAAAACCCTAGTTTTTGTATAAAACCCTTTTTAGTGATAAAAACCCTAACCTTAAACTAAAATGAGGATTGATAGTAATTATAAGGGAAACTAATACTTAGCATTTTCCCCTTTTATAGGTAACCCCGACCAAAGCCCTAAGGAGTTAGAGGAGCGTGCTCCAAGCCCGGCGTCGCCTTAGGTAAGGACGAAGCTAATGGCCTTGTGTTATGTGTGACATGGATGTGTTGAATGTTGTGTATGCCATGCTATGCCATGTATTATATGATTTGTGGATAACTCGTTTTATGTGTAGCGCAGCTTGGAGATTGAGGTATGTTGTTTGTGCTTCCATGACATGAGCATGACATTTATATGTATGATGTTTATGATGTATTATGCTATGGCCCTCTAGGACATGCATGTTAGGATAAATGGTAATATGAGTTGGGAACCATCATGGGAGTCTTGAAGTTTGTATGATCATATTAATGTTGTATGGTGGTATTATGGTTGTAACGGTGGTATTAGGGTTCGCATGGTGGCGTTAGGGTTTGTATGATGGTATTTGTGATTTTATGGTGGTATTAATGTTGTATGGTGGTATTATGGTTGTAACGGTGATATTATGATTCGCATGGTGGTGTTAGGGTTTGTATGATGGTATTTGTGATTTTATGGTGATATTAATGTTGTATGGTGGTATTATGGTTGTAACGGTGGTATTAGGGTTCGCATGGTGGCGTTAGGGTTTGTATGATGGTATTTGTGATTTTATGGTGGTATTATGGTTGTAACGGTGATATTATGATTCGCATGGTGGTGTTAGGGTTTGTATGATGGTATTGGTGATTTTATGGTGATATTAATGTTGTATGGTGGTATTATGGTTGTAACGGTGGTATTAGGGTTCGCATGGTGGCGTTAGGGTTTGTATGATGGTATTGTGATTTTATGGTGGTATTAATGTTGTATGGTGGTATTAATGGTTGCATGGTGGTATTCATGACTGCACGATGGTATTAGGGTTGCACGGTGGTATTAGGGTTGTATAGTGGTATTATGGTTGGTATGGTGGTATTATGATTCGCATGGTGGTATTAGGGTTGTATGGTGGTATTAATGATTGCATAGTGGTATTAATGGCCTATGGAGTAGAGGGTTGAGAGTGAGAATTCACTTATATAAAGGATGAGTATGGGTTTTCTAAAGAAGGGAGGTTACTTGGAGAGGAAGTAAAGTGCTAGGGTTGGTGTGGCCAACTAGGGTTTGGCGGTCACATGCGGAGTTGGGGAACAAAGAGATATGATTTGGGAATTTCTTAGTAGAGACGGGATGCGAGACAAGGAACAAAGTGAAGATAGGATGAGTAAGAAAGAGTTGGGCCATATAGGCCCAAATTAGGGTTTTCCAAGGAGGAGCCCTAGAGGGATGAAGACATACGGAGTCGATATCTTATGTGTTGGAGTAGCCTATGTTCTTGGAGATCGCGCCTTACTATATACCACTATACCTAAGTCCAAGAGGGATGGATGTCGAGTGTGAGAAAAGGGTGAGTGTCTCAACATATGAGACGGGCCCGCTTGAGAGGCAGTGGTAGTACGTCGTTGGCATGCATGTTAAGGGTGGAATGACATCTAATAAAACACGTATAAGACACTAATCATGTAAAGTGAAAGATTGTTGAGCCGGGCCCAGACCGATCCACCGACATAATAGTGGCCAGGTGTCGGGGTGCCCTGGAGACCGATCCACCGGCATAAAATAGTGGTTAGGTGCGTTCTGCCCTATACGTGACCGATCCACCGGCTATAATAGTGGGGGATCTCGAGCTCAACAAACCAAACAGTATGTTGTAATTAAATCATGGGAAAGATACTATATACTTACAGTGGAACACCATGAGAGTCGGGGCCAGACCGATCCACCGGCATAATAGTGGCCAGGAGCGTTGTGCCCTGGAGACCGATCCACCGGCGTATAATAGTGGTTAGGTGCGTTCTGCCCTATAAGTGATCGATCCACCAGCTATAATAGTGGGGTTCCAGTACTCGCATGGATTAACAAAGATTATGGTGTGAAATGACTTGCAAATAAATCATGGAAAGATACATTATAATCACAGTGAAACACTATGAGAGTCGGGGCCAGACCGATCCACCGGCATAATAGTGGCCAGGAGCGTTCTGCCCTGGAGACCGATCCACCGGCATAAAATAGTGGTTAGGTGCGTTCTGCCCTATAAGTGACCGATCCACGGGCTATAATAGTGGGGTTCCCGCACTCTCATGGGCTCATAACGATCATGATGTGAATCGACTATAATTACCAGAGTTATGAAAAGAAGAAGTTGGATTGGACCATAACAGATCCTCATCATCCATCATATTACATGTTGCTTATATGTTTGTGCTGTGCATGTTATGTTTTATGATGGTATGCTTGGCCTTAGCGCACTTGCGCCCTTACTCAGTATTGGACCCATACTGATACTACCTTGATTGAATGGGTCCTGTGATGATCCACCGATGGTGGGGAGCAGACCTCCTGTGCAGGTTTATGATCGATTACTAATTCAGGGTGGAAGGCTTGACTTGAGTGAGTAGGCGGTCCGGATATTTGCCCATTGGGATCTGTTTTATTTAGCTATATTTTGTACTACGCTTCTTGCTTTGAGATCGCACTTTTAAGCTGCAATCTCAGACGATATTTTAACTATGGTTGACTCGTGGTTTTCGTGAATGATCTATGCACCTACGTTTTGATGATTCTTACTTAATGATTGTTTATTTTAGCCTTAGTACTTAGTATCGGAACGGTAGGAGTGAACCGGTCTGGTACTAAGTGTGGCGGTAATACCCCCAAGTTTATGGTTTTAATTTTTTCGCTTCCGCTAAAACCTTTGTCTTAACGAAATTTTTCAGGAGTGAAATTTGGGGGTGTTACACACTAAGTTCGTGCTATCATAGACACTCCAAATTAAATCACCAACACATAAGCAAGTAATAAGTAGTGAGTAGGAGTCGGTCCCATGAAGATTGTAATTCAATCTATAAATTTTTATTATCATATAAATCCCTCTATTGTTAATTGATTAAAAACTAATTACTAATAATGAAAATAATAAAGTAAAAATTAAGAACATAACTAAATACCAATAATGGGATAATAGGATTCAAAGGACATATTCAACATAGGAATAACAACCGAACATAAAATAAAATGATTATGTAGTATTTCTAATGTTAACCTATAGAAGCTTGCATGCCTTCACTTCCTAGAACCCCCTTATGCAAATAAATGAATGTCTACTTATTATTAATTATCTAAGTAATAGCCTAGGATATGATCTCTAGATTTAATTAATTATATAATTAATGATTAGAGAGCAGCTAACTAGAGCCATAATTACAACCTTCTTGAATTATGTAATTCTAAAGATTAATAAACATAGATTAAATTAATAACCTATTTGCCACTTACAAATGTATATGCTAACAATCATAAATTAACTATATTACCCTAGCATCCAATTAACACTCAAATTACCTTAGTAGCCAATCTTAATAATAAAGTCCTAATCTTAGATTGGTGATCATTACACTTGATTTATTAATCTAAAAAAAAAGTTTACATAACAATTAAGTCCAACTCACATCTCACAATTAGTTATCCAGTAACATTCAATTATCCTCCTATGCTATACTAATCTAGCCTAGAATATTATAAAAATAAAAAAACACAGAATCTAAACTCATAAAAATCATAACTTTAATAACACATAGAGAAACAAAATGACAAATATTAAATTAAACTATAATAAATCACAAACTCAATTGAATAATTGAATAATGGAAATTACATTAAACACAATAATAAGTATGAAATGAATAAATGAAACAAATGAAAGAAAGAACATAGGAGATTATAGAACCACAAATTCCATATGATCTTCAATCCTTCAATTACATTAATTAACTAACTAAATCAAATGAAAGAATCCCATTGGTTTAGAAATAATGAAAAAAAGTTAAAGTTTTGATGGTGGTGCTCTTCGATCCTTTATTGGACCTTATATATGTTTTATATATAGACAGAAGGCCATACAAATCAGATCTAAATTATGTCAAATGTGTTTTTACTCTAATACTAGGCATGTAGCTTGAATAAATGGAGTACGTGGGAGGAGAATCAAGGAAATACTAGTCATATTTCCACTTTATTGATTGTCTTGACTTGATTTTTCTTCACATGAATTATCATTTAGGGTATTGCATGATGATACATTTAAATTTCCATGACTCCAAGATTGCATCTTATATTGTGCTTCTTTCCCTTAGCAATCAACCCAAATTATCTTGATTTTATCTTTTCTTACAAAACTAGGCCAAAAATTACAACTCGAGAAAAAAAGATGAAATTATTATAAGAAATAGCATAAGCTAGGTTAAGATATATTAAATAATTATATAATCTATGCATATATCACTAAAGGAAAAAGCAAGCGCATGAATAGAATCTCTTCCACCCAATTCTATTACCATATATGATCAAATTTCACAACCATTCCTTGATAATTACTCCCCCCTAGAAAAACCACTTAATTAAGGAATCAAATAACAAGCTTTAGTCAAAAGGATGAGGAGTAATTATATGATACTTTAGAAAGGTACAAGGAAATGCTGTGACTGTGCTCACATCATGATTTATAAGATTAGATAATAGTCCACACTTTCTACAATGGTCTTCTTTATAACACAAGACTTAAGGCATCTTATAGATGACATGGCCCACGATCACTTCTTATGGTTAGGTGAACACTTATTAACTAAAAAGAGCAGGAGGTATGATGTTGTTGCATTAGGCCACATAGCTTCAAAAGATCATCTTGAACCATCTACTAATGAGCATGAATTACATTGCATCTCGTTCTTCTATTTCTAAAATATGTGGCATAGTTATACACTTTCTATGGAATGTCAAGTTATAAATTCCCATATGCACCTTTATATAAGCATGTTAACCATGTTAATAACCTCAATCAAAATGGGCATCTTTTTTCCATCACTTTTAATCCAAGGTGGAGAAATCATCATAATTTCTATTACAAAAATCCACCCTATAATAATACACCTCAATCCAATTTTAGGCCTCCTAGTTTTCAAGCTCCTAGGCTCCCTCATCTACTCTCTAAAAGTCTAATTTGGAGATTATGATGGAAAACTGTATGACCTCACAAAATAAGTAGAATGAAGAGTTCAAAAATCACAATATAATCTTAAGCGATGTTATGAAAAACCTCGCCTCTAAGGTTGATTCTTTAGCTACCCATAGAAAAATTTTAAAGAATCAAATCACTTAAGTGACCTAAAAAGTTAAACTCTTCTTCTAGAGATTTAGGTATGTTTCCTAGAAAACCTAAGACTAACCCAATGGAATCCATCAATGCTATCACACTTAGTTGTGGAAAAGAGTTATAGGAACTGGTGATGAGAAATAATCATAAGGATGTTAGAGATGATAGTAATTTGGTTGTGAGAAATGCGAAAGAGCATGTTAATGAGAAAGATGAGAATGGTGAGAAATGTATTACACCACCACTATATTAGCATCTTATCTCTTATCCTCAAAGGTTAGCAAATGCTAGATTGGAAAAGCAATTTGGGAAATATTTAGATAACCTAAAGAAACTCCATATAAATATGGATTAATTGAATGCATTTTTCAAATACCATCTTATGCCAAGTTCTCAAAGGGGATCCTATCTAATAGGAGGAAGTTGGAGGAGTATAAGACCATAACTATAATTTAAGAGTATAGTGACATCATTTAAAAAATAAATTACCTCCTAACCATAGGGGTCCTAGATCATTATCTAACCTTGCACATTTGGTAAGGTTTTAATTAATTTGCTCTTTTGATCTTGGTGCTAGTATAAGTTTGATGCCTCAATATATGTGTAATAGGTTATAGATAAGAAATTTGAAGCCCACTACTATCTCTCTTTAGTTAACTCATCGATCAGTGAAACATTTGATAGGTATATTAGAGGATTTATTTATTGAGGTTGGTAAGATTTATATACGTGTTGACTTTGTCATTTTAGAGATGAATGAAGACACTAAAATTTTAATTATTCTTAGGAGACCTTTCTTAGCTACTGTTGATGTGGTAATTAATGATAAAAGTTTGAGTGTATCTTTGAACATAGGATATGAGAAAGTTGAGTTTGATTTGTCTAATGTCAACATTTTTTTTTTTGTGAAATGAGTATAATAAGTTTGATTCAAGTGGTCAAATGAAAGACAACTTGGAAGGATTATATAGAGAATGTTATGTTAAGAATAATAAGAAGACACATATGTCAAAGATGAGCGTTGTGAAAAAACAAAAATGAAGGCATTGTAAGTATATATTACACCGAATGGGTGTTCATTCCCAAAATGGAATTAGTTGACGTTAAGGGCTCAAGCACATGACAAAAAACGAGTGCTTCTTGGGTAGACACCCATGTCGTGTTTATTTTAATTTTCTCATTTATTTTTTAGCATAAAAAGTTAAAAATAAAAAATAATAAAAAATAGCATTAACATATAATAATTGGTTGTGTTTTGATGGTGCTATGTGTTTATTGTTTGTAGGTATTAGGAAAGGTAAGAATTTGAAATGATAAAAAGAAATTTGGAGAATTTTGCCCCAAAAACACCTAGGTTGTGTTCCATACCACAATCTGTATTCTAGGTGTTTTGCAATCAAATATTTTTTTTAGCATAATGTACTTTGAACACAAGAGAGGTTTGCTCCATGCCACAAGCTTTATTCCATGCATTATAAATGAAATAATTTTTTTTCTTAAATTTTCCCTAACCACACCTTGGTTGTATCTTAGGACATAACTTGCATTCCACACACCCAAACACTCCTCTATAAAAAGATGTAATAACCATCAATATTGCCCCACCCCAGACCTATAACTCCCTCACCCACGACCCCCATTTTCTCAACATCTATAATCCCAACCCCAACTCTATAATTACCACCCCATTATATTCACTCCTCCATCTTCTCTCTCTCTCACACACACACTCTCTCTCTTTTCCACAATCACTCACAATCCCCACCTTGATTCTAGTCCACCCCTACCCACCTCTATTCCATACCCTTTATAATCACCCTACTTCATCGAACCCATAAAAGCTCTACTTGGGATGTCTCTGCCCACATCAAGTTATTGCCACGACTCTCAAACGTAGCCACTACATTGTCCATTTGGCACCTGAGCTTGCCTAATTCCACCACTTCCCACATCAACCTTCATTTGCACCTATCATCAATCATATAAAACAAGAGCACGACCCTAAATCTGCTATTATACCATCATTTTCCTTCACAATCAATGACTAAAACAATAGTGTACCACAAAAACATAGCCAAGAACAATGTAAAAAATCAATGGAGTTGTAGAGGCCCACTTCTTCTCCATTTTTGATATGCTCCAAATACTATTTTACCGAAACTGAATCTACCACAGACCTCCCTTCATTGCATTATCCGCCTATAGGCCCTACTTACCACCACCCACATGTGTTTTCCAACCCATCAAAATTAACAACCCTAATAATATAGAGCAGTAGCCATTGCTCCTTTATAATTTTGTAGTCAATAAATACACACCACAACTAACCCCAAGGATGCAATCACTTCATTACAACTCTACTATTATACCATGTGACCAATCTTCATTTAGTCAATCATTTGAAAAAAAAAATGCTTTAGATTTGTGGGTTCAAAGTGTGAAAGAATTGCAAAAAAAATTATCAAAGTGGAGAAATTACATTTCCATGGTTCTAAAAAAGTAAGAAAGAGCCCCATGTCTACCACATGGTAACACCATTTCTCTATGAATGATTAATACATTTAATATGTTGTTGAACATTCTTCATTATAGTAAATTTGGTTCATTAGGAAATGTAGAGTACCCTTTTATTTATAAATCTTGCGTAAAATGTTTGATTGTTTGTTGTTTGTTATACTTTATGGATAATGTAGAATTTAACCATGGGGGATGATTCTTACATGTGCTTATGTGATGGATGATGTTGATTTTCTTTTGTTAGCTTTAGCTTTTATTTATTTTGTTTAATTATTAGTTTGTTTTATTTGCATGCATTTTAGTAATATGAGGAGGATAAAATTTTATAACCTTCATCACAGATATATATCTAAGTTCACATACCCCAATATTAGATATTAATATTTGTTTTTCATGTCTAATTGATTATGGTGGTATCTATGAGAGTTTCTACTCACTTAAACTTTGACTCTAGATGTTAATGCTATGTAGAAAGGACTTCTTATACTAATCCATTTAATTATTACCTATAGTCATTTGGTGACCCCGAATATTCTTTTATTACTAGAAAATATCTTAACCAACAAAAATAAGGCTCTAAGTGTGATGTACTGAGTACTTGACACTATACCCTTAGGAGTCTAATTATCTCATTAGTAGGTGCTACACATGATGAGCTCATTCCAATATATATATATATGAAATTATAGGAAAATCAAGCACTCATTTGAGACCTTGGGTAGGAAGAGTATGATCCATGTGTGATGAGATATATTTCTATCACACAAGGAGTTCTAGGGAATCAAATAATTTTTTTTGGCTATACCTCTACTTCAATATTCATGATTCAAATCACTTGCACTAATACATGGGAACACTTAAATATACACCATGTCTAATTTAATCCATGTAATGAATTTTGTCTTTGACATCGAGTAGAGTGAAACATTATTGCATGTGAACTTGATAATGATTTTACTTCTTTTTCATCTTTATTGTTTTCTCTCTTTTATGTTTGTAATTACCCTCTCATTATGTGTTCTTACCTTATTTATATTTTCATGAGGACAAGGAAAAGTTTATGCATGGGGGAGTTGAAAAATGAGAAAATACGCATATATTTTATTATCTATACCCTCAATTTGCATTTGTTTCTATTATTATTATTTAGGTTAGAATTAGTGTTTTTGTCTTGGATACTATTTTATTTTGAGAATTTTATGCAGGTGCAATATTTGGATAAATAATGGAAGAAAAAAATTTAAAATGGGAGTCTAAAAAAAGTTTGGAACCCCAGATAACATAAAATATATCAACGTTATGCCTTGGGATAAAACCATTGAGGATTTTGAGCAATTAGAGAAGCTAATTATGAAAATTTCTTCCACCATAGGTAATGTGTGGTCCATGCCACAATTTTTCCTCAACGCATAGCTAAATTTATTGCTTTACCCAAACCACACCCAACCTATATCTTATAACGTAGTTGTGCCATACATATTTTCTCCTCTTCAAAAGTGGTTACTTCCATACCTTTCCAACTAGGTAGTAGTATTCTACCCACTTTTAGATAGTTTCAAGGGGACTATTTGATGTGTAATCAAAGTGGAGGGAACGGTTGGATCGGTTGCTGTTGTTTGGTGATGTCAATCATGAGTTTATGTAGAACAAAAAATGGTTTAATGTTGATTAAACTCGAAAGAATTCAGGTTGGATGCTGGTTGGGTTCGAATGGTTGAAGCTGATTTCAATCGTTCGAATGAATGAGATCAATATAGGAAGGAATTTGCCCCAGGCTTCCCTTGATCAAGGAGAATAAAAAAAGAGGATAAAATGCAGGCCTTGCTATGTTAAAATTGTGCTAAAAAATTTTGTATATTCCATCCTCGTTTCATGCGTGTCCAAGGGTATTTATAAGAGGAAGGAGCTGACATAATCAAGCTTAACCAGCTGAGATTCCTACCTTAATTCAAGCCCATTATCCTACTTGAATTAATCCCAAATAATACCTAATCTTAATCATAATATCACTGTCTAAATGATATTAATGATTAACATTACAGAGCCATACAATTAACTACGATACATACTTGAAATTATATCAAACCCTGACTTACATAAAATACACTTAGGGTTAGGGTTTACAACAAGTTAATAAAACTAATGATAATCATCACCATATCTTTTTGTTGTAAAGTATCATCCCATGTATGCCATAGTCTTGAATTCTTTGAATACTTGTACACTTTAAGGTGTATTAACATCTTCTTCTTGGAAATATGTAACATACCTATAAGAATAACTTGAATTGTTTTCAACACCAAGCATAGACAAATTATAAAGAATATTTAATATGATAGGCTCCAATATTAATAAAGCTAATTCTTCCTTACCTTGAGAATCAAGATGAATATGATAATCATTAGATGCTCCTGCATCATTCTCCCCATGGTGAGAAGAATTTACCCTCAAATTTTTATCAGAATAATAAGGAGACAAATCACCAACATTAAAAGTTCTTGAAATTCTACCATAATGATCTGGAAGTTCAAGTTCATAAGAATTATCCCCAAAATTTCTTAGTATTTTAAATGGACCATCAACTCTTGGTATTAGTTTATTTTTACGTAATTAGGAAATCTTTCTTTACTTAAATGTAACCAAACTAAGTTGCAAGGAGAAAACACATGAGTGTTTCTATACTTATTCGCTTGAGCTTTATACTGAGCATTAATTTTTTTCAATGTTATTTTTGATTTTTTCATGCAGCTATTGAAAATATTTTACTCTATACTTGGCTTCATAATTTTGTAATTCACCTTTTTTCAAAGGAATCATATTAATAGGCATGTGAGGATTTACTCCATACACTACCTCAAATGGACTTGTTTGAGTAGTACTAGATCGACTATGATTATAAGCAAACTCTGCATGAGCTAACTTAACATCCCAATCTTTAGTACTCTTATTAACTAAACCTCTTAATAATGTACCAAGAGTTCTATTAGTTACTTCAGTTTGACCGTTAGTTTGTGGATGATGTGAAGTGCTAAATAACTATTTAGTACCAAGCATATGGCATAAATTTTTCCAAAAATAACTCATAAACTTGACATTCCGATCTGAAACTATGCTTTTAGGTATTCCATAAAGTTTAACAACCTCTCTAAAAACAAGTCAAAAACATTCGTGGCATCATCAGTTTTATTACATGGAATAAAATGAGCCATTTTAGAAAATCTATCTACTACCACAAGAATAGAATCTTTACCACATTGCGTTCTTGGTAAACCTAGGATAAAATCCATAATAACTCCTTCCCATGCTTTATCAGGAATGGTTAAAGGTGTGTATAAGCCTTTATGAAAAGTCTTACTTTTTTGACATGTAGAACATATACTTATTATGGCTTGTACATGTTTAACCATTCGTGGCCAATAGAAATTTTCTTGTAATAATTCCATAGTTTTATGTATACCAAAATGTCCTGCAATGCTACTTTCATGTATTTCTTTGATTAGCAAGTCTCAAATACTAGATCTAGGAATACAAAGTTTATTTAGTCTAAACAAAAATACATCTTGTATAACATAATTTCCATGGTATCCATTTTCTTTGCATGCACTAAACATGCCCTTAAAATCTTCATCTTTAGGATATAAGTCTTTATCATTTCAAAACCTAAGATTTTTTCATCCATCATAACAAGTAATGTAGACCAACGAGAAAGAGCATTGGCGACTACATTTTCTTTTCCATCTAATTGTTTGATAGAGAACACAAAGGATTGTAAAAAATTTACCCATTTTGTATGTCTCAGATTAACTTTCTTTTAACTATGTAAATTGTAAACTCTCATGATCTTAATGTAATACAAAGGGTTTTAGTCTTAGATAATGACTCCATGTCTCTAGACTTCGTATGATGGCAAAGAATTCCTTGTCATAAGTTGAATAGATAAGTTTGGCTCCATTCAAATTTTCAGAGAATAATGCTATAGGTTTCTTTTCCTAGGAAAGTACTCCTCCTATTCCAACTCCACTAGAATCTCAAGTTACTTCAAAAAGAAGATTAAAGTTGGGTAAGGATAGAATAGGGGCATGACAAAGTTTAGTTTTGAGGGTTTCAAAGGCTTGAGTAGCTTCTTGTCCCCAATAAAATTCACTCTTTTTCATGAGTTGAGTAATAGGTGTAGCTATAGTAGAAAAATCATTAATGAATCTTCTATAGAAACTAGCTAATCCATGGAAACTTCTCACATCATGAACATTCGTAGGGATAGGCCATTCTTTTATAGCCCTAATCTTATTAGGATCTACTTTAATACCTTCTCCACTAATAATATAGCCTAGGAAAAACACTTGGAAGCATAAAATCACATTTCTCAAGTTTTCCATATAGTTTAGCTTTCCTTAGCTTATCAAATAATTTCTTCAAATGCACTAGATGATCATAACTATTTTTGCTATACACAAGAATATCATCCAAATATACAACAATGAAATCACCAAGGAAAGGTCGAAGAACTTCATTCATAAGTCTCATAAATAAGCTAGGTGCATTACATAACCCAAAAGGCATAACCATCCACTTATAGAGACCATATTTTGTTTTAAAAGCAGTTTTCCATTCATCTCCATCTCTAATCCTTTATTGATGATATCCACTCTTCAAATCAATTTTGGAAAATATTTGTGCACCACAAAGTTCATCAAGCATATCATCTAATCTCGGCATAGGAAAACAATATTTGATAGTAATATTATTCACTGCCCTAGAATCTATACATATACACCAAGTACCATCTTTTTTAGGCACTAATAAAGCAAGAACACTACAAGGACTCATACTTTCTCTCACAAATCCTTTATCTATAAGCGCTTGTATTTGTTTTTTTAATTCCTTATCTTCCTCTAGGTTACATCTATAAGCCGATTTATTTAGAATAGGCATACTAGGAACAAGATCAATGACATGTTCTATACCTCTTTTAGGTGGTAATCTAGGAGGTAAATCATTAAGAAGTACATCATTATATTCATCAACCAACTTAATTAGATTAGGATTTTCAATTTTTTCTTTTTAGGGTTATAATCTTTAGAAACTAAAGCATGACAAATTCCTTCTTCTTCTATGCATTTTTCCATAGCCTTTTCAAGAAAGAATAATCTATTTTTTTCATCACTTAAAGGCATATGATCACACAAAGAAGGTGTTAGCCTATACAATTGCTTTTATTTTTCCACCACATGTTCATTAGTTACCTCATCATGTATTTCTTTTCTATCATATTGCCATGGTCTACCTAAAAGTAATCCACAAGCATCCATAGGTAAAACATCACATAGAGCTTCATCATGATAGTCTCTAATAGAAAATGTGATTAAGGTTCTTTTGTTTACTTTAGTTCTTTTATCCTTATTTTGCCATTGTAAAGAATAGGGTTTTGGATGATTAGTAGTCTCTAAACCAAGTTCTTAACCATTTCTTCACTAGCAACATTTATACATGAACCACTATCAATTATGAGTCTACAAACCATGTCACCTATTTTACATTTAGTTTAAAAACTTTCTCTCTTTGAGTAGGTGTAACACTAGGTTGTATTTTTAAAACTCTTTGAATTACAAATCATGGATCTCCTTCTTCTTAATCCATAGTTAATATTTCATTAGGAGATTCAATTTCTAGATTCTCATCATCACTACATGGTTCCATGTTTTCTATTTCATGCTAGGTTAAGGCTCTTTGGTTAGGACAATTTCTAGAAAAATGTCCATATCCTTTACATTTAAAATATTTTTTATTTTCTATTTCAACTACCTTATTTTTACCTTTATCATCTCAATTATTCTTTTTATAATATGAAAATGTTGACTTAGGTGTAAAGGTGTTAGAATAGGGTTAAGTTGAAGTTGAAGAATTAGACTTAACATAGGCTTTAGTTGATTTGGTTTGTCTTTCTAATTTTAAAGCTAATTTAAACAAGTCATCAAGAGAATCATAAGAATATATGTCAACTTTATCTCTTGTCAAATTATTCAAGCCACCTAAGTATCTAGCACACTTTTGCTCCTTTCTTTCTTGAACATCACGAATAAGGGCTATTTTCTCAAATTCTCTAGTGTATTCTTCTACACTAAATAAACCTTGCCTTAGAGTAGTCATTTTAACATTCATATCTTGTTTATATTCTCTAGGCACAAATTTCTTTCTTAGGTGCTTCTTAAGTTTTTCCCAAGATTTTGTCTTTAATTTCTCTTGTTCTTTCATAAATTATCAAACCAAATTCGAGCAAACTTTTTGAACTTAAGAGTAGCTAGCTTGCATTTTCTCTCATCATCATACTCTCTAATTTCAAAAATAGTTTCAATCTCATGCAACCATTCAAAAAATAACTCCACATTCAAATCACCATAAAATTTAGGAAGGTTAAGTTTAATACCTTGATCTTCATGGTATGCATGTCTTACTTGAAATGTAGGTGGTCTTCTTTGGTTTCTTGAGCCAAAGGAGCTCATCTCATCTTCTCCATCTTCATTGTGATGTATATTTGAATGTCCATGTCCACCTTTTGCATGATATATAGGCTTCATCTTTCCTTCCACACTATCATGTGTGGTCTCTATGCGAACTTGCCATGGTTTATGCTTTTCTTATTTGGCTAGCTTAGCTTCCACACTTTGTAGTTGATATTGAAGTGTGGTGATGCAGAAGCATCCATTGAACATAGTGATTGTCATATTCAGTCTAATCCTAAAGGTAAGGAAGATGATTTAGCTTTCTTAATGTTGGAGCCTATCATGTTAAATATTCTTGATAATTCTTATATGCTTGACATTGAAAACCATTCAAGTTATTCTTGTGAGTATGTTACATATTTGCAAGAAGATGATGCTCATCCACATTTATGTATACAAGTATTCCAAGGCATGAAAGGTTATGACATACATGGGATGATACATTATAACAAGAGATAAAGTGATGATATTCATTATTTGTATAAACTTGTTGTAAATCCTAACCCTAAGTATATTTAATGTAAGTTAGGGTATGGATATAATTTCATGTATGTATCTTAGTCAATTATATAGCTTTGTAATATTAATCCTTAGTATCATTTAACCAATGATATTATGATGTGGATTAAGGTTAATATGGGCTTAATTCAATCATGATTAATGGGCTGGATTAAGGAAGGATACTCGGCTGGTTTAAGCTAGCCACCATCGAGCTTATTCTCTCCTATATATACCTTCCTTGTGCGCATGATTGTGTAGAGAATATTGAATAAGAATTTTGATCAAACTTTGAGCAAGTTAGCTAAAGTCTAATCTTCCCTTTTGGGTCTACATTGAGCAAGGAAATCCAGGATTAATCCTTCCTCAAAATCTATCTTCAATTTGACACATTTGAAGGTTTACAAATCTATCGAAACATGATTTACTTGTATCTTCAAGTTCGTCACTTATAATCTATAAATTCACTTCATTTCTTTTGCATTAGATCGTGGGTGAAAGTATTTAATACAAATTTTGATCCAACCTTCCGTTACTTTGATAAAAATAACATCATGTGGTTTGATTTTGCAATTGAGCATCCATTCATGTGGTGAGGTTCTTGATAGACTCTACCAAGGCACAAACCTCTTCACTATACATGGTGAAGGGTGACACACACTTCTTTTTGTTGCACAAAAAGGGTTCCACAAGTGTGTAGGTGCTGGAAATTTTCCTACAACCAAATAAGGCACAAAATTTTTTTCTAATTCACAACCAAAGTGTAGAGAACTACCTGTAATATTTGATTAGGCACCAATGAGAGAAATATAGCCACAAGATCACAACATGCACACAGGAACCAAAGGTTGGAAGTATTCTTCTTATGTGGTCCAAATTTTAGCTACATAAAATCATAGAATGCCGATAGTTTCTTCAACATATACAAGTCCAAATTCGAACGTGGTGAATTATAGGAGATGGAGAGAAGAAAAAGAGGAAGAGTATAGAGTGTTCCTTTGGAGGGAAAATGAATCGGGTAATCCGGGACACACACACACTTGCTTTGCCCATGAACTAGATACACTACTAGGTCTCGGGGGTTTCTTTTCCTTACTAGGATTGGTATGCGAAAAGGAAATGAAATGAATGGATTAACATAAGATAAATTGATGGAAAGGAGTAAGAAATAATAGAGAAAGGATCGGTGGAAATAACCAAACTTGCAGCAAAAAAGAAGGCAACATATAGAGAGGGAGTTGCGACTGAAATGAAGCTACTAGTCGAAGGTTGATTCAATTTGGTTGGAGAAAATGCAACAAGATTTTTGCAAGATTTCAATATCTTTGACCAAGAAATTTATGGAAGATTTAAGAAGATTATAAATATGTAAGAATTCAATGAAAAGAACAAGCTATCGGTGAGTTCTTGATGCAAGAACACACACATATGATAACTTGTCTCCTGATGGCTTTGATCGACAGATTCCCAAATCAGCCAAAGCTTTGATACCAAAAATGATGTGTAATCAAAGTGGAGGGAAAGGTTGGATCAGTTGCTAATTTTTGAGGATTTCAATCATGAGTTTATGTAGCATAAAGAATGGTTTAATGTTGATTAAACTTGAAAGAATTCAGGTTGGATGCTGGTTGGGTTCGAATGGTTGAAGCTGATTTCAATCGTTCGAATGAATGAGATCAATGTAGGAACGAATTTTCCCCGGGATTTCCTTGATTAAAGAGAATGAAAAAAGAGGATAAAATTAAGGCCTTGATGTGTTAAAATTGTGCTAAAAAATTTTGTATATTCCATCCTCATTTCATGCGTGTACAAGGGTATTTATAGGACGAAGGAGCTGACATGATCAAGCTTAACCAGCTGAGATTCCTACCTTAATTCAAGCCCATTATCCTACTTGAATTTATCCCAAATAATACCTAATCTTAATCACAATATCATTGTCTAAATGATATTAATGATTAAGATTACAGAGCCATACAATTAACTATGATACATACATGAAATTACATCAAACCCTAACTTACATAAAATACACATAGGGTTAGGGTTTACAACAAGTTAATACAACTAATGATAATCATCACCATATCTTTTTGTTGTAAAGTATCATCCCAAGTATGCCATAGTCTTGCATGCTTTGAATACTTGTACACTTTAAGGTGTATCAACATCTTCTTCTTGCAAATATGTAACATACCTACAAGAATAACTTGAATTGTTTTCAACACCAAGCATAGACAAATTATCAAGAATATTTAATATGATAGGATCAAATATTAAGAAAGCTAATTCTTCCTTACCTTGATAATTAAGATGAATATGATAATCATTAGATGCTCCTGCATCACAAATTATCTCTCTTTCTTCAACCATTACTATTATAAACTACACTCTATTGACTTTGAATCTAATTCTTAAATCATCAATCTCTGTTTTGATTACTATAATACCCCACTTATATAAACCGTAATTTAAAAATCCTAATTATAAAATTATTAATTATTTATATTTAGTTATTATAATTATTGGAGCATGTTCTATGTTAAATGTATTATTATGATGAGTTAATATAAATTTAATTAGGTTAAAATTTGATAGAATTTAGATGGCCATTTTAACCCTATTTTGGATTATAACTTGTGCCTATTTAGTCATGGAATCCTAGATATGCTAATCTTATATTTTCCCTTAGTTTGGTTACTCTAACTAAAATCCCTAATGCTATTATGCATTTGGTGTATTGTCATGCCTTATCAGAGTTGTATTTTTCTCCTTCAAGCAAACTCTTCCCATATCATTCCATACCATGAGCCATGCCTTTACCTCCCATGTTCTACACGTCCTTATCCGTATCATTCACCACACTCACCTATATATGCCTATTTCCTCCCTCATTTTTGTTTTTGATTCAGTCAAAAATTAGAGCCTTGATCTATGTACTCCTTCCTCCGTCCTCCCAGCTTCCTTTCCATCATCCTTGACCTTCTCCTTTGTAGTTTTTGCATTAGCGTTGAAATTATTTATGTTAAATCCCTGCAACCTCATGCTACTCCCCTTACTACATGAGCAAATCATGTTGTACCCCCATTGGTAACGTGAAAAACTCACATTGCTTCCTCATTTGTTATATCTGTAGCTCATGTTGTGTGCAACCCCAGCATATCCCTCCCCATTACTATATGAACTTCCTATACAAGAACCCCCATTTTCCTCCTCAACCTCACATTGCTAAGACTCCTTTACGTAAGTGACTTAGCTCCACCCCTAGCTGCTTGACCTTTTGACATAGCTCTCCCTTGGTTTATGTGAACCTTATATGTAGCTCCACCTATCCATGTGACCTTTTAATGCACCTCCACCTCTTAAAGCATGACCTCATACTGATAAGGCCTTGTAGTGTGACCTTCACTCGTCGTAGCACCCTTGTTGTGTTATTTCCTCATGTATCTATCTATTGCCTTTGTTAATTTATAACTATTTTCTCAGTTTGTTTTTAGTTAATTTTGTTGATTTTATATTTTATTATATGATAATATATGTTATTAGGTGTTGCTCTTCTAGGTAATCATTGATGCGTCATGGAAAAGATAAACTTTTGTGCTTTTATGTAGCTTAGATTTAGGTAAATATAATCACTCATAAAGTGGTATAATTTTTTTGTGACCATGATAGGTTATTTAGATATAGAATCATGCTAGTGTTTAATTTTATGCTAGTGTTATGAAATATATGATAAGATGAAAGCATAATCTTAAATACTTAGTATATTTTTGACTTATTATTAAATATGATATATATGCATGTGAAATATGTAAAATGATTAACATATGCATACCTAAGGTTTGTGACCTTGCTAATTTATGATGTGTATGCCATGCTAAGCATTCAATGATTATCATTTCATGTGGTGGTTAGGGTTGATATAAATAGCATGATAGTATGCAAGCATGATTAGGGTTAATACTTGATAATTGTGATTCACATGCTCTAGAGTTATAAATGCTTTCTTGTATGTATGATGATATTAATTGCTATCTTAAATTTTGAATGATACTATAAATATGTATGCATATGTTGCATGTAATATATGACATGTGATAAATGCATGGGGTTTTGGTCACATAAATTGTGAAATACATATATAATGGGAATATAGTCAATCATTAAGCTTTAACAATTACCTATATGATAAAATATTGTAAGTTTTCATCTTTTATCCTTTTCATAATAAATTGTCATTACAATAAAGTTTGGTATGAAATTATGTAATAATATATTTATGAACACCTCATAAAATATTAATAGTTAAAGTGAAAGACCTCGAGTTTGGGATTGGTAGCTCCTTAGAGGTAACTAACATAAAGATGAGGTGTAGCCCTTGGTTTGATTTGTTTTGGTGGAGTGTCAATATGCCACAACAAGGCTCTATATCTACTCTAATTAGTTCTCTAAACTTTTTAGGGGTTATTAATACTTTAGGATTAAGTGGCTTAAGAGCACTAAGGGTACTAAGTTGCCTTGTTGTGCTAGTATGATATGATATACCTCGGTGTCCCTATTTTTTAGGGTAAGGGTATAGTGCTACCTTTGTGTGCTAGTATGACTGGGTGTACATCAGTATCCCCAGGTTGATTATCTCCCATTTAATAAAGTAATTAATAAGGAAGTATTTGTTTGGTGACCTTTATATTATTTAGATTTGTTAATGTTGTAGTTTCCTGAGTGCCCTATCTTTGGTAATGATTTGTTTGGTTGGTTGTACATTTTTAGTGCCTTACTTTGTTAGAAATGGGTTATGACATGGTTGTTGTGTGTTTTGTGATTGATATGAATGAGTAAGTATGTTTTGTTGTTCATCATGAGGATTTGATGTCATATATGTCATGCATGATTATTCACATATTGTTATTGCATGTGATTTGTGCTATGAGAATGCTTTTGTATTATTGTGACATTATGTGTAATATGAGCATGCTATATCTTATGAGATATTGTAATTTACTCAGTACTAGAAAGTCATACTTTGTAGATGATTATGTGAAGGCCATATAGTGGTATAAGGTTTATTAGAGTGTCAAGGATTAAAAGGGTCCTTGGGAAGAAATTTCATTCTCGAAATGGGATTTTGGATCTAAGAGTTAGAGCAAACCAGTATAGTACCTTTGAGTGATCATTTTTGTTGTAATCAATTTTCCTTTTGACTCTTATGCCCTTTATTGTATTTTTGTAATACTTTAAATTTTATCTAATCTTAATTTTAAGCAGTACAAATCTTAAACTAATCATGATTATGGGAAATTGATATTTTTAAGTTACACTAATTTCTTAAGCCTAAATCTTAACCTAATCTTAATATTTATTCTAGGTTATTGATATTTTTAACCTAAACCTAACTATTGATGGTTGATAATTCATTTTATCCTAATACCCTAATTTAAGTTACTTTAACCTAATTCTAATCCTAACTCCAAACCTATTTTTCTTTAACTTTTTCCTTTTTATCCTTCCTTTCCCCCCTTTTTCCCTCCTGCCTAGTTTCTTTCTCCTTCTTCTTCCTCTTCTTTTTGCATGAATAACTCCCAATCCCAACTAAATCCCTTCTACCATGCTTCTATAACATATATACCTTTCCTTATCATTATACCATTTACCCCCACATTTGATATTGATGTGTTAAATTGAAATTTTACCCCAATCATGCCTTACCTCCCCTTTTCCCTCTCTTCCATTCCACACATATGCATAACATTTGTGTTTATATATATATATACCCTCCCAAACTTAGCCACATTTAATACCCAACCGTGTCTATCCTTTCTTCCAATTTTGTCGATAAAAAACAACAACCAAATATCCCCTTTCTTTCTCCCCTTCCTCATATTCACCATCCCCAAAAATGCCACCCTCCACTATTCCTTCCTCTCTTGCACAAGCCCTCTTTGTTGTTCCTTCCCTTTTAGCAACTTCCACATCATCGTTGCCGTTCCCCTTTGCTTTGCCCTCCATCACGAAAACTTCCCCCTACCTTTGGGCATTACCATTGATCATTGCCTATCCCCTTTGACCCTCCTTACCATTTCCCTACCCCTAGCAATGATAGATAGTGTTGTTGCTACCCGCCCTAGCTTTGATACTTCTTATCATTTCCCTTCCCTTATTGAACAAAATTCTATTGTTGAAACTTCAAGCTTATGGTTTGGCTTTTATTCTTTCTTTGACTCTCCTTTACTTTAGCCTTATATTGGTTCTATCCCTAGGTTATACTTATTTTTATCCTTATTTATTAGGATATATTATGGAGGTGTTAGAGGATGTGGGATAGGTTATACATACTTGGAGACTAGTGTCCTTTTTGATAAGAATACAAGTCCTAGTTAGGGTTTTTATGCCAAATTTTATATATGATTTATATATTATCATGTTTTTGATATTATGATGTATTAATGTGGTATTATATGAAGGAAAGTAAGTAAAGAGGAGAAAACATGTACTTATATGATAGAGTTGAAATATCCCTTCTATTGTAAGACCTAAGTGAATTAGTAAGATATATAGCAATGTAATATGGGTTTAATAAAATATGATAAGTTGAAAATGATTATATTTAAGATTTATGGTGATTTAATAAATTGATGATTTGAAAATAACAATATCGAGAATATAATTTTTTTTAATGAAATAAGGGCATTTTGCCCTCCTTAAGGGCATTTTAGTTAATACAATTAAATATAGAAATTTTGGTATCTAGATGTGTTAAATTGTTAAAAATATTCTAATAATATCATGTGGAAGTTTTGGAGTAATTATGAATGACCCAACTCCAACTAAAATGAGAAAAAGGCTTAAATTGGAAATATTAACCCTAGAGGCAGTGTTATTATCATATGTATAAAATGTTTGAGTTAAAACATAATTGTTTGGTTATATCATTGATATTGGAATTTTAGGAAGGGTATCAAATTTGGTGATCATATGAGCCTTATGGGAAAAGTTATACCTAATTTATAAAATTAGGGTTTTGTAAGTGTTATAAATAGTAACTCTAGAAATAAGGTTGTTATCGCATGTGTAAAATATAGGAGTTATACATGATTTTTGGATATTTTGACAATAATAACATTTTAGGAATATACGCTAATATTTGTGGATAAATGACCAATATGGAAGAAGTTATATTTATAATGTGAAATTAGGGTTGTTTTTAAAGAAATTATAAACCCATTCCTTGATGACAACCTTTATAAATATGTGGCAGTGCTTTGCATGTTACAATTATGTGTTTATGCATATAAAATAAATTATAAATAGGATATTAGTCATTTAAGGTGAAATATCACATGAGTCAGATTGAGGTGTTTTATATGTTTATTCCACCTAATAATAATAGTAACTTAAGAGTGTTCAGCCTTGAGAGGTGCATTAGTCTATTCTACCAAATTAAGATTGGCGGGGGCCTAAAACCAATGTAAATGAGAAGATGATTATGAGATAAGAAATAATGGATAAGATATAAATAACTTAAAAGAAAAATATTATATGAGTTAGGACCAAGATATTGTGTCTATTCTAGTAGATGATAACAATTGTTTAGTTGTGTTTTTCCCTAAGAGGTATTTCATACCATTTCATTGGATTAAGAATAGTGATCAAGAATATGCTACCTTGATATATGTTGATTTCATTGCACTAGACTATAATAGTGGCTTAGGTGTATTTTTTTCCTAAGAAGTTTTAGTCCATTTCACCTAATTAAGAATAGTGGCGTCCTTAAACTCAACGTAAATAAAAGAATGTATTAATAATGAGATATGGAATTAGTATTTACCTTACATCACCTTATGTTAACTCATATACGCTTATTCTCTTATTTAAACTCATGTTTTCTATGTAAACTTACTTTGGTTGTATTGTTACCTTACTTAGTATATATTATACTAATAAACTTTTTCATGGGTGCTACTCATTCTCGTAAGCAGGCGAGCTGAATGTTTTTGTATAGGTTAATAAGCACCCTTTGGATGATTTTACTACATGTGATGCCTTGTGTATGGAGGAGTGGTCTTATGTATTAATTTGGGCGTAGAGTTTGGTTATCTTACTCTCATTGTTGGCCCGTATACCATTTTAGACTCTTAGTTCCATGGAATTCCTTTTATATATTTTTAGCTATTGTAATCAAGGCTAATCACCAAACTCATATTTAAGTTTACGAAGGTTCAATCAACTTTTATTTATCATATTTTATGTTCTAATTGTTTTGCCTTATAGTTGACAAAAGGATGGTATGGTTGGCATTATTATGTTGATTACGATAGTTACACTAAAATATTTTGATATTATGATTCTACTAAAATTAAAAAATTTTAGTGGTAAAATTTGGGTGCTACAATTTTAATTATTGTTATTGTATGGATGATAGTTATTCATAATTTTTATCTATGTTATTGTTTCTTATTTCTTCTACTTTATTTTAAATCTAATTTGTTTTGAGTATTAGCACTTGGTATAAAAAATGTGAAGGAACTAGCCTTATTTTAAGTGTGGCAATAACACCCATTATTTTGAGATAATGCTTATGCAAATCTTAGTTTTTAAGTAGTAAATTTAGGGATGTAACAAAACTCACTTTATCTATTCTAATTCTTGAAGATTTTTGAAGAATTTGGTTTTATCTTCTCTTCCTTGCTTTTAGTTTAAATTATTCATGTTATTTACTTCTTCATGCTTATCATTACCATGACTATGCTTGAGTAGATTTATTTTCTAGGATTGGACCTAGTCTAATTACTGATACATTAGTTTGATTTGCATTCTAATTTCTTGAATTATTGAATTTAATTGTTAATTTTTTAGTTATGGTTAAGTTCCTTAATCATCGACTTGTCTAGACATAGATATTTAATTGGGAAACTAAAAGGTAAAGATTAATAATAAAAAATCTAACAATTTAAAGGGAGAATCAAACCATAAAAGCAGTAATCTCTTAGGAATTTTATTGATTTAGTATAGAACATACTAGATTTAATTTGATCTATTAAAAGACTCTATAAGTTAATTTAAGTTATTTCGCCCTCTTTGACTTAAATATTTATTTGGAAATTAAATTGATTATTTTTTAATTACTAATGTATGATGATAACCCAATCTTAAGCTGTTAATTAGATTTTTTACCACCGTTAGCATTGCTATTCAATTTTATTCTATTGATCATTTTCTACTCCCCTAATTTGGTCTGTCTAAATAGTCATAATTAAGAAAACTTCAGTAATTAACCATGGGTCTTTATGGAGATAACCTTAAAGAGATATAATGTTGGTCATATGCTTGTAGTTCGGCCTATCAATGTTTTAGATGCCATTCATTTCCTCCCCCCATGTGGAACCACCTTAGTTAAGTGGTAACCATATTGGTTTTGGTTTCTCAAGTAAATTTATACTTATACCTTTAAACCATTACCTGTATAACCAATACTCCAACATTTAGTCATTTTTGGGCATTAGTTTCCTTTTTTCTCCCTTATGTTTCACAACCCTTCCCATTCTTCTCCTCTCCATTTTCATGGCCTAGTATGGTTATTTCCTCCATGTATGAAGCTTGCTTACCTTCCAAACTTTGAAAATAAGTTATTTTACCCTTTCTCCTTTCTTATGATTTAATGAGCTTGTTTTCCCTAATCTTTTCTATTAAGATTCTAGTTTGTTTTTTTTCTTATTCATGGATCTCATAGGGTTAAAAGTGAACCTTCCAAACCCTAAGTACATGGAATCTACATGTATATTTGGTTTGTTTAAAGTTTTAGGATGATTTGGGTATTTTGGTGGTAGTTTGACCTTTTGGCCATATCTTATGATTCATGAGCTCTTAGCTAAATTTCACTATACCATGATAACCTTTGATGTTCTTTCTGGATACTTTTGGTGTATAACATGTTATTATTTTGGTTTGTTTTGTTTGTTTTATAAGTGAAGAATGATTATCTAGCTTTAGTGCTTTTTTTTGAATGTTCAATTTTGAGATGCATTGAGACTGATGTTGTTGATGTTATCTAATTATAATACTACCATTTTGATATTTGTCACACTTAGGATGAATCACATATATAACTTATCTCAATTTGAACTTGTTTAGCATGATTAATATCTGAATAAGTTTGGTTGGTTTAGGTTTTATATTTGAATGTTCTTGAGTATATTCAATATGTTCTTTAGGTGTTTGTTGATTATTCAAGTGTTCTTTGCTAATTATGTGCTAATTGTCCTGAATAGAGTTATATTTGGAATTACACTTTGTTTTTATTAATTAAGCTACAAATGGCATTTTTTCTGAGTTAAGACACTTTATGAGATATTTTGATATCCATAAGATATTTTATTAATTTTGAGATATTTTTAAGAAGTTGGGTCTTATTGTGAACATAACCTTTTTGAATAGTGATTGAAAAATGTTATGGTGAATAAGATTTCCTGATAATAACTTTTTATAGTTTTTGAATTCAAGCTTCTTGGTATAAAAAAAACATTTCTTGTTAATTGTGAATAGTATTTTGAGTAAAAATTATTCTTTAGGAAAAGTTCTCATTTGACTTTTATTAGCATTCTGAGTTGTTTTACATTATCAAGTTATTTTTTGTAGCCTCAAATGTAATTCTTTATGTTTTAAACAAAAAAAAATTATATTAAAGTGGTTTTTACTCTGTTGAGTATTATTTTATCTTATGTAGCATACACATTTGGTTTTATGGATTTGTGTTTCTATTCCCTTTTTAAGATGTTTTGGCTTGATGTTTATTTATTTTAGCTTTCATTCCTTGTTTTGACTTTGGATTACTGGGATTATTTTAAGTGATTTTTTGTATCCAATGAGTTGTGGGTCATCTTATATGGCTGTGACTTTTTACTATCTAAGAGGCCTTGGAAATAAGTACGCACAAACCATTATATTCCTTGATGACTATTGTGGTTTGGGAATGAAACAATAATTCTTAATTGAAAGTTATGGAGTTGGGAATAAGGAAATCTTTTGGGTTAGCTCTATGAATGAGGTGTGAACCCTCGATTGGTTTAGGATATGTCAGGTTCTTGACATTTTGACCATTACCCTAAACTACATTTTTTAATTTTTTTGGATTCTAAGAGGGTATCAATATTTGGTCAAGGTTAGGTGGTCACTCAACTTAACATATTATTTTTCTTTAGTGGTTATAGTGCAGGTGTTATAGTTACTCTTAGAGATTTTGGATAAGCCAAAAAATAGGGCTTTCATTGTTTTTATCATGTGTTGGGATTTTCTAGTTTTGGTGATAGTTGGTTTTGATTCAATTTTATGAACTCTATTTTAGACTTTGTATCCTAAAAAGTGTTTTACTTACAATTTTTTTTTATCTTATTTTTTTACCCGACTTTGCATCTAGTATAGGTTAGGTGAACGTGCACAAACCTCTTCTCATGATTGAGGTAATGGTAAAATTCCTTGCTTATCGTTTTAACTTTCACTTTGTCCTTTTGAAATGAAAATTTTTTGTTGAGAAAAATGGGAGTGTCACATCCAACCAATATAATAACCAACTAAGCAAACATAACACATAAGTTCTTCTTTTACTTCGACACTTACCCTTACCAACCATTCCTCCCTAATTATCTCATTCATCTTAAAATAATTCTCATACATAACCGTACAAGTCCTATACTAACTAAATCTCTATCCAAAATGAATACTAATCAAAATATGTCCCAATTTTCAAGAGAATCTCACATCTCATTAATTGATACTAAGAACTAGGGCCACTTGAACACCAATTGCTCAACTGAAGGTACTTAAAGTCATGTAGAGGTTAACTAGGGGTACTAACCCCTTAAAGATATCCTAGGGCTTTCCCACAAGAAAGGATCATATACATCAAACCAATAGAAAATTTTAATACCAACTATACTATCTAATATCAATTAACAACTAAAATTTTACGACACCAATAATAAAAATAAAGAGCATGCTAAACAATTCCTAGATTCACAATCCTCACAAGGCTAACTCAGGTTGCGCTCAAATTAGAGAAAAAGCTTTAAAAAAGAATTAATATGAAGTTTAAATTTAAAAAATGAAAAATTATTTTCAAAAAGTAAAATCTCTTATACCAACTTATAACACTCTAAAATTTTCTCAACTAAATTTTTTTTTGAAAAAGAAATACAGAAGCTAAAATCATAAAAAAAAGGGATGTTATCGCTACATCTATCATAAGAAATGGTGTGTGTGTTCACCTAACCCATGAAAAATTCAAGGTTAGGCATGAAAAACCAATAATAAAAAATGACCAAGCATAAAGGGTAAAAATATTTAGATTACAATGTCACAATACAAGGTTTTAGATCCAAATCAAATGAACTTGATCTAGAACAAGAAAATCATAGCTTAGAACAAAAATATTATAAGCCTTACTCTCTGACTTATCCCAAAGCCATATAAGCAACCCAAACACCTACACCAAAACCACTAAAAAATAATTTTTTTAGTACAAAATTATTGACTAAACACACTTAACTTGCTGCAAATAGCATGTTTAAGCATTTATACAACACACAATGGTGTAAACAAACATAACTAGCAATTCACATATAATAACATCAAGTCATGTATAAAATCAAAATAATATATGTACCAACATGAAATACCATAAAATAACTCAAAGAACCGCATAATAACAAATGGTAGTGCAATAACAATCAAAAGTAACTCTAACTCGCTTCTAAATTAGACTATCTAATGAAATAACACAACCACCTAGCCATATGTAACTCATCAAACCAAAAGTAACTCACTTGCTCCCAAGATATACTTGTAAAGGAAGACATAATGAAAAAAAAAATACATACTTTGAGGTTATCTAAACAAAGAAGTTACAACTCTTCTACCTTCAAGATTATTTTTCAAGGAGATCACACGATCACTTAATCATGTCTATCTTATACAAAAGATATAAATTAAAATTAAGAAGGATTATAATCTCCTCCATGATATAACAAATGAGGCTATATAACTTCTACTTACAAGTTATCTATTAAGGAATCCATTGTGGCATACTAGGATGTCACAAAAACTAAGTGTCTAATTCCATTATTACATGTTCCCCCATAAGGTTTATGATTTTACCTACAAAAGTAGAACAAATCCTTTGACTTGAAGGCCTTTTGCACTTTGGGGCCTAACTAAGGTAAGGGATGCCTTTCCAATTCAAATCATCTTTTACTTTAAATGATTTCTATTTTATAGTAACACATATTAACTCATAAAAGGATCCCAAGATCCATCTATAACAATACTTATTTCTAAGGTCTCTTAGAAAGGAATAAGTCACGAATTTCACTAATTATTAAAAACCTTTCTTCTTAATTATTCTCTTTTCAACTTACTCTCTTAGATTCAATTATTCAAAGTCAATGAGAGTTCAATTAGAAGTTCTCTAAGGCCATTATAAGCATATAATATTTGAAAATTAAGGCTTTGATCCACCAAACATATCACAAACAATCACATAATCTAAAATTATCACTTTTAGTCAAAAGAGCTTATAAGAGCTAATGGAAGAAAATCTCATATATAATAAATTTATCCACCATAAAACAAGGCTGCATGCCAAAAGCCATACTAAAAGCAAATTAGGCCTCAAACCTTGTTAAAAACCAAACCCATTAACAAAGGCTTATCTAAACTATCAAAACTAAGAACATAATGCAAAAAATCAAAACTAGAGACTTAAAAGCCACACAAGATTAAATAACACTTAACCACATAAAACTGCTTAAATCTAAAATCTTTAAAACGCATTAAACATGAAGCATGATATTTAAGGTGATAAATAACCAAGTCGATGGTAAAAACAACTTAAAAACTATAACATGTTAAATGAAATTTTTTCCTTGAAAATAATATTTAGACAAAATATTATTCATGATTGGTGAGAAATGTCATTTTATAAACAAAAATTTAAATCTAAAAATTATCAAAGTCTTTGTAAAAGGGAATTATTATTCACTCCAAAACTATTAATTTACTATTCATAATAATTACTATTTATGATAAGGTAAAGCTATCTAAAATATTTTAAATCAACCAAAACATCTTAATGATTAGAAAAATATCTTATGAAATATCTTTACTTAAATAAAATACATTTTTATGCTATAAATATTCAAAGCCATAATTAATTCCAATTACAAGCCTAGTTAGGGTAGTTAGTTTATGATTAGGTAAACAACACTTAGGTAAAAGAACAAAAATTGAAGACCACATAGAAAATAAAGATCATTACATAAAATGCCTAAACCAAATTATCCTTCAATCAAAAATCAAACCACATTAATCATTCTCAAACAAAGATAATATAAGGATGATTTTTTTTTCTACAAATATCATGGTGTCATTATATTTTCTCAAAAGCAATCACAACTCTCAAAATTGTACAAAATGTAAACACTCTAAATAAAAAGACCTAAATCTGACATAACTTTAATAAACCAAACCATAACCTAAACAAGATTAAGTTGAAATATGTTTAGCATAAAGATTGTATTACTACTATCAAGGAAAATCATAGAATCCTTTGAATATAAGATAACTTATTATAACATAAGAACAAGGCCCATGTATGAACCACTACCAAAATTCCCAAATCATGCTTTACTTTGAATAAAAATGGATAACACATGTACATTATGTTTTCGTTTGGGAGGTTTATCTTTAATAATATAATGTCTAAAAATAATAATAATAAATATATAACCTTAAACATAAATAATTTTTTTTAAGAAAAATAGGTTCATAAAATCACAACAAAAGAAAAGGGATTGAAGAGAAAGGGTTAATAAACTTATATGCAAAGTTTGAAAGGGAAACAAGTTACGTCAATAAAGGAAAAGGACATGGAAGTCTATAAAAATGGAGGGATATTGAAGGGAGAAGGTGGAGAACACTAACGAAGATAAAGGAAAGAAAAGTGACCACTTGTTAAAGTTTTGGAAAACTAAGAGGTTAATTAAGGGTATGAGTGTAAATGGGTTATTTCCCTTGAAATAATTATCTATACTTGCACCCATATTAGAATTAAGGTTAAAACATTAAATATATACAAGAAAAAAGTGATTTCCTTTCTTAGTTGAGAAAGGAAAGGCTAATGAAGAAAGAAGATAAATTAACTAAAGGTAAACTGTTAAACTCAAATGAAGCAAAATCTAATTTTATTTCAACCATTGTGGGTTCCAATAAATTATGGGAATAAATGGGAGGATATAATCCATTATAATTAAAAAATAAATGGTTTGTATTAATCCTTTTAATATTTGATGAGGATTAAAAGAAAAAAGGTCAAATTTGATGACTTTCATAATCCAAAAGTATCTGAATAAATCCAAAAATAATGTGAAGAATAATGGAATATGTTTGGATAATATTTATCTTAATCATACTAAAATTATATTATCCATACTTTTTTAAAAAACATTTAGACAACTAGAAATGGGGTTTGGGGCTTGAAACATGCAATTAAGATATATTATAACAATAAATAATGTCCTTTTAACAACAACTTGTCTTACATTTTGCAAAAGCCTAGGTGACTAAGAAAAAATTAAGTATCGCAAATAACCACATGAAACAAGGGTTTCAAATATTTTGGAGGACCAAAGTGGCTCAGTAGTTTGATGAGAAGTAAAACTATAAGAAATGATAGTTAGTTCTGAATGAAAGGTTTCAGAAACTCAACAAGAATTTCTAAAATATTAAAACATGTGTTAAAACATCAATATAATAAAAATTAATCTTCACCCATACCAATCCTAAATAAATTACACTTATGAAAATAATGGGTTATTACAATTTTAAAATGAATACAAGCCATTCAAATATTAAAATGCAATATCTTACTAAACTAGGAAATTATCATATATGTGTCTAGCTTGTAAGAATAAAAAAAGTGCTAAAATTCTCTCCTATTTGAAAAAAGTCACCTAGGGATTAATTATGGTTCTAAAATGATTTTGATAAGAATATAACCTAGATCCAAATGAAACCTCATTATTAACCTTGAACCATACTTGTATGCCTAAAATTGGGTGATGTTATTTCTTATTTTTATAGCATAAATATATATTTAAATTCTTGAAAATGGTGATTAAAATATGTTCTTAACATATTATTTTCTTTTTGAAATTTTAAATCATGTTTAAGAGAAAAATCCTCCTTTTAAGGGAGTAATGATGTAGTACCCCACATTTAGAACACTAATTTACTTGATTATGTTCTTATGATGTGGAATTAATCTTACCTTTACATATGTTAGATTATTGTTTAGGTGGTTTATCTTGGTCCTTGGGTATTTTTTGTTTTATAGAGTCACTAGTTAACTGGTTACTTTGTGACAAGTTCATTGGTTTTCGGGTCTTTGGTAAGACCAATTCGTTGGTTCAAATCGATTTCCATTTTCACGACCTAATCTAATTTTCTAATATTATCCAATCCTTTTATATTATTATAATCTTGTTTTATTCTTTTGATAATCATTTTTACGATTTATATAAGTAATCTCTTGGATTTTAGAACTTTATACCAATTAATTCACAAAGGTCTAAGAAAAGTACTTTTTCCACCAACCACTCATTACCTCACCAAATCAAATTTCCTCTCTACTATCAAATCTTATGCAACAATAGTGATGTAATTCAATTGAGTAGATGGAGCCCCATTCTTGCCCATGCTTAGTTACTTATACTCAACCTCACTTCTACCCTCACCTTACCCCATCATTCCTTCATTCAAGTGTAAATTAAGTAAAATTATAGCCAATGCTTCCCTTGTCTCCTTAGAATATTGTCAATCCCTTCTTCCCTACTTACATCTTATATATTTTCTTTCTTCATTTATTCAATCTTTGTGATTAGGCTTCCTCCTATCTCCTTTTTGAGTTTTTCCTAAGTGTTTTAAGAAATTCTCCTTATCCTTACTGAGTTGTAAAACCAACCTCGACCCTCTCTTTTCCTCCTTTAAATTTTTTCATTCTTTTCCCTTAATCATTTATATAACCTTTATATATTTTCTTTAATTATAAGGGTCTTAAGTTTGGTAAAGAGTTGAAGAATATCTTTCTCTTTTCCCCCTTGGTGTGTTACCCTTTTAGTTGGTATGACTTATGTTCTTTATTTATTTTGATCTTATTGTGTTTCTCCTTATTATCTAGTGGTCATTGATTGCTAATTTTAGGTTTTGTAATTTAAGAAGAAGGAGAAGGTTATATTGGAGACGTAGGCATAGGGAGATTCTTTATTTATTTGTTTTGTATGATTCACTTATAAAAAGGGTAAATTTATGCTATTCATAAATATATGATTATATATGATGGTAAAGTACATATTAACAATTATGATTTTAGTATCATGTATGATATTATTGGAGTATGATAGTATGTGTAGTCATTTAGGCCTTTTGTGGGATTTGGTGAATTTTGGTGATTATGAAGCATATTGGCTAATTTATTTTTGTAAGCATGAATTAGGTGTAATCAACATGGCTTATATGAGTTTTATGTCTACATGCATATTAGAAAATCATGAATGATTTATGATTTATTTAAGTTTAATTGTATGGGTATATCTATTTTGCCAGGCAAAACTAGTTTATTAGGGGAAAAAATCAGTCAACAGGTCCTCTAGACAATATATTTTAGCCCAACATATGAGTGGTTAAGCTCTTATTTCTATTTATTTTTTTTAACCTATACCAATAAGTTGGTTAGAAGATGAACATGTTGACTAATACCCTCATAGCATTCAACTAGTTTGTCCATTTTTCTTGGTTTCTTTGTTGTTATTATTTTTGTTCCCAAATAAGTTAGCAAGTTTTACTTCCTAATGAGATTATTGAAAAAATAGGTAAAATTTTTGTTAAATAATCGATGAGAATTAAGGTATCAATACCCAAAAAATATATAGATAAACTCACAATTCTAAAACCTTTGTTTGTCCTAAAGAAAAGACATATAAGACATACTTCAATAAGGGGGAAAAAGTAAAATGGTATCCCCTTCTCAATAAAATTATCTTATCTTAACAACATCATGTGAATCAATTCAAACACATTAAGACCTAGAAATTAAGAATGTGTAAATCATGTTTTTAAAAATATTTTTGTTATCCATGCTAAGGAAAGAAATGTAACAACATTGTTGAATTGTTGGTTGAAAGTGATACAAAAGGAAAACAAACAAGGATAAACATGTAAATTGGGTTACAAAAATTTGTATACTAAACTCATTCACTACCCAAAGTTTCCAATTAGCCACCTCCCTTTAGTCATTAGGACACTCCTCTCATGTGTATGTTTGTGTATATTTAATTCAAGTTTTTTTCTCTTGTAATACCCTTTTTTTAGAAAAGTAAATTATAAAATGATAATTATGTGTATTTAGTAATAATGATTATGTTAGGGTATTTTGTATAAATATATTATCAAAATTTATATTATTATGATATATTAGTTATCAATTTAATTAGGTTAAATTTTGGTAGAATTTAGGTTAGTAAATTTAATCCTAGATTTTACCCTAACCTATACCAAGTAACCCTAATTTCTGTAACTAGATAAATGATCACCCATAACCTATAATATATTATTACATCATATTCCCCATCCTTCTCACTGGAGTAATATCCTCCACGACATACCTTTTACACCATACCTCCTCCTCTTCCATGTTGTCCTCCACATGTTTTTCTTTATTATAAAGCCACGCTCCATTTAAACCCTAAATCCACCCAATGTTGAGTATTAATCTTGAGCAAGCCGACATTCTCCTCTCCTTCCCCCAAAATCCTAAAAGCAAGAAAAACTCACTAACTCTCCATTACTCCCTGTGTAGCTCCCATGCATTTTTCACCATTTTCCCCTAGCGGTGTGAACTTCCACCAAACCTCTCGTCCTTGTTACATCATCTACAACCTTAGAGCTTGCCAAAGCTACACAAAAACCCACATAATAGAATCCCTAACTTGCAACCAAACTCACCAAAACCTTTACTCCTCCTTTGGCCAAAAGCATTGAACCTTCCTTTGGCTTTGTATACTTGTGCCGATACTTCCCACCTTCTTGCATCATTATCCACCACAAACTCCCCCTACACCTGTCATCCCTACCATTCACAACCCTGGCAATTTCCAATGACATAATTACTCACCCTCCTCCCCTATAACTTCCATAGTTTACCTCTCCTCCTTTGGTTTTATGGGTTTGGTTTATCTCCTTGTTGCCTCATTTTGGCTAGTTGATTGTTCTTTGAGTAGTTTTAAGTTATTTATTTGTTATCTTAAATACTAATATACGTTATAGGGTGTTAATTTCCTAGATAATCCTTGAGAATTTTGGATAAGGTGTCTTTTCTACTTTTTCTGTAAGCTTGGATTTAGGTAAATCTAATAACTCATGAGACTATATAATTTATTTATGAGCACACTAGGATTTTTTAAACCTCAAATAATTCTAGGGTTTATATTTTTCAAGTATTATTACATGCATGAAAAAATTATATCATGTTACATTAATGATATGTCTGACTGGTATAAGTTAAGTTACATACATGAGCAATATGTTATATGATTTATGTACGTATGTCAGGGGTTTTGTTATGGTTTGTAATTTTTTTTCAAGTTATTATTTAAACACCATGCTAAGTGCTCCATGATTATCATTGCATGGTAACTAGAGTTGATATAAATATTATAAAAACTGACACGCGTGATTGGGGTTAGAACATGATAACTAATGTTCGCATGTTATAAGGTTAAAGATATTTCCTTACATGTGCTATAATGATAATTTCCCTAATAAAATTTGTATTATGATTTAAATAGGTATGTACATGCTGCATGGAATATGTGACACGTGAGAATTGCGTGATTAGGGTTTATGGGTGTGACTTAATAAGTACATGAAAAGGAGAAAACATAGTCAATCATTAGATTGTGAAGATTACTTGCATGCTAAAATAATGTGATTTATTAACTTTTAGTCAACCCATGAAAATTTTATTGTAATAATAATGTTTGGTATGAAATGAATAAAATGTTCAAATTAGGGTTTTAAGGGCATTTTGATAATTTTTTACCTAATGTATATTTTGTGAATAATTGGATATTAGGATGGCCTTAGCCTATTGATAGGTTAACCTTAATGTTGACTTGTCTTGAAATACACCAATGACCTTACGATTTACCTTAATAATTGGAGTAAAAAGAAAAATGGTTAAGTATGGAAATCAAAATTTGTATATAGTATGTGATATTTGTGATCACCTCATAGAATATTAATAATTTAAGTGAAAAACCTCAATTTTGGAATAGTTTCTCTATAGGATTAGCCCCCTTAAAGATGAGGTTTTAGTCCTCATTGGATTTGATTTGGTGGTGTGTTGATCTACTCTATTAAGGCATTAGTTTACTCTATTAGTGACTTATGGGCATTATAGGGGGTATTGATACTTACGGATTAGGTGAACGTGGTCAAAGGATACCGTGTTTTCTTTGTGCATTGGTATGACTAGATGTATCGATGTGTCCTTGGGTTCTAGAGTAAGGGTATTATGTTACCTTTGAATGCTATTATGACCGTGTGTACTTTAGTGCCCCTATATTAATTGTATCACCCTAAAAATAGAAGTAACTATTCTATAACACTATAAGAAGGATTTTATTTATATTTTTTGGCTAGTTAGTAGCATCGATGCCCTACCTTTTGTAGTTGGTATTGCTTTGGATTGTGATTTGGCAGTTACCTCAATGCCTTACCTTTTATAATTGAAATTTCTTTAGACTGTAGGTTTAGTTTTTACCTTAGTACCCTACCTTGATGTTAGGAATTGAATTTATTTATCAAATATGACCAATGTGTACATTATGATGATATGAATTAACTTTACATGATCGATTGTTGTGTATGAGTTAGTGATGCTGTATACATTATCCAATGATTATCACCTATTTTTGTGGATTGTGATTTTTATTTGAGTATGATTTGTGGAGCATTGTGTGATTATATATAATGTGAGTATGCTCCACTTATGAGGTATTATAATATACTCAATACAGAGAATTCGTATTGATCCTACTTTTACATATGATTATATGAAGGGTATCGAGTGGCTCCAGGTGTATTATAGTGATAACGAAGAGAGCCCTTGAGAAGAGATTCCATTTTCAGAATGAGATAATGGGTCTAAGAGTTAGGATAAACTATTATTGTACCCTCGGGTACTAGTTTTTGGTTGTATCAATTTTCCTTCTGACTCTTATATCCTTAGCTGTTATTTAATAAATGTTGTTATATAGAAAGTATTAATTGTAACTTTTATTCATATATTATCCCTTGATTTTTTTCTGTTCTATTTTGGTTATGTTTTGTTTGAAGTCTTATTATCACTTCACATAAGAAAGGTGAGGGAACTAGACTTATACTAGGTGTTGTGGTAATGCATAGTAATTTAGTACTTAATGCTTCTATAATTTTTTTTGAAGTAGTGAAAATGGGGGTGTCGCAATTTGGTATCAAATCTTTTTGTTCTAAAATCCTCTCTTCTATTTTTCAATGTTTTCATTTCCTAAAATTTTTGAAATCTGATTTATCCTTGTAAGCATTATGTGTTAGAAGTTTATTTTTATATTGGTCTTAGTCTTTGGAGTTGATACCCTAGTAGGCTATGTTTGGCTTTGTGTTTTACCTTGATAAGTTGGACATGTACATATAGTTATATCCCTAGGTTGTCAGTTGATGAACTATGGTATATAGATATAAGAGCCTGATCTTGATTGAAGGTTTGAGCAAATTATTTTGTTAAGAAATGGATTGGTTAATGAATGCCAAGTTGAGTTGTTGTGTCTTATAGGATTCTTTATAATTTCTTTTTGAGCATTGAAACTACCCATATCATACCTTAGGATGTTTCCTGATGGAGATATTAGAGTCCATGTGAGGTAGCTTGTTGCCAAGTTAAACCACATAGTGAATGTTAGCCACTACATTAAGCCTTATATGTCTCGATCCGACCACTTATTGAGGAATCTCTCTTCAATAGAGCCATGGATTACAACAAGGTAAGTGTATTGGAACTTTTTCATGATGAGTGTCTTATATCCTAGGTTTATGGAGGGCGAACATTTCCTATACCATTATGATAAGCCAGTAAGAAAGTTGATCATGATAAAAAATGTGTGGAGAGCTAGGATGGGACTACCGTCGAGTACTGCCTTAGATTATACTAGTGATGTAGATGAAGTGGATAGGCCTCTTTATGATTTGGTGAGAGAGTAGATGATCCTACATAAGGAATGGTTTTAGTGGGTGATCCACGAGAGTTAGGTATTTGATGATGCTATAAATTTATGATTTTAGGGTTTTGATGGTGATGCTTGATTTCGAATAGGTTTCAAGGATTTTGTTAGGCATCTCATGCTTAGGGTTGATGTAAGGTGGATTCTTAGTATGGTAGTGATTTATCCTTGTAGTACAAGTAACCTTAGAAAATTAGGGTTTTCTTTTGCTTTCTAGGTTTCTAGTTTCTATTATTGCAATGTTTGTAATCATGAATGTTGTTTTATTATCTAATATGAATTTCAGTACTTCCTTTTTAGCTTATTTGTATGATGTTGTGCCACCTTTATGATAAATGTTAGTTTTTGTTATTGGCCTTTGAATGAGGCAGATTGCTTAACCTTCTTGTAGGTGACCTTCAATTATGTTTGCTAGGGTTCCTATTACTCTATTTTCTTTAGCACTATGGCTCAAAACTTTAACCTCGGCCATATAGATCAGTTACTTATCTTAGTATCTAAGAGAGTGATAGAGCCATAGGAACAAGTGAAACCTCAGCCACCTTTAGTACCTATTTAGTTTTGGAACTAGCTTAGAGAAGTTATATTTCATCATGCATCTATGTTTGAGGGAGTTGAGAATTCGATAATATGATAGAGGTGGATTAGGAAACTAGATAAGATTTCTATGGATTCTGATTTCCCAGATAAGAAGAAGGTAGACGTTAGTACATTCTACCTACTAAGAAGAGAAATGAATGGTGGAGAGGATACTAGCTTCAAGTTGTTGAGTCGGTAGACACTTAGGAGAGATTTTTCACAACTTTGAGAGCACAGTACTTCCCTTTACATGTGTTTTGTGCAAATTATGTTGAGTTTTTGACCCTTAAGTAGCACAACATGTTGATTGAGGACTACTTCAACAAATTCTTGGAGTTTCTTTTTTTTTTTGCACCAAAGATAGTTGGTAATGAGGAGATGCTTACTCATCGCTTTGAGTAAGGATTAGATCTATGCACTCAAGAGTTATTTGGAGGAGAGGTCATGGCTATTGTACTCATAGTGTATGAGAGGGCTTGTGCCCTAAGAAGGATTCACAAGGTAAACAATCCCCTTAGTGGGGCAAAGAGGTTAGCTAAGAGTTTTTAGCATCATAAAAGTGACAATAAAGTTTAGACAAGTGTTCAACAGAGCACACCCAATGGTTGTTGATCTTCACAGTTTTCTAGAGTGCGGTTCAGGAATAACGAACTCTTAAGGCATTATTAGTGCAAGACTTATAGAGGGAACCACCTAGGTAAAGACTACCAGGGTAGAATAGTAAAGTGTTGAAAGAGTTAATGTGTATAGGATTATAGAACTATTAATTATATGGAATTATGGGCTGATTGGGGTTTAAAAATAATGATAATAATTTGGTGATGATGGATTAAGGATGATGATGTTCAAAGATATAGGTTTTTAGGGTGATATTGCTTGTGTAGTAGGGATAAGGTTTAGGTTTAGGATTTATGATTAGGGTTTTGAGTGTGGTATGAAGATGATGATGAACAATTTTAATGATGGTGATTTGATGAAGGGATTTTTGAATATGATATGATGATGATAATGAATATCATAATAAGATTATTATTGAGGGTTTAGGTATAGAATAGGTTGAATAAAGTATAGAAGAATACGTTAGAGATGAAGTTGAAGATGATGAATTTTAGTTTGAATGTGGCGACTAAGGTTGATGATTAGCGTGGGTTATGGATGTGTTTAGGGATAGTACTAAATCTCTAATGCATACAGAGAAATAAATTAAGGGCTTCAACAATAATCACTCACACATAACTGATTATAATTGAGAAGAACTCACACATAATTGATTATAATTAAAAAAAATACTCACATAGAATTCAAATAAGGAATAACATGTATTTTCATTTAACTACCTATACATATGAACATGTAAATCCAAAGATTTTATAGTCTATTTGCACCTCTTCAATATTACAAGATAATCCTAATTAATTAGGAAAAAAAATCTGATCAAGATCGGCCCATATAATGACTTGCTCTCTCCTCCAAGCACATTTTATAAGAAAAACACTATAATATAAAATCCCCTTAAAAATCTACTTTATGAGCAGCCAATCATAATGAAAATAATGAAACTAAATTAAGTAAATAACACACTAAATAAAAACTAAACTTATTCCATTTATTTCTAAAAAAGCATTCTTATGCATCCCATGCATGCCATGCACATGCCTTTATCACTAGTGACTTATTTTGCAAGTTTTGTCCATAACTAGTAATGCAGTCATTAGTTTGACCTCAAATTTGTATGGTATCCCCTCTAACTAAAATATAGTATGCTCTATAATATAAATGTTAAATCTTGATTATTTTATCCTGCATCAAGTGTGACAAGGTTAGCTAGAGTGTTAATCTTCTAGAGTTAGAGTTCAACATTGTTAGGTATAGTCTGGTTGTGGGACTACATATTAGCAATAATCTTCCCCATTGAATCAGACGCCCACTAGTAGTAACCCATGTATAGAATTTAAGGGTAAAGGATATGCACTTTGATCCTACTCGTAGAGTAGTACATGCCTGAATTCTGGTACTAGAGGTACTCAAGGAGGTTTGATAGTCAACAATATGAATGTGATTAGTGATGCATATGCTTTTAGATTTATAGACACCACCTATGGTATACCTTGTTCTTTTTATATTCTATAGCTCTTAGTTAATTAAGCATACATATGATTCATTGATGTTGGTTTGATACGTGTTCATGTGTTATTACCTTTCTTGATTAGGGTTTAATACTTTTAAGGGGGAAGTGACCCACACCTCATAGAGAAATTGTTTGAGGACCACCTAAGGTTGTAGTGAGTTAATTTTATTTTGTTTTACATTAGAGACAAAGTCTATTTTAAGGGGGTAGTGATGTAATATCCCATTTTTAGAAACTTTAATTATAAAATAATGATTATGTGTGGTTAGCTATAGTAATTATGGTAGGATTTTTTGTGTGAAATATACTAATAAAATGTGTATTATTATGATATTTTAGTTATAAATTTAATTAGGCTAAATTTTGTAGAATTTAGGTTATTAAATTTAATACTTGTTTTTACTCTAACCAATACCCACTAATCCTAATTTTGGTAATCAAATATTTGATCTCTTTTTGTTTCCTAAATGATAACCCCTAACATATACTATATTGTTTGGTCATATTCCCCATCATTCTCCCCAACGTAATATCCTCCATGCCATACCTACTACCCCATACCTCCCCTTGCTCCATGTTTATGTAATACCCCATATTTTTTGTAAAAATGTTGAATGAGGATTATGCCAATTTTGGGGCATTTAATTTTTATTTAGCATTGTGATTTGGTTTAAGGCAAAGTTTGATTTAAAAAAGGCTAGAAAATGGAATTTATTGAGTTTTTCAGGCAAACCGATCAACTAGTTTCATGAATCAATTGACTAGTTTGTTGTTTCAGCAAATTAGTATTTACTTAACTAAATCGATCGACTTGTTTGTAGAACAGATGATTAGTAGGCCCAAATTAATTGTCTAGTTTGTTGAGTTGAACATATTTTTTGAACTCAATATTTTTGGGAAAATTTCTTATACTAAAATGGAACCTCGTTAATCCATGCCAAATTGTCCTTATTTTTAACCTCTTTCATGATGCATTTAGCCCATAACACAACCTTAGATCAATCTAGAGGCTGATTGTGATTGTTGAGAGGGAGAGATGACCTTAGCATTATCTTCTTCCACCTCTCTCCTTTACACATTTATGAGATTAATGCTTCAATCATAGGAATGATTCTAATCAACTGGAAGATTCATTCCACACCGACCTTCCATTACCTCTCTTATGAATTTTAATTCTCGCTTAATTGACCTGCATTCTCTAGAAAAATCATTTGAGCTCTGGAGAAAAAGTCAACATATCTTGGACCAAATCCATCCATCTAGCTCGAATTCAAATGGTAATTTAATTTTTCCTGAACGCTCCATGAGTCATGTTGTTTGGTTTGATATAAATACCCTTAATCACCCCTTTTGTTCACCTTTCTTTCATCCACTAAAAATCCTTGAATCTCTATATTCACCCTCTTTATTTATACACTTCGAATCTTGTAGTCGATTCTTTACACTCTTTTGATCTTTTCTTTACCTCTCTCTTGTCTTAATTATTAAGCAAGAAAGAGTTAGATATCAGAAAAAGGATTGAGTGGTTTAGCAAGCATTCCCCATTTTTACTTTAAGTGTATGTTCCTTCTTTCCCATCTATTTCAAGTTCAAATTTATTAAGGTTTTATACAAATTTCTAAGCTAAAGATTGTTTTTTTAAGGTTTTAAAAGCTAATATTTTCATAGACCGAGATTTCTAGTTTAAGGGAGTTTTTCCTGCATCAAGAAAGTAATTCTTACTTGTAATATGGATTATGAGTATTCCTATATTATATGAGTTTCTTTAAGTTGATCTTATAAGTTGGCATGAATGTATACAGCTTGTAGAATTGATTTGGACGGGTAGATTGAATATTTTGAGTAAAAAAGGATAAAACTTGATAAAAATGTGATGTGATGATTAAATGTTGAGATATGCAAGTTAATTTAGTTAAAAGTGTGTTTTGCTATGTTAATACACATTACAATGTGATTTGATGATGATTTATAAACATAATTTGCATGAAAATGATTATATGGTGCTATCATAGGCATATCAATCAACTGGTCATCATAAGTTAAACAGATCGACTAGTTCCTAGAATAGTAGATTGGCTCACAGAACCCATCGACTAGTAAACTTACAAAGACTTTAGTCTTGCTCTCTTCTTAAAACCATCAAATGGTTGGGGAAAACCATCGACTAGTTTATAATATTTGACTAGTTTGCCTACATTGGTTGACCAATTTGAGGAAAAGGAGGGTTTGGTCAAGTTAAACTAATCGATTGGTCAACCCAACTTGATCGACTAGTTGGGCTAGATTGATCGATTGGTTTGTGTAATTTATTTCCTTTCGGTTTGGTTATACTTTGAGGTAATGTAAAGTACCATTATATGATAATTAAAAGGATAAAATATAGATTTTATCATAGATTAATGACTCAATGAATGGATTAAATGGATCATAATTTATAATGTACTCAATGAGTATTATAAAGGCTAAATGGGTATACCACTTATGATATATAATTGTCTTGAGAAAAGTGTAATGAAGCACAACTTAGCCTTAAATAAAATAACATGATGGGCATGATTAATATTGGGTAAGGATATATGGAAACCCCACAAGTTAGGAAATGGAAAGGATTAATATGGAATAAATATGTTATTACCTTTCTTATTCTTATATGGGTCTTGTGTGATCACTTAATTTAAGGAATAATATACTAATCATGTAAAGCAAAAGATAATCGAGCTGTGTATGGGTTTCGGTTGCCTGATCATTGATTGGTTACTTGAGGTTAGTCTGTCTTCAAGTGTTTATTGGTGCCTTTAGGCGAGATACTTAGAGATTCAAGTGCCTTATCCACTCTAGACACTGATGTTGTATTAGGGGGTATTGATACTAAAGGGTTTGGTTACCTAGGTGGTTGGCTTCGACCTAAACTTATGTCCATTTAGGTTGGGTTCAACCTAGACTTATATCCATTCTAGGGATTGGCTTCATCCTCGACTTATGTACACTTTGGTGATTGTCTTTGGCCTAAACTTGATTAATAAATAAGTGGAGTGATAAACAATTGGACACTAATAGTGACCATGGTTTGAATGACCAAAAAGGATAAAAGTTAGCATGAACCTTAGAATTGAATTAAATGACTAACTAATTATTAATTAAAATGTTTGGTTAAATGTTGACCTATATCACTATATGGATAAAGAAATGGTATAATCTAATCAATTTAGAAATTGAAAAATAAATCCTAGCGGTTACTTCTATTAATTTGTTTAGTACATGTGTGAATACCTATGTGGTTATAATATAAAGACAAGCATGATGTATATTGTGTTGTCTGAGCTATACATGATAGCATAATCAAATGCACTATTACCTATATATATATGACATTAGCATGATGGATGTTAATTATAATATCCATGTTGTGATAGATTTTGCACACTTTCATTCCTATTGAGGAAACAACTTGGCTTACTTAGTATGTAGCGTACTGATGTGTCCATTTGTTTGTTACTTGCTCATTCCTATGAACTAAAAGCCATGTGCAAGGTTTTGGGGATAAAAAGTAGTGGGCCTACCTCAGCTAGGGTTTGGGGCTTGAGAGCATGGACATTCGAAGATTTTGTAGGGTCCATGGTGGACCATGATTTTTGTTTTGTAGTCACACTGTAATCTCATTTTAATGTAGTCTCATACTCTTAATTATTTATCTTTCTGTATTGATTTGGTTAAGGCCAATGAGGTCCTTAATGTAAATAATCTTTTAAATGTTTATGTAGTTTATATTTGCACACTCTATTTTAAATTGGTTGGTTGATTTTAGCCTTGTATTTGATACGGGGTAGGCAACAAATGTCTATCATATGTTAGGTACAGAGATAACACCCTATTTTTCCAATGTGTATGTTTAGCTTCTGCACTATGTTATATAAATTTTTTTGGCAGTAAATTTTTTTTTTCCAATCTAAGACACCCCTAACTTGTGGCCAAACTCACAAAACCTTCACCTCTCCTTTGGCCAAATGCATTGAACCCTCCCCCTATCTTCAACCACTTATGCCAATCCTTCCCACCTTGTTGTACCATTCTCCATTTGAGACATTTTTTGCACTTTTTGTTTAAGATTACGTTAGAATTTATATTTAAGCATGCTAGAAGTTTTTAAACCTAAGATCATGATATGGTTTTATATATTTCAATTATTAAGACATGTATGATAAAATGATAACATGTTAAATAAATGGCATGTACGAATTGTTTATGTTAAGTTACATGCATGAGCAATATGTTATATGATTTACGTATATATATATATATCTAAGGTTTGGTTAGTATTTGTAATTTTTTTAAGTTATGATTTAAATGCCATGTTAAGTGCTCCGTGATTATCATTGCATGGTAACTAGGGTTGATATAAATATTAAAAAAACCTAAACTCATTATTGGGGTTAGAATACGGTAATTGATGTTCGCATGTTCTAGGGTTAAATATAATCTCCTACATTTACCATGATGTGATTTATCTATTAAATATTGTATCATGAAGTACGTAAATGCTGCATGAAATATGTGACACATAAGAATAGCATGATTAGGGTATGTGGGCGGGACTTACTAAATGCATGAAAAGTAGAAAATAGAGTCAATTGCTAGATCGCAAAGATTACCTATATGCTAAAATAATATCAATTATTATCTCATATCCTTTTCATGAAAAATTTCTTGTAATAATAAATTTTGGTACAAAAATGAATAAAATGACAACATTAGGGTTTTAAGGGAATTTTGGTAATTTTGACCTAATACATCTTTTGTGAATAATTGGAACATTAGGAAGGCCGTAAACAATTGATAGGTTAGCCTTAGTGTTGACTTAGATTGATATAGACTATTGACCTTGGGGTTTAACTGAATAATTAAAAATAAAAAGAAAAATGGTGAAGTATGGAAATGGGAATTGTTATGCAATATGTGATATTTCATAAAATATTAATACTTAAAGTGAAAAACCTAGAGGAGGGGAATGGGTGCTCTCTAGGATTAGCTACCATAAAGATGAGGTTTTATTGCTCATTTGAGTTGGTTCACTGGTTTGTTGTTGTGCCCTATTAAGACCCTACTCTACTCTACATGTGACCTATAGCCCTATATAGAATATCAATATTTAAGGATTAGGTAAACAATGTTGGAGGATACTATGCTACCTTTGATTGTTGGTATGATCATGTGTAGTTCTATGTCCCTAACTTCTATGGTAAGGTTATCATGTCTCCTTCGAGTGCTAGTATGAACGGGTGTACCTCAAAGTCATTAGGTTGATTGTATCTCCCTCGAATAATTAAACATGGAAGTAACTATTGCATAAGAATATAAAAAGTATTTGATTTTGATTTGTTGGCTCTATAGTTGCCTCAGTGCTCCACCTTTTTTAGTTGGTATTACTTTGGATTGTTTTTTAGTAGTTTCCCAAGTGCTCTACCTTTTGTAGTTGTAATTCATTTGGATTGTGGGTTAGGTGGTTGATTTAGTGCCCTACCTAATTTTTAGGAATTGAATTGATTGGTCAAATATGGCTACCATGTACATCATGATGACATAAAATGACTTTGTATGATTGATAGTTGTGTGTGAGTCTGTGATGTTGTTTACATTATCCTATGATTATTACATATTTCTATGGCTTATGCTCTTTTTTTTTTACACATTTTTTCTAGAGCATTGTGGGATTATATGCAATGTGGGTTATGAGGTATTGTGATTTATTCAACCTAAGTAATTCTTATTGATCCTACTTTTACAAATGATTACTTAAAGGGTATTATAGTGACAAGGAAAAGAGCCCTTTAGAAGAGATAATGTTATCGAAATGGGCTTATGGGTCTAAAAATTAGGGTAAACCAATGTTGTATTTTCGGACACTAATTTTTGGTTGTATTAGTTTTCCTTTGGACTCTTATGTTCCTAATTATATTTTAATAGGCGCTATTGTGTAGAGAGTATTATCTGTAACTTTTATTTATGTATTTTCTCTTATTTCTACTAGTCTACTTTAGTTATTTTTGTTTAAACCATTAACACTTGGCATAAGAATTGTGAAGGAACTAAGCATATACTAAGTGTCTTAGTTACGCCACTCAATTTTGTAATTAACTCTTTTGTAAAATGGTATTTTAAGTAGTAAAAATAGGGGGTGTTACCGCTCTAGTCATCTCACTTATGAACAGAATTGCCTATGGGTTTTCAATGATTCTCAGTTTTACATCAATGGAAGGACTTAGAGCACATATAAAACAAAAGGTTATATTCATGGTTGTAATGGGGATAAGGTTGGATGGTTTGAATTAAATTATCAATACTAGTGCTATAAGTATGGTAATTAATGAAGTATGAGTACTAGTTCTCATTACCTGACTTGTACACCTTATTTAACTTTTTTTTTCAAATTCTTTAACATGGAACTTCAAATCACAAAATTTTTATTCATTCATTATTTTTCCTCCCCTTTCTCCATTATGTTTACAAGCGCCATTCACTTTTGAACCCTCCCTTACTCTTATTTTACGCTACACTCCTAATCTTGTTCATTTTACTGATCACCCAAGTAGTTCTAAACTAAGATAGGGATATAAGATATAAGGTCACAAGCATGGTTAAATAAAAAAAAAACAAGATAAAAGCATGAAGAGGTTAGCAAAGGATACTACATTTAGGTCAAGCTATCTTTCTAATGTAGGTAAAACAAAAAGACAATTTGCCTCTATCACATAACCCTTTGTTGGTGTTCCTATATTGCATAATTTTAGCCTTTTTTACACTGTGGTCCTTAACTAAGTGATATAAAGTGGTATTAACAGCCAAGGATCGACACAACCATGCTAATTGATACTGTCACCTTATTCCATTTACCATGATTTGATTTATTGGTCTTTAATATTCAACCCATGCTGGTTAACACACATAAGTCATGTTGTTCTTTCTTCACTTTTATTGCTTGCTTTATGATGGCTTTTGTTCCTTTGGGTTGGTCACTACAAATGAGTGGAGCTATCACCATCCCTTTTCATTCCATGCAAATGTCCCTTCCTCTTACTATTTATCCTCTATATTCTATATACTTTATTCCATAGTCCTAGAAAAAGGAGTTGACAATAGAAAGCATGAACTATAGGAATCAACTCTTGTGAAAAAAGTAAAAATTTCATTAAATAACACATGAAAATCAAAACACTAATACCTAAAAACTGTATCTATCAACTCCTTAATGCTAAAACATTTTCTTTTCCCAAAGTAAAGATATATAAGACATACTTCAAGGAGGGGTGAAGTAAAATGCGGCCCCCTTCTCTATTAAGAGAATTTTATCTCCATAATAACACATGAGCCAGTTTAGACTCATTGAGAACTAGAAATCAAAAATGTGTAAATCATGGTTTTTGAAAATATTTCTTGATTACACATGTAAGAAAGAAATGTAACATCATTGTTGAATTGTTGGGTTAAAATCATGTAAAAGAACAACATGCAAGGGGAAGCATGCAGAGTGGGATGAAATTTTTTGCATGCTAAACTTATTGCCACCTCACTTTATACACTACAACACTCCTCTCATGTGTTTACTTGTGTAAATTTAGATCAAGATTTTGCTCTAGTGGTCTCACTTATGAACATGGTCATCCATAGGCTTGAAATCTTCTCAATTCTCTATCACTAGAAAGATTTAGAACAAGCAAACATCAAGAGGTCTTATTTGAGGTTGTAATAAGGCTATGATAAGAAGGGTGGGATTGTATTTTTTGAACTAGTGCTATAAGTTTATAAAGTAGTGAAGTATGAGTGAAAATCCTCGTCGCAAGACTCTTCAACCTTCCTTTTTTAACATGGAGCTTCAAACCCCAAATTGTTTATTCATTCACAAGTTTTCCTCTCTTTTCTCCTTTAATATTACACCAACCATTAAATTTTATCACCTCCTTATGCTCATCTAATGTTACACTCCTAACCTTGTTCATTTTACTCATTACCTAAGTAGTTCTAGATTAAGACATAGATATAGGAAATAGGGTTAGAGGCATGGTTAAATCAATAAAATAATTTAAAAGCATAAAGGGGTTAGCAAAGTTTACAACGTTCATGTTAGTTTATCTCGTTAATTTTGGTAAAATGAAAAGAAGATTTGCCACTATGATCTTAAAGTATGTTTAAGCCATATATGATTTTGAAGAAAGATAATGCAAGTTCTATTTTCTTAAGCTATGTCAAGATATCACACACAAGAAAGATAATGGGATCATACTTAATGAATCAATCATAAGGCTTAAAATATCACAAAAGGTCCAAAATTAAATGAAAGTTCTAATTATTCAAATCATAGAATGAACCAACACTCAAGTTAACCATAATGAACCTCTAGAGAGACCTAATGCATGCACAACCTTTCATTTTACCAACATAGTTATACCTCCTCCAAAAGGGTGCAATAAAAACATTTAAGCATATGAAAACCCATTTTTGGAAAAATATTCAATGAGTCATAATAGACGACAACACATATGCCAACATAAGGTAAGCACTCTTCAAAGACCATCAACAAAGGTTCATTTCCTAAATTTTCTTTTCCTATTTTATCATATTTTTATTTTTTTAATAAAGAACAAAAAAAGCTAGAAAAATGCATATATAAAAAAAAGTAGGAAATATGAATATGTAAAACCTCAAATTCCCCCATGTCTAACATCCACATTGTCCCAAATGTGTAGAAGAAAGGGAAGGGAAGAGAGGAATTGATAGTATAAAGGTCAATCGATGGGTGGTGGTTCTGGTGGGTAAGAGTTACTAAGCTATCAAGCCTCCAACTCTTATAACATTAAGAATATTTATCCATAATGAATATTTATGCTAGATAAATAAACTAAGTAGATGTATTTTTGAAGAGGAAATGCCATAATAAAAATATGACACCACTAAAGGAATAGTGGGTGCATCCACATCAAGAAGAGTACCTCAATCATGTGGCCTCCATTTCCTCTCATTCTCTATATTAGTAAGCTCATGATCTAGTAGGGGATTCTGGTGTTCATCATAATAAAAAAACAAACATTGATTGTAAATTGTGTCAGTTAACCTAATAATAATTCGAGCATTAGGATATAGATGAATGCATGGGGTTTCAGCATGTTCCCTTATCAAATCATGCCCTAGATAAGCCATAATAGCATAGATTAGCCTTCTAATAGTATTCATTCCAACTCAACCCCTCCTATTATTTTCATTTTATTTTTCATAAGGTAGCATGTATCAACCTGCATACCCATGATCAAACTCTATAAGAAGAAGAACTCAGATGCCTCGCAAGCTCCAACATTATCACCTCACACATATTTGATATGGGGTTATATATACATAAATAATTGGCTCTAGATGGATCATAAGTAGCAAGATCACCCACATGATTGGCAATGTCATGCTAAAAGTTAGACCTAGACCATTTCACTCAAATAGTTCACAGGCCACCTATTGGTAAGCTTATCAAGATATCAAACTCAATGAAAGTAAAGATTTGAGTCGCATTGAAAATAAGAAAGTGGATATGGCTTGGGCCATTTAAACCATGCCAATCATAGATAAATTAGTTGAAAAACAAATCATAGGTAAGATGGGAATAAGTTGCCCCATGCATACCCACAAAATTAGTCTAATCCATATTGTTAATTAATTTATAAATATCCCCCTTAATGCCCTATTACTCCAATATCCAATCATATACAAGTCTAATCTCGAACAACTATCTATTATGAACTAGTGTATACTGCTAAAATTACTCATAAGGGTAAAAAAAGTATCCCATATATACTACGATTAGCTTCTAGTACTCAAGGATGTGATGGAGAAGAGATAACATAGAAATGTCCCTCTCTAGTTCTATAATGCTTGGGGTGCCATGGAGTCACTTTTAGTGAGAAGAAATACCAATTAGAAAAAAATCCCCAATTTTAGATTCAAGAACCTTAACCCTAATGTTGACCTTATTTTAATTCAACAAGTATATTACTATAGCACCCTAATAATAAAATATTAGGTAATACACTGAATTTGACATAAAATAGGTACTCATTATACCTTATCTATAATGGGTGCAAGGCTAAAAAGTAACTTTTGCCTCGAAATCACATGTGAGGAGCAATTGATCCCACAATGATACAACATAATAATATATAGAGGAGATAAAATATATAATCAACATAAAGGATACAAAGTCTTGACAGAGATAATGATATTTAGATTACCATATGCTTAAACCAACCCACAAAATGTTTAGGTTAGGTAAAAACCATGAAAGCATTGAATAAACATATACCTAAAAATATGGGGTGACTTGCTTGTGGAATAATAAGCACCCATAAAAGGATGGCCAGTAAGTTACATAATGAGTAAAGTATAAATACACATCTATAGAAAAAGGCATGCATAACAAAAAAGATCCATATGATAAGATGCATTCTATACAAGCATAAATGCTCATGATACAAGATGAAAAAATTAAATTTAATATTTAGGTGATTAAATAATTCCATTATTTAAATCACATTGAGATAAAGGAACCATTATTAATATAATCACTCCTCTCCACTTTCTCTTATTGATGGGAGAAAGATATTTAATCTCACTGATATGTAATATTTGCTCTCCCCTTTCCTTAAAGATGGAGGAAAGGTAGTTGACCTCACTAGTACTCTTATATCCAGGGGAAAAAAATGCATTACCTACTAGTAAACCCCTAATATTTATGTATGAATACCCCAATAAGCTAATAGATTATTTAACTATTTCTATTAGGAGTAGTTAATATATAATCAAGTAATTTCAACAATGTGAATCATTTTTATCTTGTATGATATGATTTTCCACTTTAAGTAGTAATGCTTTATTGAATCATTAACCAATGCTTCACACATAATAATTCATCACTTGATTTATTATCACCATAATGCTTTCACTTGTTACCATTGCCTTATTGTATGGAACATTGCTTCTCATTAATTACATGTGATACATATTATAAATGAAATCATACCAACTGTTGTTATCATTAAAAAAAAAACACTTATAAATACATCATGCCTAATAAAATTATACATATTGTACCACATGAAATAATGAAAATGCATAATGACATGCAAACAACTATAAGAGAAGATATTACACAATTGAGAAGACTAAAATACCATCTTAAAACCTTAATTCTCAATTATGCCATAACTTCATCTATAAGTATCTCTAATTCACCAAATTTAGGTCACTCTCTTAATATATCCTTAGCAACACCATATCGAAAAATCATGACATAACTCTAACATTTCACACATAAAATACTAATCATATACCTCTATGGTTTTAAAGCCCGTCTTAAGTCATTTTCACATAATATTAATACTTAAGAAACTTATAACTTAACTAAACATTACACATCACATTTGTCACAAACTAACCCACTTGTAAAACCTTAAAATTTTTACATTTAATAAAAAGTGATAATTATACTCCTAATCCACCTAAGTAACTCAATACTTATTATTATTATTATTATTATTATTATTATTATTATTATTATTATTGTTGTTGTTGTTGTTGTTGTTGTTGTTGTTATTATCATCATCATCATCATCATCATCATCATAACTTGAACCATATTCATCCAAACCCTAATACATTATACGTTATATTAAATATAACAAACTTATAGAAGTAATATTCATTCCCCACAAAATAATTCATAAAAATAACAAATTACCCTTATGGCTAAAAATAACTTATGACCAGCAAAATTAGGCAAGTTCCTAAAATTCACCAAAATTACACTCAACCACCACTATATTATTAGCATCTCAATAATATAATTAAATTTAATTAAAATATCCCACTAAACCATAACTTTCCTATCATTTAATGCTAATTAGGATGACCCAAGAGTAATCCTCAAGTGGTTAGTAGTTTTAGATATCTATTTTCTTTAGTTTTCTAGATGACTCTCCAATTGGTGTACTAACTCAATAGAATAGAATCATTGTGAATATCTAATCACTTGAATAAAATAAATTAAAATGGTTTTCATTTACTTAGTATTATATCCATATTAAACAAGTTCTTAGTAACCCTTGCTTGATATCTTATATAATGACATTGCTTGCATAAAACATTTTTTCTACTACTACTACTATAGCTACTGCAACTCTTGCTGCTGCTATTGATACAACTTATGCTGCTATGTTTTTACTCCTACTCTTGCTACAGCTACTGCTGCTGCTCTTACTACAGCTCCTACTACTATTGTTGCTCCTGCTTCTCCTACTACTATTGTTATTATTGTTGCTATCACTTCTACTCCCACTCATACTACTCTTACTCCTATTTCTATTGCTACTCCTACTCCTACTACTGCTATTACTGCTCCTACTACTCCTACTACTCCTACTATTACTACTACTACTAATACTACTACTGCTACTCCTCCTCCTCCTCCTCATCCTACTACTACTACTATTATACTACTTATACTACTCCTTCTCCTCCTTCTACTACTACTACTCCTGCTGCTGCTGTTGCTACTCCTAGTCCTACTGTTGCTGTTGCTCCTACTACTCCTACTACTACTCCTCCTACTCCTCCTCCTCCTCCTACATTGTGTTGAGGCTACTATTACACTGAAAACAAAGTTTTCACTCAAATTTATAGAAGGGGGACATAGGGAGCTCAAAAATTTAATTTCAAATTCAAGGGGTAGTGTATTACGTTGTGTTGAGGCTACTTTATTTATAGTGCCAGCCATGGTTACAAAAAGTTAATTATACCCTTCCCCTTTACCTACCTATTTACATTATAATAATTCTTAACTATCTAGTTATCTAATGTAATCTAACAACTAGTTGGATGAGAATTAAAATGAGGTAAGACCATTTATGGTATTTTGACAGCTATACCATAGCATGAAGCCCCTTATATGCTGAAATGGTAGGTAAAAAATCAAAGTACAAATCATTCAATCTTCTCCCCAAACTTAATTAATCATCTCCCATGCTTAGTCAATTAAGATAATTTGATTTGTTAACTTGGTTGACTTTCCTCACCTACTCCATCATACACTTGTCTTCCTTTTTCTTTTTCTCTTTTTTATTTTATTTTTTGAAATTAGCCTTAGACTTGGTTTGATTTGGCTTCTGATGTGGTTTATCAAAGTAGCTAGAAGGTTAGATCGAAGGGTGATAGAGGAAGATGTCACCCATGAAATAATGCAAAAGAAATGAAGTGTTAAGAAGGATTACAGGTGAAGAAATTGAAGGACAAAGGTTAGGAGTCTCGGCATATTTGAGTTGATCTTCAAATCTATCGAGTTTGAGTGTTGATGTTGAAGGAGAATGCCCCGGGCTTCCTTGCTCAAAAATACTCAAGAGAGAGAGAGATAGGGTTTAGCTAGTTATGCTCAAATTTTGATTAAAAAATTCTTATTCAAAGTTTCCTTATAATTCATGCGCACAAGAGTTTATATAGGGATGGAGATAGTCGGTGGTAAGCTAGCCTAAACCAACCGAGTATTTCCTTTAATCCAATCCCATTTATCATGGTTTAATTAAGCCCATATTAACCTTAATCCAAAGCATAATATCATTGGTTAAATGATACTAAGGATTAATATTACAAATCTATACAATTGACTAAGATACATACATGAAATTATATCAATACCGTAAGTTATATAAAGTACACTTAGGGTTAGGATTTCCAACAAGTTAATACAACTAATGAATATCATCACTATATCTTCTTGTTGTAAAGTATCATCCCATGTATGTCATAGTCTTGCATGCTTTGAATACTTGTACACATTAAAGTGTATGAACATCTTCTTCTTGCAAATATGTGACACACCTACAAGAATAACTTGAATGTTTTTTCAATATCAAGCATATAAGAATTATCAAGAATATTTAACATGATAGGATCCAAAATTAAGAAAGCTAAATCATCTTCCATAACTTGAGGATTAATATGAACATGACAATCATTGGGTTCATTATATGCTCTTGCATCAGCTTCTTAGGTGGCATAATATTTGAAAATAATAATAAAATAGTTGGTCAGCCTTGGGCTTGATGTGCCATCATAGTTGGTTGGGCTTGGGCAAGACATGCTACCATAATTGGTTGTGCTTTAACTGAACATGCCACCATGTATGTATAGGTTGGTACGTCCACTTATTTTCTCATATTTAGCTAATTAATTTTATCCAAGTTAAAAGTGTTTTTTGATCCCCTAACTTAGAAAATTTAATTAATGATATATGATTATGAGTTACTCTTAAATCATCCTCCCTATCTTGGGAGGGCCCCACCTCATCGATGCAGGGCTCATCATGAAGGTAAGGGAGTAGATCAACTACAATAAAAGTGTTTGATATATTTCCCATATACGATAGTATATTGAGCCTATAAACATTACTTCTAATCTCCTCAAGAACTTTGAATTATCCATCACTTGTTGGCATAAGATTGTTTTTTCTTCTTGAGGGAAACCTTTCCTTTATAAGATGTAGCCACATGAGATATCCTAGTTCAAAAATTTATTCCCTCCAATGTTATTTTGCCTTTCTTTTATTTATTTTATTGAACTTCTTGATTCTTGCTTTGACTTGCTCATGTAATTTCTTGAAGGCTTGAATTATATCTTTGGCTTCAAAATTTGTTTGGAACTTGATAGGAAGTGAAATGAGTTCAATGGGATTGATAAGGATGACACGATACATGATCTCAAAAGGTGAATGGTCGATAGCATATTTAGGGGATCTATTCTACGCCAAGTCGGCATGAGGAAGATTAAGGGCACATTTTTTTTTTAAGAAAGAAATATTATATCATTATGAAAAGTTACATCCAAGCCTATAGAAATGATCTATATGACCCAAGAAACCACTAAACTTAGCACTCTTACTAGAGTTCTTACAAATAGAAGACATAACCAAGGAAATTTGAGTAGCTATCCTTTTCAAATTCCACCTAATCTTTGAGAAAATTCATGCATTCCTAGCCTTCTAAATATCATAAATTCAAATAGAATGAAAAGCACACCTGAATTGTGCCTTAGCAACACCTCTACCTTGAGAACATGACATGGTTCTTAGCATTTCCTGCCATGAACTATGACTACTTCTTTCTCTGAAAATCTTTCTAATAGATACCCACAGTTGCTTCAAGACAGGGCATTGAATCAAAAGATGATTGATGGTTTCCTCTTGAAGACAGAAACAACACTATAAGTTAATGGAAGGAAGAACTTTGGATAGAGAATCCTTTGTAGGGAGCCTAGAATGGGCAGCAAGCTAGAAGATAAATTTATGCTTTGGAGTAGCAAGATTGCATGATACAGCCTTCCACCAAATCACTTTAGGAGCTTTAAATCTTATGGATTCATAAACATCTGAGATTTTATAGGGAAAACTAGCTTGCAAATGCTGGAAAGCTAGAAGCAACCGAGGCCTTAAAGAAAAATTGCTATGCAGGATCCAAGAGGTCGTACTAGGTAGATTACAAGACTCTACTCCCTGCTGTTTGATGAAATAGGAGTGAATCCATTTAATCTATAAAGTGTCCTTTTCCTAACATAAATTCCATAGATGTTTCCCCATAGCAACTACATTCCAAGAATACAAATTAATCATTCCAAGATCTCCCTCATTTTTAGGAAAGCATACCAATTTCCAAGCCAAAAGGGCTCTTTTACTAGGAGCAACCTTACCTGTCTAAGAAAATACCTACACAAACCAATCACTTTCAGCAAGAGCTTTTTGGGCAACAGGAACAATTGACTCCAGTACATGGTGATACCAAAAATTACAAACTTCAGCAATTGAATTCTGCCAACATAAGAGAGTACTCTGTTTGCTCAATGTTGTAACCTTCCTGTAATCTTCTAGATTAAGGAGAGCATATCAACAACTTTTAACTTAGATGCATCCAAAGGGGCCCTTAAGTATCTAAAAGGAAGCCTCCCCTCTTGGAATTACAACTCAGATAAGATAAAGAGCTTCAAATCTTGTGAAATACCACAAAAAAATATGGAGCTTTTCTCTGTACTGATATGCAGCCCTGAAGCAGCAGCAAAATCATGAAAAATTCCTTTGATAGCAAGCACAGAGGATAAATTACCCCTACAAAAAACCAAAATGTCATCTACAAATGCTAGATTGATAAGCTTCAATCTCTTGTACTTGGGATGACCATGAAACCCATCATTCAACCATAAGGACTGCAACAGCCTGCTTAAATAATCCATAACAATGAAAAATAAGTAGGGGGCAAAGGATCTCCTTGTCTTAATCCTTTTTTCCCCTGAAAAGGAGTCTGCATATCATTATTAATACATAGTGAGTAAGAGACATTAGATACACAATCCATAATTAGCTTGACCATATGGACTGGAAAATGCAGCCCAAGAAAAGCATTCTCTAAAAACCTCTAATTAACTGAATCATAGGCCTTCCTAATATCCACCTTGAGCATGCACGTTGGAGAGGAATGTTTTCTTTTATATAAGTCAATTAGCTCATGAGCTAACAAAATATTACACCAATAAACCCGCCTTTAACAAATCGAGCCTGGGAAGCATGAATAATAGAAGGAAGAATATCTTGCAATCTACCAGCTAAAATCTTAGCTAATATCTTATACAACACATTACAACAAGCAATGGGCCTGAAATCGGCCACACCTTGAGCTCCATCAAATTTAGGAATAAGAACCAATTTTGTTTGTCCCAGGAAAGCAGGAACAAAAGCAGATTGGAATATATTCTTCAACAAAAGCCATAACTCCTTCCCCAGCAAATTCTAAGAAGCCTTAAAGAAACCAATAGTGAAACCATCAGGTCCTGGGGCTTTATATTTTCCAATAGACCTGAGAGCCTCTTTGACCTCTTGAAGAGAAATAGGCCTTAATAACTCCTGTTGATGAGCTACCACCAAAAGAGGACCCTGTACAAAAATTTCCTCAGAGGTTGCTCTAGAAGCTCAACTCCCAGTGCCTAACATATCTTTATAGAAAGATACAAACGCTTGGTTAATTCCCTCTGAATTAGAAAACCAATGACCATCCCTGTCTTTAATTCTTCTCACCACATTCTTCATTTACCTAACCTTCATTACAGAGAAGAAATAATGAGAATTTGAATCTCCTAAATTCAACCATTTAATACGTGACTTCTGCTTCAGAAATCTCTCTTCACATAATACATAATGCTTATACAATTTTAAGCATCTTCTTTCCTCCTCCTGTAGGGCTAAATTCTAAGGCTGTAGATCAAGCTCAGCTTGAATCTTAGTAAGCCTTGATTTGGCCTCCTGCATCCTTTTAGAAATTGCCCCAAACTTAGCCCTGCTAAAATTGCTGAGACGAAACCTGACCTCCCTAAGCTTGCTCTTAAAAATACCCTGCACAGATCTAGAGAAAGACTACCTCCAAATAGAATCCACCAAAGGAAATAATTCTAGATCCAAAGTCCACATATCAAAAAAATTGAATTTTCTCTTGCATTGAAGTTTCCTTTCAACTATATACACCAAAGTTGAGCTATGATAAGAGAATAAAGTATCAAAAAACTAAGCTAAAGAATTCAGAAAATTAGCAGACCAAAATAAATTAACCAATACCCTATCTAATTTAGCCATAATTCTATCCTCTCCTATAATTCGATTAGACCAAGTAAATTTCATTCCTGAATAACCCAAATCATGTATCAACAGGGAATTAAAACATTCTCTTGTATCATTAATATCATTGATATTCACAACATTACCTTGAAATTTCTCATCAGGCTGCAACACCGCATTAAAGTCTTCTAAAATAATTCAAGCTTCCCTTTCCACCTTCTATTCACATAGCCAACTCCAAAGGCTTTTCCTCCTATCCCCAGCATTAAAAGCATATACAAACATAGCATAGAAATAAATATTAGAATGAACTCTTGACACAAAAATATGAATAGCCTGTTCATAGCTTGCAATAAGCTGAATATCCCATATATCTTTAACCCAAATACACCAAATCCTACCATTGGAATGAGAATCATAATTGCTATACCTCAACCATTTATGCCCTAACCTTTCACAAGTCTTAGCAGCCTTATTACTCCTAACCTTGGTTTCTGTCAAACCCATAAGAGACACTTTATGCACTGATAACCAGTGCTTCAATTCCTTTTTTTATAGGACTTATTCAAGCCCTAAACATTCCAAACCCCTATCATGCACCTAATCCATCAAAGAATGTAACAGAGGAGAATCCTATAATATAAAAATGCCTTTTCCTTTTAGAGAGGAAGACTGCAACATGATCTCAACACCTCCTTCTTGCAAACACTCAAATATGTCACCAGTAGCCACCAAGTCCATCTTCCCTTTCCCTTTATGAGAAGTAGCCTACTAAATGATCCCCAAATGACCTTCTTTCGAACATTAAGCTCTATTAGAAGTCACTATGTCCTCTTTCCCAGCAGCAACCAATGATGACTTAGCATTGGAGCTATCAACATGATCTAGAGACTAATTAGTTTCCTTTTGGACCCTTCTCCACTATTGATTCCCTTTCCCAATCCTATGGTTTCCCTCAAACTGATTAAATTCCTATTAGGTAGAAATTTAAGTTCTCTCACCCTTCTACAATTCTCTAATGAATGACCTGACTCATTACATTTCTCATAGAAAGCTGGCCTCCATTCATATACTATCTTTTGGCATAGAACCTCACCATTTGGATCCAAAATTTCCACTTAATCCAAATGCTTCTTCGATACAACAACTTCTACAAGCATATGGGCATAAGATATCCTTTCTCCAACTGAAGTGATATCATCCAAAAATAATGGCCTACTCGCAGCACTACCAATCCTGCTTAAAGAATCTACATCCCAATAATCCAATGGCAAGTTCACAAGCTTTATCCATAACGACATGAATTGAAATTTTTTGTTCGAGAATTGAAAATTTTGATGCCATTCTTTGAATACAAAAGGACGGTTTAAGAAAGACAAATAGGGTTTTGATAGAACCCAATCCCTATCCTCCTTAGAATCAAATTTGAAAATAACAAAGCCTTGATCATGTAACAAAACTTTAGGTTTCTTCACCCCCAACCAATTTCTTTTGGCATATCCTATCATTTGTCCCAATGTAGGCCTAAACCTAATAATATATCCCAAAATCACCCACTTCCAATCAACATAATTGAGTTCAACCTTCTCCTTATGTAGATTCACACAAATTTTATCCCCAGAAATTGAAGGAGGAACATAGCAAAGTTTGGAACCTCTATCAGGTAGCTGATTACCAACCAGTTTATCCTTCCATGAAGGCACAACAACTTTCTGGCTATTTTGTGAATCATTACAAATTATATTTTGATCAAGTGCAATCGAATCCTTAATACCCCGATTCTCCATAACCAAACCATCGCTAACCATCATCAGCAATTTGGAACCCTCCCTTGATTACAGACTATGATTGATGTCCAGCCTTGCATGCTCCATGAATGCACCATCAGAAAACTTCACGTTCAAGGCTTGCATGTCCTCACCCACCAAATCTCCAACCTGATCAACTATCCTAGAATCCCCACCATGAATGGAGGACTCAACACCTCCCGCAACCATCTTCTTCTTTACAGCCGATACAGCTCTCCTCGTGCACACCATAGAGGAGGAGAGAGGAGCGAGTGGCTAGGGTTTCTTTTGCTAAGACAAACTTAAGCTTAAGGCCCCATTGCTTGTGGGATTTGTGAACCAAGTTGTGTAAGATAGTAGTTAGGGTCTAGTTGGTAACTTTAGTTTGGCCATTAGTTTGTGGGTGGTAGGTAGTGCTAAATAGAAGTTTAGTACCAACCAACCTCCATAAAGTTTTCCAGAAATATCTAAGGAACTTGGTATCCTTATCCGAGATAATGGACTTAGGAATACCATGTAACCTTACTATTTCTTTAAAGAATAGATCACCTATACAAGAGGAATCATCCGTCTTATGACAAGGGATGAAGTAAGCCATCTTAGAAAATAGATCCATCACTACCATAATGTTGTCATTTTGCCTTTGAGTTCTAGGTAAAGCCATTATAAAGTCCATTCTCACATGGTCCCAAGGTTGATAAGGGATTGGTAATGGAGTGTTGAGTCCTTAGTGGAAGTGACTCTTGGACATTTGACATGTAGCATAGCCAGCTATAATTATATGTACATCATTTATCATTTTAGGCTAATAGAAGTGCTCTTGAAGTATCTCATAGATCTTGTTGATGTCGAAATGTTTGGCTGGCCCACCTCCATGTGCTTTTCATATTAACAACTCTTGAATGGGACTCTTTGGAATACAAATCTTGGTATTATTAGAGAGGAATCCATCTTGTATGACATAAAGGCTTCAAAGCATGTCTTTGTTTTCAAGGTAGCGTGAAAAGTCTTCATCCTCCTTGTATAGCTCCTTAAAGCATCCAAACCCTAAGACTAGAGTTTCTAATGGGGATAACATACAATACCTTCTAGAGAGTGCATTAGCTACTACATTGGTTTTACCACTCTTATGTTTTTCTACAAAAAATAAGGATTGTAAAAAATCTATCCACCTAACATGCCTAGGGTTGAGCTTATATTACCCATTTACATACTTTAGAGACTCATAATCAGTATGTAATAAAAATTATGTGGGCCTCAGATAATGAGACTAATGATTTAGAGCCCTAATAATAGCATAAAACTCCTTATCACACATGTTGTAGTTAGATCTTGATCCATTGAGCTTCTCAATAAAATAGGCTATTGGCTTTCCTTCTTGTAGTAGGACCGCTCCAAACCCAACTCCGCTTGCATCACATTTAGCTTCAAAAACATTAGCAAAATTTTGTAACCTTAAGATGGGGGCTTCATTTAGCTTTCCCTTAATCACATCAAATGCTTCTTGGGCTATAGGTGTCCACTTGAATTCACCCTTCTTGAGACACTCTGTGATATGGGCCAAAAGGGTGCTAAATCCTTTTATGAAATTCCTATAAAATAATGCAAGTCCATGAAAGGATCGAATGTGGGTAATGGATGTGGGTGTAGGCCACGGCCTTATTGCCTCCACCTTTTACTCATCCATTGAAATACCATCTTTAGATATAACAAACCCTAGGAAGGTGAATTTTAGTACAAAAACGTCACACTTCTCTGACTTTCTATACAACGTTTTGTTCCTAAGAGTAAAAAATATGAGCCTTAAATGCTTTACATGTTCTTCAATACTAGAGGAGTATACAAGTATATCATCAAAGTACACTACAACAAATTTAGAGATAAAGGGCTTAAGGACTTCATCCATGAGCCTCTTGAAGGTGATGGGAGTATTTGAGATACCAAAAGGCATCACCATCCATTCATATAATCCTCCCTTAATCTTAAAGGTGGTCTTCCATTAATCTCCATCCTTTACTCTGATCTAGTAGTACCCGCTCCTCAAATTAATCTTTAAGAATACACAAGCCCCATATAAGTAATCCAATATGTCATTAAGTATAGGAATATGATACCTATACTTGATAATGATGTTGTTGATATCTCTAAAATCAACACACATCCTCATACTCCCATCATTCTTTGGTACCGAAAGGACCAATACCACACAAGGGCTAAGAGATTCTCTAATGAACCCTTTTTGTAACATATTGTCAACTTGCCTTTGTAACTCCCTAGCTTCCTTAGGATTATACCTATAGGTAGGCTTGTTTGGGAGTGTATCACCAGGGACCAAGTCAATTTAATGCTCAATTTCCCTTAAGGGGTAGCTCACTAGGTAGATTGTTTTGGAAGACATCCCCAAACTCCCGTAGCAAAAGTTTAAGTTGTGGGTTATTTCCTCCACTTTCTCCATTAACTTCAAGCAACAACATAAAATACATGACCTTCCCCTTAGCTAGCACCTTCTCTATCTAGAAATAAGGTCTTCTTATTTTCAGTTTCCTCCCTAACAAGTGAGGAACGAGGACTAAGGGGTGTGAGTACAATGTTCTTTTTGGAAAATTTCAAGCAATAAGTGTTCCTCCTACCATCATTTTGGACATGCCTATCATATTTTCATGGTATTGCTAGAAATAGATGACATACATTATCTTGGTAGGTTTTTCCAATGTAAAAAGGAACTACAACTTGCTCGGTCACTTCAATTATGATTCCACTATTAAGCCATTGTAGCTTATATGGTTTGGCATGTTGAGTTGTAGGCAAGTTAAGTTTCTCCACAAGTTTGTAAGATATTACATTAGCACAACTACCTCCATCAATATTAAGGGAAAATACCTTACTAAGGATGATGCACTTGGTTTGAAATAAGTTCTCCCGTTGTGTCTCCTCCTTCATGAACTCCTTGGTGTGTAATACCCTTCTCACCATTATAGCTTCTTGTGAAGTTTTGGCCATGAACCTTTCTTGAGGAAAATTTGGTCCTCTCTTCTCCTTTTTATGATTCTCCACTTTATTATATAGATGAAAAATCTCATCTAAGGTTTAGTACTTGTGTAACTCCACCTTTCTTGTAATGTCACTCCTTATCCCTCTTAGGAAATATGACATTGCGTTCTCATCTATCTCATCTAACTCCAACCTCATATTCAAACACTCAAACTCCTTGATGTATTCTTCAACACTCATTGACCGTTGCCTTAAGGAGGACATCTTGTTGTAGAGGTCTTGGGTGTAAGATGAGGGTAAAAACCTTTCTCTCAAAAGCTTCTTTATCCTTGACTAAGATTTCACCTTAGACTTCCCCTTCTTTCTTCTTTGGTGCACAAGGTTTTCCCACGATAAGGAGGCATATCCCTTGGGCTTAAGGATTAATATTCTAAAGATATTCTCATAATTATAGCCTTTTGCTTCAAACATCCTATAGCATGTCAACTCCCACTCTAGGAAATCTTTTGGATTCTGTGATCCATCAAACTTAGGTTTTTTAGCTTTAATGTCATGAAAAGGATCTCTCCTTTTATGTCTCATTCTTCTATCATGTGGGGAGTCGCTAGATGAGGAGTAGGAATCACTAGCACCATCACTTGTGCTAGATCTTACCACCTCATGTTGGTGAAAATGGGGTCTTCTTCTCAGTTGTGGGGAAGTATTTGGGCATGGGATGTTATGGTTTTACATGAGATTCTCCAAAATACCAAGAACACTTCTCATGTCATTTTGGAAGTTTTCAATGGCTCGGTCTCTTCTCAAATTTTGTGCCTTTTCAAGGCTCGAGCCTCTTGGTATTTTTTTCATCACCTATAGTTGCTTGAGTTTGAAGAAGAAAACAATAGATAAAGAGGATGTGTTTGGTTAGGAGAGGTTAAGTAGGGTTCAAAAATTATGGTGGGTAGCTAAGATTTTGGGTTAGATGGGGTAAAAAAGGAAAAGAGGAGATAAAATTTATCCTAAATTCTCAACCTTAAGCATTGATAGCAATTTGATGCATATGCTAAAAGGTTGGCACATGGTTAATGGAAGATGGTGGCTTATGGGATAATTGACCACCGAAAGTAAAAATGGAGAAAAGAGATGAAAAATATGATAATATTTAATCTGAGGTAGCCAAAGATCAAATAATCATAAGTATCATTCAATGTCTCAACAATTGATATAAAAATTGTGAGTTTTTTCACTCAAAACAATGTTTTCACTCAACTCTGTAGAGGGGACATAGGGTGCTCAAAAATCTGATTTGTAATTCAAAGGGGTAGTGTGTTGCATTATGTTGAGGCTACCCATATTTATAGTGGTAGCCATGGTATTTTAACAACCATACCACATCATGGAGCCCTCTATATGCTAAAATAGTTGGTAATAAATAAAGTACAAATCACTCAACCCACGACTTAGCTGACTTTCCTCACCTACTCCACTATTCACTTGTCTTGCTCTTTCTTTTTCTCTTTTTTTTTTATTTCATTTTTTGAAATCAAGCTTGGGCTTGAGTTCATTTGGTTTCTTTTAAGGCATAATACATGGAAATAACAATAAAATAGCTGGTCGGCCTTGGGCTTGATGTGCTACCATGGTTGGTTGGGCCGGACTTGCTACCATAATTGGTTGTGCTTGGGCTGCACGTTCCACCATGCATGCATGGACCAATACCTCTACTTATCTTCTCATATTTAGCTAATTAATTTCATCCAAGTTAAAAGTGGTTTCTACATAATTGGTTGTGCTTGGGCTGAATGTGCCACCATGCATGCATGACCTGGTATGTCCATTTATGTTCTCATATTTAGCTAATTGATTTCATCCAAGTTAAGAGTGTTTTGTGATCCCTTAACGTAAAAAAATTACCTAGTGAAATATTATTATGAGATGCTCTTGCATTACTGCTATTGGTGCTACTATTACCACAACTGGTAACACTGTTGTTGCAGCTACTGTTGCTTCTACTGCTACTACTCCTACTTCTGCTACTAATGTTGTTGGTCTTGCTACTACTGCTACTCTTACTCCTACTCTTGCTACTGCTCCTAATCCTGCTCTTACTACTTCTACTTCTATTACTACTACTGCTGCTACTCCTCTTGCTACTGCTACTCCTCCTCCTCCTCCTCCTACTACCAATGCTACTCCTACTACTACTACTGGTGCTCCTATTGCTTCTACTACTACTGCTGCTGCTCTTCTTGCTACTACTACTACTACTCTTATTTCTACTATTCTTACTACTCCTACTGCTACTGCTGCGGCTACTACTACTAATACTACCACTATTACTACTACTATTGTAGCTCCTCCTCCTTCTGCTACTACTACTATTGTTGCTGCTACTACTAGTACTACTCCTACTCTTGCTCCTACTCCTGCTACTACTATTGCTACTGCTCCTTTTGCTCCTACTGCTACTGCTCTTGCTACTCCTACTACTACTACTATTGCTACCGCTATTACTACAACCACTACTACAACTGCTGCTATACTCTTCCTCCTCCTCCTACTTCTATTGCTATTACTACTACTGCTATTGCTGGTACTACTCCTACTCCTATTACTCCTACACCTACAATTACTATTGCTACTGCTACTCCTCCTCCTCCTCCTACTACTGCTGCCGCTGCTGCTATTACTACTCCTACTCCTCCTCCTCCTGCTACTCCTATTACTATTGATACTCCCGCTACTACTACTCCTAATACTACTGATACTCCTGCTACTGCTACTCCTACTACTACTCTTGCTACTCCTCCTCCTCCTCATCCTCCTCCTCCTCTTCCTCCTCCTACTACTACACTTCCTCTTATATAAGGCTTCAAAAGGCACCATCTTGATACTAGCTTGGTAATTTTTTGTGTTAGGAGAACTCGATCAAGCTTAGAATATCTTCCCAACTTCCCCTAAAGTCTAATATGCATGCCTGAAGCATGTCTTCTAGAGTTTGAATGGTCTTCTCTATTTAACTATATATAGTTGTGTGAAAAGCTATACTCATCTTCGGTTGAGTACCAAAGGTGGCTTGTAAATTCTACTTAAAATATGATAAGAACCTAGATTTACAATTGGACACAATGTCCTTAGTGACACAATGTAGTCTCACCACGTGCCTTTTGTAGGCGTTGGCTAGTTGCTCTATGTTTCATGTTGCCTTCATCAGTATTAACACAACTAACTTAGTCAGATGGTCCACAATGGCCCAAATGGAATCACATCTGCTACAAGTCCTTGGGAGACCAACCATAAAGTCTATTGATATGATATCCCATTTCCACTTGAGAACTTCAAGTGGTTACATTAACCCTATCGGCCTCTTATGCTCAATATTAACTTTTTGATAGGTTAAACATCAAGCAACAAACTCTCCCATTTCCTACCCCATGTGGGCCCACCAATATATCTTCTTTAGACCCTTATACCAACTTTTCTACCCTAGGGTAGACAGAGTAAGGAGTAAAATGTCCTTCCTCAATGATCCTCCTTTTAAGCTCCACACATCCTTATTGTACACACCATCTACCATGGTAGTTGATACTGCCATCCTCGTGGATATAGAATCTTTTAGCTCTATCTTCTACAATGCTAGTCTATATTCTCTCAAGCTTAACATCACCAACTTGATTAGTTTGGATATCCTCTAATATTAAAGGTGTAATGCACTCATCCTTGCCTCTAGTTTCCTAATGGTGATTAGTTTGATCTCCATCTTCTTGGTCTCTTAGCACAAATGATATGATAATACAACCGTCTCCAAGGAATGAGATATCTTTCGGTTAATTGCATCTACTACCACATTAACCTTACCATCATGGTAGGTTGATTATAGGTCATAATCCTTAACCAAATCTAACTATTGGCATTGTCTCTGGTTCAACTCCCACTAGGTGAAGATGTACTTAAGGCTCTTATGTATAGAATAGAATTTGCTCCAAACTCCATAGAGATATTGCTTGCAGATCTTAAGGGAAAAAACAACCACTAAAAGTTTTATGTCATGAGTTGGGTAGTTATGTTCATGTGGATTTAGTCTTCGTGAGGCTTAAGTGACTACCCTTCTGTGTTACATCAACATGCAACCTAAACCATGCTTGTAAGCATCACTATATGCCTCAAAACCATCACATTGACTTGGCAATGTAAGCACTAGGGATGATTTCAAATTTCCTTTCAACTCTTTGAAGGCTTTACTACACTTATCAATCTAGTAGAACTACATAGCCTTCTTTAGAGTTAACAGTCATGCAATCTTGGAAAATTTGCCACAATTGGATGGTAGTAGCAGGCTAACCCTAGAAAACTATGCACTTCCTTAATAGCAGTGGAAGCTAGTCACTCACAAACTACTTGAATCTTGGAATGATCCACTACCACTCCCTCTTTAGAGATCACATGGCAAAGGAAGGCCATTTGATCTAACCAAAACTTACACATTGAGAGTTTAGCTTATAATTGATTTGAAATTAGCAATGCTAAAATCTACCTCAAATGTTTCTCATGCTTCTCTCAATTACTGGAGTAGATGAGGATGTCATTGATAAACACTATAATGAACTAGTCCAAGAAAGGGTGGAAGATCTTGTTCATAAAAGACATGAATGCTGCTGGCACATTAGTGAGTCTAAAGGGTATTATTGTGAACTCATAATATACATACCTTATCTAGAAAGTAGCCTTAGGGATGTCTTGTTCTGCTATCCTAAATTGATGGTAGCCTAACTGAAGATTAATCTTTGAGAACACGTTGGCTCCCTTGAGTTGATCGAACAAGTTATCGATCTCTAGCAATGGGTAATAGTTCTTTACATTCACCTAATTCAATCCTTAGTAGTGGATGCACAACCTCAGACTTCCATCCTTCTTCTTTACAAACAGCACTGACGCTCCCCGAAACTATATGCTTGGTCAGATATAACCCGTTTATAAAAGCTTCTCCAACTAAGCCTTGAGTTTTTTCATCTCTATAGATTCCATATACCATGGAGCCTTAGATACTAGCTTTATCCTCAGTAATATGCCCACCGTGAACTCAGATTCTTACACGGGTGGCATTCTCAAAATCTCCATAAGGAATACATTAGAAAACTCATGGACTACTACTATCTACTTGAAGGGTGTCTCAGTTGATTTGGTGTCTCTGACATTGCATAAGTAGAGCAGATATCCCTTATAACCTAATCATCAACACAATCATTGTATAGGGAATAGAATCATACTTCTAGTATGAAACAATAATACCCTTTGGTCCTCATAGAACTACGAGTTCTTGTGTGCCATCGATTAGTACTTGGTACTTCACCAACATATCCATCCTAATAATCACATAAAAATCACACAATTCTAACTCAATGAGGTCTAACAAAAATTTTATTCCTCCCACTACCAAAATATCTCCTTGATAGAACCTAAAGCATACAGTCCTATCCCCCGAAGGCAACACACTAAAATAAGATATACTACTGGAAGGAGATAAGACAACTCTAGTTATAAATGTAGGTACCACAAAAGAGTGGGATACACTAGAGTCACACAACATAATAGTAGTATAAAATAGAGACAATAAGCATATTGGTCTCCACACCAAACTATTGTTCTATATATACCTCATTTATCAAGTTTAGGTATCCTACTGATGAAATTCTTATGGCACTAGTTGATCCTTACATTTGTTGGAAAGGGCAAGGCTTAAGACCTTTAGGCTGACTAGGTCAACTTGTGACATTTGCTAGTGACGGAGGAACTCTTTGAATCTATGGTTGTGGTTTCTGGATAGACCCAGAACTGTATGCTCTAGTTTGTGTCCTCTTGATGCTGCCACTGCCAACTCAGAACTCATACACTCTATGTCCCACTATACCACATCCATGGCTTTTCACCTTATTTCCTCTTCTGTCTACCCCTAGGTGATCTATCCTACATTGCTTATAGTGGTAGTGCCTCTATTTATCATAACCCTTAAACAACGCCCAGCTTGGGTATTGATCCCATGTTCTAACTATATCTAGGTGGCAAGCTACCTCCTAAAAAGGCCTTCTTCTTATCACTAGGTTGTTGTAAACCTTCATACTTTCTCTTACTTCCCTACTAAGCACTCTAAGCCCGAATGAATCAAGATACCTCTAAGGCTTGATCGTACATTCCTACCATATATGGTGGGGTAACTCCCACTAAAATCTCCTAGTATTTTATCTCTAGTATGATCTTGAAATGGTGAACTTGCATCACCTCATTAGCCTCCACTTCTTAGGTGACCTGGACTGAGTCTACAAATCAAGTGTAGTAATAATTTTACTGCAAGTGTTTCTACACATATTTAACCTAATGTTTTCACATGTACACATCATCCAACATCACTTATCAACATTAGTTCCATTTTAATCACACTTTTATATGTACAAAAATTTACATAGGATAACATGCCTTCTCTTTTTATTTTTCATGATCACATTAATAATCACATAATTATTTGTAACAAGTCTTATCTAACACAAATCACATGTCAAAACCCTAGTGTGCTATCATATGATATCCAAACATTTTAGTGGAGTATAAAGGAATTTTTAGTAAAAATATTCATTAAATATAAATATACCAAACTACCCTTATATATTAAACATTACCAAATTACTTTTAAAATCCAAAACATAACTCACGGTTCATAGGTAGTATGAGTCATGCATGCACATCGTGAGTAGTGCACAAAAGGGAGATAAAAATGGCTCGGTGTAAGTGGTTGGAGGTGGTGGTTAGGGGATGCCAATTTCACCTTTGGATGCAGGGGGTAGGGTGGAGATGATAGTGGTTAGTTGGTGTGGTGTAGGAGGGTCTAAGGCAACAATGACACTAGCATAGACAAGGGAAATGAGAAGAAGAAAAGGAGGAAAAGAAGAATGAGGGATGATGGTGTAGGAGTGGATAACGGTTGTGGCTAGAGGTAGACAAGCTTGGAGGAGCTGAGGTGATGGAGGAAATAGAGGGTTAAGGTAGTTAAGTGAAGGTGGTGGAGGTAGGGTGATGTGTTGAGGGGAATAAGAAGAAAGAAGGAAAGGAAGGTGGGGGAGAGAAGAGGTAAGGGACGAGGGAGAAGAGAAGAAGGGAAGAAGAAGAAGAAGAGGAAAAATAACCTTAGGCTTGTGGATGATAGGTGAGGGTTGCAGGCAACCAGCAGCCAGAAAAAGGCGCCGAAGGGGTTCATAGCTGGTAAGAGTGGTGTTGTAGGGATAATTGGTGCAAACATGGGGGAGAGGGTGATATATGGGCCAAATAAGGAAGGAAAGGGGCACTAGGGGAGAGGTGTTACAGGCATGGTTTGGGTGAGAAAGGAATAGTTTAGCTACTTAGATTCATGACTTATATTAAAGCATTGATCATAGAAACGTGTAGACGAGAGAGGTGGATAAAGAAAAGGATGAGGTCATCTCTCCCCCTTAATTTTCTCAATCAAACTCTAGATCAATCTATGGTAATATTTTAGGTTAAATGCATCACGAAAATGGTCAAGAATCTCTTGGGGATAATTTGTCATGGGTTGGTAAGGTTCCATTTCAGTATGAGAAATGTTTCAAAAAATGGAGTTCAAAAAATATGCCCAACTTGACAAATCAATTTATTAGTTTGGGTCTATCAATCAACTATTCTACAAACCAGTTGATCTCTTCCCTCTAACCAGTTGATTAGTTTAGTTGAGAAAACCTATTTTAGTGAAACAACAAACTAGTGGATTGGTTCACTTGAAAAACTCATTAAACTTCATTTTCCAACCTTATTTCAAAGAAAAATGTTTGCCTCAAAACAAATCATAACATTAAATAAAATCAAAGGCTAAATAATTGGTACAATTCTCATTAAACCATTTAAAAATAATATGGGTTGTTTTATGAAGTGCAATAGGGGAGGAAGAAAGGAATGAGAGAAAAGGGCGGTGGCCTACCAGGGGTTGAGTTGGTGGTGGGGGTGATGGGTGTTGTTCTAAATGGTGGTGAGGAAAAATAGGGCGGGGGAAGAAGAATAAATAAAGAAAGGAAAGTCAAGGGAGATAATAGGCAAGGCACGAGGGAGATGAGAAGAAGGGATTAATAAGGATATGATGAGGGACTTTGGGTATGCAGATGATAGGTGAGGGTTGTAAGCAATAGGCATATAGAATAGGGCTGGAAGGGGTTAACAACTAGCAAGCATGGGTGTTTTATGTTTGGTCGGTGTAGGTAGGGGGAGAGGGTGTTGTAGGGGCCAAAAAGGGAAGGAAAGGGGTGCGAGGAGGGAGGTGGTGTAGGTGTGGTTTGGTTAGGAAAGGAAAGAAGATGAAATAGGGATGTAGGGGTGCGTGCATGATGCATGTAGAGGGAAGAGGTAATGATGCATTTGGGTAGGGGAATAGATGGAGAAAGGAGGAGAAGAAGGGAGATTAGGCTGGGCTACATGGGAAAGAAAAGGAGAAGACAAGGGCTAACCTACTGCTGTGGCCATAGTTGACATGCAGTTTAGACCTTTTTGTTGACAATTATAGTATTGGTAAATAAGGGTATCGTTCTATACCAAGGATTGAGAGGGCTCACCTCTTTTTAACTAGCCAAAAAAAATAAATAAAAATAAAAACCCTCAATCACACAAAATAAATAAATAAGAAAAATATTAATAGGATTAGAAAAATAATAAAATAATAAAATAATAAATAAAATAAATTAGAATAGTAATAAAAATAATGGATAACTGTAGATATGATAAATACGGTAGAGAAATAGAAATCTAGCACCAGATTAGGTCAAATTATAATAATAATTTCTAATTCATTATTTCATCATGAGATTGAGATTAACCAAGTTGTATGCCAAAAGCAGGTCTATAAACCTTATATTACTTGCCCAAATTAATTAATACAACAAAGTGCCAATATTAACCCTATTAAATACTACCAATATAGTAACAACAAGTGACTCCTATATTTAACTATATTTAATGCATTAAGTATAATTGGAAGGATGTCATTCTAAGTATCCAGACTAGTACACTAAGCACATCTAGCTGTATTCCATTTCTTTAACCCACACGTATTTACACGTGTTACTACTTTAATTAGAATCACAAAACTATTGGTGAATTGTTATCTAACCTAGCTGCAATTTATATATATAAATTCTAGTATATTTATATGACTACCTACAAAGTAAATAATCCTATATGCTGTCATTATAAGGAAACTAGAACAAGGCATGCATTATATAAAATATACCTGATGATATATATATTAAAAATAGAAATTAAAATATATTTAAAGAAAAATCTCATGAAACAAAGAAAAATAAAATTATAACTCAAACCCAAGTGTAGGGTTTCAATCTATTCCCTAGCAATAAATATTCAGCTAGCCCTAATTATCAAATTAATTACATAAAAAATCTATCCTAAATATAAATTATAGATACAGAAAGAAATAATAAGAATTAATTATTTATGAAAGATAAAGAATTTATTCAGATGAAAAATTAATTTCATTTGAATTAAATTCTATCGGTATAAAATTCCTCTTTTTTTCTTTCATGTGTTTGGGAGGCTGTAATATTTAATTATGTAAAACTAATGGGTTGAATGGAGTTTGGATAAGATGATAAAGGCTTGGTGATGGTGAGTTTAAATACTAATCCTCCCAAAGTGATGGAAATAAGATGATGGTGATTTGAATTATGGTAGAAGAATGATGAATCGGTGATGATGGTTTGTCAATAATGATGGTTCGAAGGGTGTGTGCTAATTAATCTATGCATTTGATGATGGATTGATGAAAATGATTAGTGTCAAAAGTTAGGGTTTGGATGTAGGTTGGAATCATGGTTTAGGGTTAGGGTTAGGGTTTGGTTCGAAAGAGAGGAAATAAGGTGGGTTTTTGTTGGTATGGATGGTTAGGGTTTTAAATGAATGTTTTAGGGTTTTGGTTTAGGTATATAAATTTAGGGTTTGGTTTAGCCATGAAAGAGAGTAGGAATTTGACGGTAATTAGGGCAGGAAAATATGTATAAAGAATAGTATAAAAGATATAGATTAATATCTAATTCACACAGATGAAGAGATTAAAACTTTCAAGCCACACCGTTCAAACAAATTTGATTTGCATGAGTTTGAACTCACACAGAATTCATTCAATGTCGATATTTAAATTCAATTCTATTCTCATAATCACAATACATCTAATATGCTTGACATTAATGAATAATATAAATTTTCTGCCACTAGGGAAAGAATAATCCAAAAGATTCCAAGCTAAAAGATATTATGCTACCTATATGCTACTTTATCCTAACTTTATGCTAACTTTATTCTCCCAATTTTTTACTTAATTAATAAATTAGGTAAATTACTTAATAATGCTCAAAATCCATCCAATATACTCTTCATACATGTGGTTACTCCTTTCATGCATACCATGCACATGTATGTAGACATTTAATTACTTGTTTGTTACAATTTAAGCAATGTAACCATCTATTGATCTTCAAAGAAACAAAAATTATAACTCAAACCCTAGTGTAGGGTTTCAATCTATTCCCTAGCAATATATATTCATCTAGCCATAAATATCAAATTAATTACAAAAAAAATCTATCCTAAATATAAATTATAGATAGAGAAAGAAATAACCAAAATTAATTATGTATGAAAGATCAAGAATTTATTCAGAAGAAAAATTAATTTCATTTGAATTAAATTCTACCGATATAAAATTCCTCTTTTTTTCTTTTATGTGTGTGGGAGAGTGTAATATTTAATTATGTAAAACTAATGGGTTGAATGGAGTTTGGATAAGATGATAAAGGCTTGGTGATGGTGAGTTTAAATACTAATCCTCCAAAAGTGATGGAAATAAGATGATGGTGAAATGAATTATGGTAGAACAATGATGATGGTGAGTCGGTGATGATGGTTTGTTATCAATGATGGTTCGAACGGTGTGTGATAAATAATCTATGCACTTGATGATGGATTGATGAAAATGATTAGTGTTAAAAGTTAGTGTTTGGATGTAGGTTGGAATCATGGTTTAGGGTTAGGGTTTGGTTCAAAAGAGTGGAAATAAGGTGGTTTTTTGTTGGTATGGATGGTTAGGGTTTCAAATGAATGTTTTAGGTTTTTGAATTAGGTATATAAATTTAGGGTTTTGTTTAGCCATGAAATAGAGTAGGAATTTGATGGTAATTAGGGCGGTAAAATATGGATAAAGAATAGTAGAAAAGATATAGATTAATATCCAATTCACACAGACGAAGTGATTAAAACTTTCAAGCCAAACCATTCAAACAAATTTGATTTCCATGAGTTTGAACTCACACATAATTCATTCAATGTCGATATTTAAATTCAATTCAATTCTCATAATCATATTACATCTAATATGCTAGACATTAATGAATAATATAACTTTTCTGAAACGAGGGAAAGTATAATCCAAAAGATTCCAATTTAAAAGATATTATGCTACTTTTATGCTACTTTATCCTATCTTTATGCTAACTTTATTCTCCTAATTTTTTACTTAATTAATAAATTAGCTAAATTACTTAATAATTCAAAAAAATCCATCCAATATACTCTTCATACATGTGGTTACTCCTTTCATGCATACCACGCACATGTATGTAGACATTTAATTACTTGTTTGTTATGATTCAGGGAATGTAACCATCTATTGGTCTTCAAAGAAAAATAAAATAATATGTCAAACCCTAGTGTAGGGTATCAATGTATTACCTAGCAATAAATATTCAGCTAGCAATAATTATCAAATTAATTACACAAAAAATCTATCCTAAATATAAATTATAGATACAGAAAGAAATAATCAGAATTAAATATGGATGAAAGATCAAGAATTTATTCAGTTGAAAAATTAATTTCATTTGAGTTAAATTCTACCGGTATAAAATTCCCCTTTTTTTCTTTTATGTCTATGGGAGGGTATAATATTTAATTATGAAAAACTAATGGCTTGAATGGATTTTGGATAATACGATGAAGGCTTGGTGATGGTGAGTTTAAATACTAACCCTCCAAAGGTGATGGAAATACGATGATGATGATTAGGATTATTGTATAAGAATGATGATGGTGTGTCGGTGATGATGGTTGGTTAACAATGATGGTTCGAAGGGTGTGTGCTAATTATTCTATTCATTTGATGATGGATTGATGAAAATGATTAGTGTTAAAATTTAGGATTTGGATGTAGGTTGGAATCATGGTTTAGGGTTAGGGTTAGGGTTTGGCTCGAAAGAGAGGGAATAAGGTGGTTTTTTGTTGGTATGGACGATTAGGGATTTAAATGAATGTTTTAGGGTTTTGGTTTAGGTATATAAATTTACGGTTTGGTTTAGCCATGAAATAGGGTAGGAATTTGATGGTAATTACGGAAGGAAAATATGGATAAAGAATAGTAGAAAAGATATAGATTAATTGCTAATTCACACAGATAAAGAGATTAAAACTTTCAACCCAAACCGTTCAAACAAATTTGATTTGCATAAGTTTGAACTCACACAGAATTCATTCAATGTCGATATTTAAATTCAATTCAATTCTCATAATCACAATACATCTAATATGCTGGACATTAATGAATAATATAACTTTTTTACCACTAGGGAAAGTATAATCCAAAAGATTCCAAGCTAAAAGATATTATGCTAATTTTATGCTACTTTATCCTAACTTTATGCTAACTTTATTCTCCTTTTTTTTTGTACTTAATTAATAAATTAGCTAAATTACTTAATAACGCTAAAAAATCCTTCCAATATACTCTTCATGCATGTGGTTACTCCTTTCTTGCATACCATGCACATGTATTTAGATAGTTAATTACTTGTTTGTTTCATTTTAAGTAATGTAACCATCTATTGGCATTCAAAGAAAAATAAAATTATATCTTAAACCCTAGAGAAGGGTTTCAATCTATTCTCTAGCAATAAATATTCAGCTAGCCATAATTATCAAGTTAATTACACAAAAAATATGTCCTGAATATAAATTAAAGATAGAGAAAGAAATAATCAGAATTAATTATGGATGAAAGATCAAGAATTTATTCAGTTAAAAAATTAATTTCATTTGAATTAAATTCTACCAGTATAAAATTCCTCTTTTTTTCTTTTATATGTGTGGGAGGCTGTAATATTTAATTATGTATAGCTAATATGTTAATGGAGTTTGAATAAGATGATAAAGGTTTGGTGATGGTGAGTTTAAATACTAATCCTCCGAAAGTGATGGAAATAAGATGATGGTGATTTGAATTATGGTAGAAGAATGGTGATGGTGAGTCGGTGATGATGGTTTATTAATACTAACGGTTCGAAGGGTGTGTGTTAGTTATTCTATGCATTTGATGATGGATTGATGAAAATGATTAGTGCCAAAAGTTAGGGTTTAGATGTAGGCTGGAATCATGGTTTAGGATTAGGGTTAGGGTTTGGTTCGAAAGAGAGGAAATAAGGTGGTTTTTGGTTGGTATGGATGGTTAGGGTTTTAAATGAATGTTTTAGGGTTTTTGATTAGGTATATAAATTTAGGGTTTTGTTTAGGCATGAAATAGAGTAGGAATTTGATGGTAATTTGGGTAGGGAAATATGGATAGAGCATAGTAGAAAAGATATAGATTAATATTTAATTCCCACAGACGAAGAGATTAAAACTTTGAAGCCAAACTGTTCAAACAAATTTGATTTACATGAGTTTGAACTCACACAGAATTCATTCAATGTCGATATTTAAATTCATTTCAATTCTCATAATCACAACACATCTAATATGCTTGACATTAATGAATAATATAACTTTTCTACCACCACAAAAGTATAATCCAAAAGATTCCAAGGTAAAAGATATTTTGCTACCTTTATGCTACTTTATCCTAACTTTATGCTAACTTTATTCTCCAAATTTTTTACTTAATTAATAAATTAGCTAAATTACTTAATAATTCTCAAAAATCCTTTCAATATACTCTTCATGCATGTGGTTGCTCCTTTCTTGCATACCATGCACATGTATGTGGTCATTTAATTACTTGTTTCTTACGATTTAAGCAATGTAACCATCTATTGGTCTTCTAAGAAAAATAAAAGTATATCTCAAACCCTAGTGTAGGGTTTCAATCTACACCCTAGCAATAAATATTCAGCTAGCCATAATTATCAAATTAATTACACAACAAAACTATCCTGAATATAAATTATAGATAGAGAAAGAAATAATCGGAATTAATTATGGATGAAAGATTAAGAATTTATTCAGTTGAAAAATTAATTTCATTTGAATTAACTTCTACCAATATAAAATTCCTCTTTTTTTCTTTTATGTGGGTGGGAGGGTGTAATATTTAATTATCTAAAACAAATGGGTTGAATGGAGTTTGGATAAGATGATAAAGGCTTAGTGATGGTGAGTTTAAATACTAATCCTCCAAAAATGATGGACATAAGATGATGGTGATTTGAATTATGGATGAAGAATGATGATGGTGAGTCGGTGATGATTGTTTGTTAATAATGATGGTTTGAAGGGTGTGAGCTAATTATTATATGCATTTGATGATGCATTGATGAAAATGATTAGTGTCAAAAGTTAGGGTTTGGATGTAGGTTGGAATCATGGTTTAGAGTTAGGGTTAGGGTTAGGGTTTGGTTCGAGAGAGAGGAAATAAGGTGGTTTTTGGTGGGTATGGATGGTTAGGATTTTAAAGAAATGTTATAGGGTTTTAGCTTATGTATATAAATTTAGGGTTTGGTTTAGCCATGAAATAGTAGGAATTTTATGGTAATTAGAGCAGGAAAATATGAATAAAGAATAGTAGAAAAGATATAGATTAATATCTAATTCACATAGACGAAGAGATTAAAACTTTCAAGCCAAACCATTCAAACAAATTTGATTTTTATAAGTTTGAATTCACACAGAATTCATTCAATTCTCATAATCACAATACATCTAATATGCTTGACATTAATGAATAACATAACTTTTCTACGACCGAGGAAAGTATAATCCAAAAGATTCCAAGCTATAAGATATTATGCTACCTTTATGCTAATTTATCCTATCTTGATGCTAACTTTATTCTCCTAATTTTTTACTTAATTAATAAATTAGCGAAATTACTTAATAATGCTCAAAAACCCTTCCAATATACTCTTCATGCATGTGGTTATTCCTTTCTTCCATACCACGCACATGTATGTAGAAATTTAATTACTTGTTTGTTACGTTTTAAGCAATGTGACCATCTATTGGTGTTCAAAGAAAAATAAAATTTTATCTCAAACCCTAGTGTAGGGTTTCAATCTATTCCTTAGCAATAAATATTCAGCTAGCCATATTTATTAAGTTAATTACAAAAAAAAAACTGTCTTGAATATAAATTATAGATAAAGAAAGAAATAATTATAATTAATTATGGATGAAAGATCAAGAATTTTTTTAGATGAAAAATTAATTTTATTTGAATTAAATTTTACGGGTATAAAATTCCTCTTTTTTTCTTTTATGTGTGTGGGAGGGTGTAATATTTAATTATGTAAAGCAAATGGGTTGACTGGTGTTTGGATAAGATGATAAAGGTTTGGTGATGGTGAGTTTAAATACTAATCCTCTGAAAGTGATGGAAATAAGATGATGGTGATTAGAATTATGGTAGAATAATGGTGATGGTGAGTCGGTGATGATGGTTTGTTAATACTGACGGTTCAAAGGGTTGTGCTAATTATTCTATGCATTTGATGATGGATTGATGAAAACGATTAGTGCCAAAATTTAGGGTTTGGATTTAGGTTGGAATCATGGTTTAGGGTTAGGGTTATTATTTGGTTTTAAAGAGAAGAAAAAAGATGGTTTTTGTTTGGTATTGATGGTTAGGGTTTTAAATGGATGTTTTAGGGTTTTGGTTTAGGTATATAAATATAGGGTATGGTTTAGCCATGAAATAGAGTAGGAATTTGATGGTAATTAGGGCAAGAAAATGTGGATAAAGAATAGTAAAAAAGATATAGATTAATATCTAAATCACAAAGACGAAGAGATTAAAACTTTCAAGCCAACCCGTTCAAACAAATTTGATTTGCATGAGTTTTAACTCACACATAATTCATTCAATGTCGATATTTAAATTCAGTTCAATTCTCATAATCACAATACATCGAATATGCTTGACATTAATGAATAATATAACTTTTCAACCACCACAAAAGTATAAAGATTCCATGGTAAAAGATATTTTGCTACCTTTATGCTACTTTATCCTAACTTTATGCTAACTTTATTCTCCTAATTTTTTACTTAATTAATAAATTAGCTAAATTACTCAATAATGCTCAAAAATCCTTCCAATATAATCTTCATGCATGTGATTACTCCTTTCTTCCATACCATGCACATGTATATAGACATTTAATGACTTGTTTGTTACGTTTTAAGCAATGTAACCATCTATTGGTGTTCAAAGAAAAATAAAATTTATCTCAAACCCTAGTATAGGTTTTCAATCTATTCCCTAGGAATAAATATTCAGCTAGCCATAATTATCAAGGTAATTACACAAAAAAATATGTCCTCAATAAAAATTATATTTAGGGAAAGAAATAATCAAAATTAATTATGGATAAAAGATCAAGAATTTTTTTAGATAAAAAATTAATTTCATTTGAATTAAATTCTACCGGTATAAAATTCCTCATTTTTTATTTTATGTGTGTGGGAGGGTGTAATATTAAATCATGTATAGCTAATATGTTGAATGGAGTTTGAATAAGATGATAAAGGTTTGGTGATGGCGAGTTTAAATACTAATCCTCCGAAAGTGATGGAAATAAGATGATGGTGATTTGAATTATGGTAGAAGAATGGTGATGGTGAGTCGGTGATGATGGTTTATTAATACTAACGGTTCGAAGGGTGTGTGCTAATTATTCTATGCATTTGATGATGGATTGATGAAAATGATTAGTGTCAAAATTTTGGGTTTGGATTTAGGTTGGAATCATGGTTTAGGGTTAGGGTTATTGTTTGTTTTGAAAGAGAGGAAAAAATATGGTTTTTGTTTGGTATAGATGGTTAGGGTTTTAAACGGATGTTTTAGGGTTTTGGTTTAGGTATATAAATTTAGGGTTAGGTTTAGCAATGAAATAGAGTAGGAATTTGATGGTAATTAGAACAGGAAAATATTGAAAAAGAATAGTAAAAAAGCTATTGATTAATATCTAATTGACACAGACGAAAAGATTAAAATTTAAAGCCAAACCGTTCAAACAAATTTGATTTGCATGAGTTTGAACTCACACATAATTCATTCAAGGTCGATATTTAAATTCAGTTCAATTCTCATAATCACAATACAAATAATATGCTTGACATTAATGAATAATATAACTTTTCTACCACCACAAAAGTATAATCCAAAAGATTCCAAGGTAAAAGATATTTTGCTACCTTTATGCTACTTTATCCCAACTTTATGCAAACTTTATTCTCCTAATTTTTTACTTAATTAATAAATTAGCTAAATTACTTAATAATGCTAAAAAATCCTTCCAATATACTCTTCATGCATGTCGTTACTCATTCCTTGCATACCATGCTCATGTATGTAGTCATTTAATTACTTGTTTCTTAGGATTTAAGCAATGTAAGCATCTATTGATCTTCTATTAAAAATAAAATTATATCTCAAACCCTAGTGTAGGGTTTCAATCTACTCCCTAGAAATAAATATTCCGCTAGCCATAATTATCAAATTAATTACACAACAAATCGATCCTGAATATAAATTATAGATAGAGAAAGAAATAATCAGAATTAATTATGGATGAAAGATCAAGAATTTATTCAGTTGAAAAATTAATTTCATTTGAATTAAATTCTACCGACATAAAATTCCTCTTTTTTTTCTTTTATGTGTGTGGGAGGGTGTAATATTTAATTATGTAAAACTAATGGCTTAAATGGAGTTTGGATAAGATGATAAAGGCTTGGTGATGGTGAGTTTAAATACTAATCCTCAAAAAGTGATGAAAATAAGATGATGGTGATTTGAATTTTTGAAGAAGAATGATGATGGTGAGTCGGTGATGATGGTTTGTTAATAATGATGGTTCGAAGGGTGTGTGCTAATGATTATATGCATTTGACGATGGATTGATGAAAATGATTAGTGTCAAAAGTTAGGGTTTGGATATAGGTTTGAATCATGGTTTAGGTTTAGGGTTAGGGTTAGGGTTTGGTTTGAGAGAGAGGAAATAAGATGGTGTTTGGTTGGTATGGATGGTTAGGGTTTTAAATGAATGTTTTAGGGTTTTGGCTTAGGTATATAAATTTAGGGTTTGGTTTAGCCATGAAATAGAGTAAGAATTTGATGGTAATTAGGGCAGGATAATATGGATAAAGAATAGTAGAAAAGATATAGATTAATATCTAATTCACACAAACAAAGAGATTAAAACTTTCAAAGCAAATCGTTCAAACAAATTTGGTTTGCTTGAGTTTGAACTCACATAGAATTCATTCAATGTCGATATTTATATTCAATTCAATTCTCATAAACACAATACATATAATATGCTTGACATTAATGAATAATATAACTTTTCTACCACTGTGGAAAGTATAATCCAAAAGATTTCAAGCTAAAAGATATTTTGCAACTTTATGCGAATTTTAATCTCCTAATTTTTTTACTTAATTAATAAATTAGCTAAATTACTTAATAATGCTCAAAAATCCTTCCAATATACTCTTCATGCATGTGGTTACTCCTTTCTTGCATACCATGCACATGTATGTAGTCATTTAATTACTTCTTTCTTACGATTTAAGCAATATAACCATCTATTGATCTTCTAAGAAAAATAAAATTATATCTCAAACCCTAGTGTAGGGTTTCAATCTACTCCCTAGCAATAAATATTCAGCTAGCCATAATTATCAAATTAATTACACAACAAATCTATCCTGAATATAAATTATAGATAGAGAAAGAAATAATCGAAATTAATTATGGATGAAAGATCAAGAATTTATTCAGGTGAAAAATTAATTTCATTTGAATTAAATTCTACCGACATAAAATTCCTCTTTTTTTCTTTTATGTGCATGGGAGGGTGTATTATTTAATTAGGTAAAACTAATGGGTTGAATGGAGTTTGGATAAGATGATAAAGGCTTGGTGATGCTGAGTTTAAATAATGATCCTCCGAAAGTGTTGTAGATAAGATGATGGTGATTTGAATTATGGTAGAAGAATGATGATGGTGAGTCGGTGATGAAGGTTTGTTAACAATGATGGTTCGAAGGGTGTGTGCTAATTATTCTATGCATTTGATGATGGATTGATGAAAATGATTAGTGTCAAAAGTTAGGGTTTCGATATAGGTTGGAATGATGGTTTGGTTCGAAAGAGAGGAAATAAGTTGGTTTTTTTGTTGGTATGGATGGTTAGGGTTTTAAATGAATGTTTTAGGGTTTTGGTTTAGGTATATAAATTTAGGGATTGGTTTAGCCATGAAATAAAGTAGGAATTAGATGGTAATTAGGGCAGGAAAATATGGATAAAGTATAGTAGAAAAGATATAGATTAATATCTAATTCATAGAGACGAAGAGATTAAAACTTTCAAGACAAACCATTCAAACAAATATGATTTGCATGAGTTTGAACTCACACGGAATTCATTCAATGTCGATATTTAAATTCAATTCAATTCTCATTGTCATAATACATCTAATATGCATGACATTAATGAATAATATAACTCTTCTGCCACCAAGGAAAGTATAATCCAAAACATTCCAAGCTAAAAGATATTATGCTACCTTTATCCTACTTTATCCTAACTTTATGCTAACTTTATTCTCCTAATTTTTTACATAATTAATAAATTAGCTAAATTACTCAATAATGCTAAAAAATCCTTCCAATATACTCTTCATGGATGTGGTTACTGCTTTCTTGCTTACCATGCATATGTATGTAGACATTTATTTACTTATTTATCACGTTTTAAGCAATGTAATCATCTATTGGTCTTCAAAGAAAAATAAAATTATATCTTAAACCCTAATGTGGGGTTTCAATCTATTCCCTAGCAATAAATATTCAGCTAGCCATAATTATCAAATTAAATACACAAAAAATCTATCCTAAATATAAATTATAGACAGATTAAGAAATAATCAGAATTAATTATGGATGAAAGATCAAGAATTTATTTAGTTGAAAAATTAATTTCATTTGAATTAAATTCTACCGATATAAAATTCCTCTTTTTTCTTGTATGTGTGTGGGAGGGTGTAATATTGATCTATGTAAAACTAGTGGGTTGAATGGAGTTTGGATAAGATAATAAAGGCTTGGTGATGGTGAGTTTAAATACTAATCCTTCAAAAGTGATGGAAATAAGATGTTGGAGATTTGAATAATGGTAGAAGAATGATGATGGTGAGTCGGTGGTGATGGTTTGTTAATAATGATGGTTCGAAGGGTGTGTGCTAATTTTTCTATGCATTTGATGATGGATTGATGAAAATTATTAGTGTCAAAATTTAGATTTTGGATGTAGGTTGGAATCATGGTTTAGGGTTAGGGTTAGGGTTTGGTTAGAAAGAAAGGAAATAAGGTGGTTTTTGGTTGGTATGGATGGTTAGGGTTTTAAATGAATTTTTTAGGGTTTTGGTTTAGGTATATAAATTTTGGGTTTGGTTTAGGCATGAAATAGTGTAGGAATTTGATAGTAATTAGGGTAGGAAAATATGGATAAAGAATAGTAGAAAAGATATAGATTAATATCTAATATACACAGACGAATAGATTAAAACTTTTAAGCCAAACCGTTCAAACAAATTTGATTTGCATTAGTTTAAACTCACACATAATTCATTCAATGTCAATATTTAAATTCTATTCAATTATCATAATCGTAATACATCTAATATGCTTGACATTGATCAATAGTATAACTTTTCTACCACTAGGGAAAGTATAATCCAAAAGATTCCAAGCTAAAAGATATTATGCTACCTTTATGCTATTTTATCCTAACTTTATTCTCACTTTATTCTCATAATTTTTTATTTAATTAATAAATTAGCTAAATTAATTAATAATGCTCAAAAATCCTTCCAATATACTTTTCATGCATGTGGTTACTCCTTTCTTGCATACCATGCACACGTATGTAGACATTTAATTACTTGTTTGTTACATTTTAAACAATGTGACCATCTATTAGTCTTCAAATTTATGGGGGACACTTTCCAAATGAAGAATAATTAGTTCATTAATTATGAAAATAAATTATTGAGTGTTTTCTCCTACATCATTCTCCCCTTGTTGATTTGAATTTTTCCTCAAATTTTCATCTCTATAATAAGGGCTAATATCTCTAACGTTGAATGTCATTGATACTCCCTTTTGCATTCTTATCCGATAGAAATGTTCTTGCAGCAACTCCAAAGTCTTGTGAACTCCAAAATTTCTTACAATTCTTCCTTTAGGCTCTTCTTTGATTAGAAAATATTGAATTGAAGTCTTTGACACACATAATTTGTTGTGCTTGAATATCTCTAGAACTCATTTTTTTCTTGCACTCTTCAAAGATCATAACAAAATCATCATTCATAGCATATTGAATCTTGAACATCTCAAACCTCAAAATATTTTCATCCATCATAGTAAGTACCATGGCCCTCTTTGATAATGAATCTGCCATGAAATTTTCTTTGCTATCCACATGTCTTATAGAGAACACAAATGTCTGCAAGAAGCTTATCCACTCAGCATATCTCGGACTCACCTTCTTTTGACCATTCAAATACTTCAAACTCTTGTGATTTAAATGAATTAAATGTGTCTTGGGTCTCAAGTAATGACTCCACGTCTCCAAACAATGCACTATAGCATAGTGCTCTTTATCATAGGCTGAATAGTTGAGTCTTGCACAATTCATTTTCTCACTAAATAAAGCAATCAAATTCCTTTCTTATGAAAGCACACCCCAATGCCTACACCACTCACATCACATGTTATTTCAAATAATTTATCAAAACAAGGTAAAGATAATATCGGTGCATTTGAAAGCTTTATCTTCAAATCTTTAAAAGCCTTTGTCGCTTGATCATTCCAATGGAACTCTCCTTTCTTCATCAGTTGTGTAACAGGTACTACAATGGCAGATAAGTCTTTGATGAACCTCCTATAGAATGAGGCCAACCCACGGAAACTTCAAACTTCATAGACATTAGTAGGAATATGCCATGATTATATAGCTTCGACCTTTCCCCGGATCAAGTCGAATACCATTTGCACTCATAATATAACCTAGAAAGATCACCATTTTCATCATGAAATCACACTTCTCCATCTTACCATATAGCTTCACCTATCTAAGCTTATCAAATATCCTCTTCAAGTGTTTTATGTACTCAAACTCACTCTTGCTATATACTAGGATATCATCAAGGTAAACAACAACATGACCCCAAGAAATGGTATAAGAACCTCCATCATCAACCTCATGAAGGAGCTTCGTGCATTACATAGCCCAAATGGTATCACCAACCACTCATACATCCCATATTTAGTCTTGAAAGTTGTCTTCCACTTGTCCCCTTCCCGTAACCTCACTTGATGATAATCGCTTCTATGCTCAATCTTCAACAACACCTTTGCACCATGCAACTCATCTAACATGTCATCCAATCATGGCATTAGAAATTTATACTTGATTGTGATGTAGTTGATGGATTTAGAATCAATACACATCCTCCATGTACCATTCTTCTTAGGCACTAACAAACTGGAACACCATATGGACTCATACTCTCCCGACTATAATCGTAGTCTAGCAACTTTGGCACTTATTTTTCTAGCTCCTTAGCCTCCTCCAAATTGCATCTATAAGCTGGCTTATTCAATAATGGAACTCTTGGCATAAGATCAATAGGATGCTCAATACCTCTCAAAGAAGGTAACCCACTAGGAAACTCTTCTAAAAACACATCTGCGTACTCTTTTATTACTTATTGCAATTTTCAATCCATATTAGCATTCTTCCCTAATTGGACCTATTTAAAAATAAGGTATAGCATATCTTCTCGTCTTTGATGGCTTCAATTATCTCACACTCCTTAAGGATCAAAATCTCCATGCCACTCTTCTTTTTTCCCTTCCAACACTAGACATCCTCCTTTTTTTCATTCCTCAAAACTGAATACTCCCCATCTAGATTAGATTTTAGTCTAAAATTATTTTGACCCTTGCAAACCACGTACTCATTAAGGACCCCGTCGTGCACAACCTTCCTATCAAATTGCCATAGCCTCCTCAACAAAATGCGACACACATCTATAGGAAAAATATTGCATAAAATATCACCAAAATAATTTCTAATCTTAAAAGAGATAAGAGTTTGTTTGGTTACCATTATGCCTTTGTCTTTGTTGAGCCATTGGAGTGAATATGGTCTTGGATGACCCTTGGTCTTTAAACCAAGCTTGTTCAACATCTTCTCACTAGAAAAATTAGTGTATGAGCCACTATCAATGATGACTTCGCACACTTTATCACAAATTTTGTGTTTAGCCTTGAAAATCTTCTCCCATTGAGTAAGTAAAGGTTGTTGTTGTACTTGAATCACCCTTTGTAACACGTAGCAATCCACTTGGCCTTCTTCTAAAACATCCTCTTGGATATCACTCTCCTCTTCTAGGTGTTCATCAAGGTCTTCATTCTCTTTACAAGCCTCCATATTTTCTATCTCTTTCAAATTCAACACCCTTTGGTTTGGACAATCCCGAGTAAAGTGTCCATAACCTTTACACTTGAAGCACTGCTTGTTCACCTTATCAACCACTTGATCCTTTCCCTTTTCTTCACGAATGAACTTCCTAACATGGTCTTGACTAGTGGCTTCAGAAATTGGTGGCTTCGACACACCCTTGAAAGTAGAATCATACAGAGCATTGGTTGACTTACTTAGTAGTTTTGTCCTCTTTAATTGTTTCTCGAACTGGATGGCTATCTTCGCTAGGTCTTCAAACACTTCATAAGGGTAAACCTATACCTTCTCCCAAAGATTCATATTTAAAACCCCGATGAATCGTGCACACCTTTTTTCTTCTTGTTCTCGGGCATCACATATTAGAGCTAGCATTTTGAACTCCCGAATGTATTTTTCAACTCCAATTAAGTGTGATAAGTACTGGTAAACTGAAAGGGATAACCTAAAATGCCTTTTGCTTTGCATCCAATAATCATGAAATGAAAGAATGATTTGGGTACATAGAGAAGGCGTTTGATGCCTTCATGAAGTTTGTACAGTACCAACCCCACCTCTAGTCAGCTTCCCCCACCTCCACTTTAGCCTCAAGAGGGCATTGGGGAGGACCAACTCTGATGTTTCACTAGACACCACCCTCCACTCTATGTTAGCAAGGAGGACCTCATCATTCTAGAAGGGTGGATCCGGGATATAGACCACATTTTTAAGGTAGTTGATTACCCCTCAACTTAGAAGTTAAGCATTGTGGCATTCTTTCTCCGAGGAGTTGCAGATGCTTGGTGTGTAGGTTGCCATACCTAGGATAGGTCAAAGATGTCCTAGGAGGATTTTATGATAGCAATTCGCACCAAGTTCTATTCAGAGAGCCTCATAAAGGATAATCTTAAGGAATTCATTTAGCTCACCTAGGGAGACATGATGGTGAGGTAGTACTATGCTCAATTCATTAAGCTTCTGAGGTTGGCATACGGTATAGTGGTTAGCGAGCCAATAGTAGTCTACTCGTTCAAGCAAGGGGTTCAATTTAGTATCCACTAGATGATGGGTGGAGTGGATTTCCTTGATTTGTCCATCCTGTACGAGCGAGCATGTATTATAGCCACTATGGTTTAGGTGCAAGTGTTTATTCTAGGAAAGAGAAGGCTAGAGACACAAGGCTTTAGAGGTAGGACCTAACCTAGGGGAGGGGGCTTTAGAATTTCAATAGAGGGTTCCCATTAGGAACTAGGAGCCACTAAGGGTTTTTTTCCTACCATGGTGTGGAAGGTACCATCCTTGACATGATTGTAGGGGCAGGCCATTGTGCTACAACTCTATAGTAGGCCAAGCCATCGACCTTTTGAGTGCCAGTAGTAGGGAAGCTTTTCATCAGCCTTAGAGAAGTCGGTTTCAGTCAAGAGGGCCTTTAAATGTTGCAGTAATAGGCTTACCAACAACACGCCTACTAAGCACACCTCAATAGTTTCAGTAGAGGGAAACTTCCCTAACTAGTGCACATAATAGAGATACTAAGGGGAGACCACTAGGGTCCCTCCCTTTTCCTCAAAGAGGAGGATATGTTCAAGGTACTGAAGGATATCGAGGAGGTTATTAGGAATTCTAGTCATGCAAGCACCTGAATTTGATTAACTAAGTAGAGGTTGATAGATTACTAGATGTAGTCATAGGTATGTTCACCATCCTTTCTCCATGAGTGCATGTACTATTTGATTTGAGTGACTCTTTGTCATTTGTATCTATTGCTTTTGTTAGGACTGCCCTATCACCATATAAGTGTATCCATATCTATGATGTTACCCTCGGTGGATAGACTATATTGCATTAGGCTCTACTTGGAAGTTGCCTTAGTGATAGGTGGGGTAGACTTCCTAGCGAACTTGGTTGAGATGGACCTATAGGATTTCAATGTCATATTTGGGATGGATATTTTGGGAGATATCATAAAATGATAGACTACTCATAGAAATGTGTGGTTTTATGAGGCTCATGGGGTACTATGGTTTCGTATAGGAAATGTAAACCTAAGCCCACAACTAAGGTCATATCTGCAATCATACTATACACATTGATATGGAAGGGGTATCTAATGTAAATGTGTAGTGTCTAGGAGTTGAATAAGGATTTAGTAGCCCTAAGTGATATTCTTATGGTTTAGGACTTCCTTGATGTATTCTTAGAGGAGATTTAAGGTATGCTTCCTGTGTGTGAGCTCAAATCTATCATTAACCTAGTGATAGGGGCTAAACTTGTGTCAAAGGCCCCTTATAAGATGGCACCGGTAGAATTAAGAGAGATGAAAGCTCATCTGGAGGAGTTATTAGCTCATGGGTACATCTGCCCAACTGTGTCTCCATGGGGAGAACTAGTCTTGTTCACGAAGAAGAAGGATAAGAGCCTCCATTTATGCATTGACCACTAGGGCCTAAATCAATCGACTGTTAAGAACCGGTATCCACTTCTAATAATCAAAGACCTTTTTTTACTGGCATTGGGGCACTACCATCTTCTTAAAGATTAACTTGAGATTAGTATACCACTAGCTGTGCATTACTAATTATGACATCATGAAGATGGCCTTTTAGACATGGTATGGACATTATGAGTTTATGATAATGCCCTTTGGAGTTACCAATGTACCTGACCTCTTTATGGATCTAATGATAAAAGTTTTCAAGCCATTCCTTGACTAGCTTGTGGTATATTCATCGATTAAATCTTGGTGTACTCTAGAGGTAAGGAGGAACAAGAGAAACACCTTCACACTAATTTGTCCCTCATTTGGGAGCATCACCTATACGCTAAGGTCTCCAAGTGTGGATTCTAGCTTCTTGAGGCTGCCTTATTAGGACATATAGTATTAGTAGGAGAAGTTGTCATGGATATGGCAAAGATTGTAGCTGCCACAGAATAGAAGGTGCCTATGAACATATCAGAGGTTCATAGCTTCTCGGGTCTGGTTGAGTACTACTAATGCTTCATTTATAATTTCTCAAGGATTTCACACCCTTTGACAAACATGCTAAAGAATAATTACAAGTTTTAGTCAGATGATACTTGTGAGGGGGCATTCCAAGAACCGAAGAAGCACCTGACTGTCACACCTATTCTAACTCTAATAGAGCGATAAGATGGATTTGAGGTCTACAACGATGTGTCCAAGCATGGGTTGGGATTTCTATTGATGTATAATGGTTAGGTGGTTGCTTACGCTTCCTGCCAGCTAAAGTGACATGAACAAAACTACCCAACTTATGATCTGGAATTTGTTGTGGTTGTTTTTGCATTCATCTAGATGCTCTAATTGTATGAGATAAAATTCAAATTATTTATTGATTGCAAGAGTCTCAAATATATATTCACTCAGAAGAAGTAAAATATGAGGCAGAGGAGGTGGCTAGAGCTAATAAAGGAATACAATAATAAGTTCACCTACCATGAGAGTAAGGCTAATGTATTTATAGATGCCTTAAGTAGGAAGATATCTCACTATGTGAATTCTCATGTGGTGGCTAATCGATTGCTAGACGAATTTGGTGAGATGGGAGTGGAGCTTATCCAACAAGGTGATCTTCAGATTTGCATGAGTGCCTTATCAATTGCCCCAACAGTTTTTGAGGAGATATGAGTTAGGAAACTTGGACATATTAAGCTCAAAAAGATGCGACAAAAGATATAAGAGGGTCAGATTAAAATATTTTGAATACACATGGATGGTAGCATTCACTACAAGGGTAATTAATGTGTACCGTAGTGTTACACGAATTTGAAATGCCAACTTTTGGAAGAAGGACATTACACCCCCTACTATGCCCACCTATGGTGGGAAATTTTACAAGAACCTTAAGTGAATCTACTTGTGGTCTTGTATGAAGTGAGAGGTAGGAGAGTTCATGTCACGATGCATGACCTGTTAGAATGTCAAGTTTGAGTACTACAGACTCACAGGGTTAGTCCAAACTCTGGAAGTTCTAAGATAGAAATAGGACTCAATCTCAATGAATTTGACAAGTGGATTAATGAGAACTTTTAGGTGTGACACCATATAGGTCATTGTGGACAGACTAACTAAGCCTGTAGTTTTTGTAACAATGAAGTCGACTGAGAGTATTGACTAATTAGCCAATGCTTACATGAATTTCGTGGTTAGCAGGCATGATATACATATAGAAATTGTCTCTGATAATGACTCAAGGTTTCTCTTTCACTTCAGGGGGAAGTTGTAGGAGGTTCTAGGAATAAAGCTAAAAATGAGTACTGCCTTTCACCCAGCTATGGATGAGTAGACCTATAAGACCATCCAAACACTCGAGGACATGTTTCTGGCTTGAGTTATAGATTTTCAAGGCTATTGGGAGTATCATTTACATTTGGTTAAATTTTTAAGGTAACATTTGAGGCATTACATGGACAAAAATGCCAGACAATCTTATGCTAGAGTAACATCAACAATAATGTGGTACTAGGGGGCCTGAGATAATGGGAGAGATAACCCAATAGGTTTGTTTGATACAAGATAGAATGAGAGCTGATTAGATTCGTCATAAGATTTAAGTTGACTAGAGACGTTGTAGTGACAGTTTTAAGCCAAGGCATAAGGTGTTGTTGATGGTTTCCTATATTGTGGGAGTTTAAAGGTTTGACAAGAAGGGTAAATTGAGCTCAAGGATATTGGCTCCTAAGAGATTTTAGACAAAGTTAGAGAGGTTGTTTACTAGTTTAAACCCCTACCTAAGTTAGCACGTGTCCAAAACATCTTCCATGTCACATAATTGTAGTAGCACATTGCAGATCCTTCCCATGTGATCCGGTTTGATGAGGTCAAGCTCAACCGCTCTCTAACCTATGAGGAGAGGCCCTTACAGATCCTCAATACCAAGGTATAGTGAACCTGGATGAGCTCTATTCCACTCATAAAGATTCTTTGAAGCCACTGTGTTGTTGATAAAGCCACCGAGGAATTAGAAAAGGTCATGCACGAGGCATACCCTAAAATTTTCTCGTTATGTAAGTTAAATTTTAAAACCACTTTCCTTTAAGGGGGCAGTGCCTAGTAACATAATTTCCTCACTATTATGGCTAATTACTAGAAAAGTGTTTCTCCTCAATCCCTTCCTCACTCTGTAAGAGTTGATCTATAACTTTACAGAAGAAGTCTTCCTTTAAGAGGGTAGTGATTTAATATCCTAAAATTTTAAAATCCAAAATTTATTTATCAATGAATTAATTTAGCCTAATTTTGATATTTTATTTTAATTAATGAGCCTAAAATAATTTATAGGTAATTTTTATTAATTTTATTTATTTATTTATTTTATTATTGGCACTAAGCTAAAATTTATTCCCAAATATGACTTAAATCCCACAATTTCCTTTTCTAACTTTTTCTTTTTTTCTTGACCTTATTTTTCTCCTCTTTTTTCTCCCTTCTTTCTTTTTCTCTCTCCTTCTTCTCTTAGCTGGGTTGCGTAGCTCCCTAACCTAGTTCTTTTTTCCTTTTCTATCCATCTCTCCTTTTCTCCCCTCGGTAGCCCAAGCTCTTTCACCCTTTCTTTTCTTTTCCTTTCTGCCAACCGACTATTCCCATTTGCCCTTTTCTTTTTCTTTCCTTTTTTCTCCTTCCTTTCTTTTCTTCTTTCCTTTTTCTCCCTATCTTCTTCCTTGCATCGTCCCCTTTGTGTCACCATCATCCTCCTTCCATTTTTGTCCCCCACACCCGTGCCTTCCATGCCACCTGTCCTTCCCACCTTTCTCTTCTCAGGTATGCAAGGCCATGCATGCTATCATGCACCCCTGCACCCCCTGCACCTAACCACATACACCCCTTTCTCTACCTTATAGCTAATAATTTTTCCCTCTCCTCCTTGCTGCCATGCACGCCGAGCCTCATATCATCTTCTTTAATCCCTCAACTCCCTTCCCAGCCTATGACTATCCCACACAAATTCCCTCTCTTCCTTTCTACTTCATCTGTTGCCCTCCCCTATTTTTTCTTACCCCTCCATTCCAGCCCACTCCCTCACCATGCCGCCTTTGTCAATGCCCAGCTTCCCTCCCATGCCACCCCTCATCCCTAATTGCACCCACCTAAGCTTGCAAAGCCCCCTTTCCCCTCTATCTTCACTTCTCCTATTCTTCTTAGCATATAGATGTTACAAGCTACACCCTTCCAATGCCAACACCATAGGCCACTATTCCCCTCCTTGCCACCACCAAGCCTTAGCCACCCTACACAGGTGCCCCTGCCTATGTAGCGACCCTAACAACCCCTTTCTCTACCCTATTTTTCCTTCTTACTCTCAATTGCATTCCACCCTCCACCACCATCAATGTTTAGCTCCACCACCACTAACCAACTCCACACCAGCCTACCCTATTGCCACCACTACCCTTTAGCCCACATTGCTAACCCTCACCTTTCTCCACCAAAAGTCTACCACCACCGCTACTGCACCATTTTACTTCCCCATTTTGGTGACCTCTACTTCTTTTTCCCTCCTTGAGTTTTCGTTATCCTTGGTTCCTCTTTATTCATTTAAAATAAGAGAAATTAGGGTTTTAAGAGGGGTTTGATAAGGAAGGGTATTATCATATGTGAAAAATGGGGGATTTAGGGTACAAAAATTAAAGGGATGGCTAACCATAGTATTAGAAGCATGGGTATGGAATATTAGGGCTAAAAAAGCAATAGAAAAGGGGCTAAGCCCACTAGGAAAAATTAGGGTTTTGAGGAATAACCCTATAGGACAATTACTATCATATATGAGAAATAGGGGTAATAGGCCATGACTCTTACCAAGGGTTTCTATTAAAATATTTGGGTTTGTTGGGTAAATTAGGGACTCAAAGGGACACTAGGTGATGGAAACCTGTTAGGGTTTCTCGAAAGGAGCGAAAGATTAATCGAGCGCAACGTTCGATTCGCCGGTTCAGCCTAAGGAACAATTCCAAAGGAAGACCAAAAGATTTAGAGGCACAGTTTGTACAACAGCAACTGAAATTTGAAGAGGGAATGATCTAGATCGATCAAAGGTAAGAGAAAGCAGATTCAGAAGAACGAGCGAGCGAGAGAATCGCCGAGAGAGAGAGAGAAGTCGCAAGAGAAGAATCGAGAACTCAGCCAGAAATTCAATCAAAAATAATCGTCGTCCCTGTTACACATTTGACCCAGCTATATATAGGTGTATTACAGACCGTATGTCGACGTAAAAAATACACAATACAGACCTTCTAATACATGCTATAACTACAACGGAAAGGGCCGAGCGGCCTGATTGTTTTGGGCCACAAAATAGTCGATCAGCCCAATCAAACCCCACAATAAAAAAAAATGTCCCAAATACAATTAAGTTTAGGACTTAATTCCCATCAGCTAAAATAACACTTTAGCTAATCATGGCTATTAAGGATTAATTAATCCACAATCCATCTAGTCCAAATTAAGGACTGGGTGGCGGATTATACAACCGACCTAATTTCCATTAGCTAATTTCGACCGGCGAATGCATCATATGGGATTACAATTTATTAACAAAAATTACATAATCTGCATACTTCAAATACATAATCTACACATTCCAGCAACTGCATATAAAGTTCCACAGAGTCCATATGCTGCATTACACTCCTATTTATTCACCAAATAAGACAAACAATTATAAGTAATTAATTCACAGCAATTTTCAAAATTAATTAAATATAAATTCTGAAGATTCACATCATTCCCCTCTTCTTGGAAAGGTTTCGCCTCTAAAACCTGAATAAGTCCCAGAAATGGACTAAGATCAGCCACATTAAAAGAATTACTCACATTCCCAAATTTAACAGGTAAATCAATTTTATAAGCATTATCATTAATTTTCTCTAATACAATAAATGGTCCATCTCCTCTAGAATCCAACTTTGACTTTCTAAAATTTGGAAACCTTTCTTTCCTAAGGTGAACCCAGACTAAGTCTCCAGGTTTAAAAATCATTTTTCTCATTCTTTTATTAGCATGTTCAGCCATCTGTTGCACTTTTTTGTTAATCTGTTGACTTACAGTCTCATGTAACCTTTTCTTATTATCAGCTCTAGATTCAGCATCAAAAGTTTGCAATTCAGCATGAGGCAAAGGACTCAAATCTAAAGGAGTTAATGGATTAAAACCATACACAATCTCAAATGGAGTTTTATTAGTTGTAGAATGTAAGGTCCTATTATAAGCAAATTCCACTTGAGGTAAAACATATTCCCATTGTTTAAGATTCTTTCCAAGGACAGCTCTTAACATGTTTCCCAAAGTTCTATTGACTACCTCAGTTTGTCCATCAGTTTGAGGGTGACAAGTTGTAGAAAACAATAACTTAGTCCCTAATTTTCCCCACAAAACCTTCCAAAAATGACTTAAAAACTTAACATCTCTGTCTGAAATTATAGTCTTAGGAATTCCATGTAATTTAACCACATTAGAAAAAAATAATTCAGCCACTGCTACAGCATCATTTGTTTTATTACAAGGTATAAAATGAGTCATTTTACTGAACCTATCTACTACAACCACTATTGAATCCTTAGCTCTATTAGTCCTAGGTAATCCTAAAACAAAATCCAAAGATACATCAACCCAAGGATGGTTAGAGACAGGTAAGGGAGTATATAAACCAAAAGGTTTTGAAGTAGTTTTTGCCTGCCTACAATTAATATAATTGACACAATGTTTTAAAACATCCTTTTTCATGTGTGGCCAATAAAAATGATCAATTAAAACATCTAAAGTTTTCTGAGATCCTAGATGTGCCATTAACCCACCACTATGAGCTTCTTGAATTAATAACCCTCTATAAGAGCATGCAGGAATACACAACCTATTTTCCCTAAACAAATATCCTTCATTAATGAAATACTTTCCTTGTGAGGAAACTTCACACCTTTTATAGATTTATTTAAAATCAATATCTTCTAAGTATAATAGTTTAATACTGGAAAAACCTAATAAAGTAGTATCAGCAGCATTTAACAAAGCATATCTCCTAGATAAAGCATCTGCAACTATATTATCACTACCTTTCTTATATTTAATTATGTAAGGAAAACTCTCAATGAATTATATCCATCTACCTTGTCTTCTATTTAACTTTGATTGACTTTTTAAATACTTAATAGCTTCCTGGTCAGTATTAATTACAAATTCCCTATGCCACAAATAATGTTGCCACACTTCCAAAGCCCTTACTAAAGCATACAGTTCTTTTTCATAAGTAGAATAATTCAAAGTACTACCATTTAATTTCTCACTAAAATAAGCTATTGGTTTTCCCTCTTGAGAAAGTACAACCCCTATTCCTAACCCTGAAGCATCACAATCTAATTCAAACATCTTTTCAAAGTCAGGAAGACTCAACACAGGTGTTTGGGTTAATTTAGTCTTAAGTGTCTCAAAAGATTGCTGTTGTTCTAATCCCCAAGTGAACCCATTATCCTTCTTTGTTACGGCAGTCAAGGGAGCAGCTATAGTACTAAAGTTTCTCACAAATCTCCTGTAAAAAGAACACAATCCATGAAAACTTCTTACTTCAGTCACTCTCTTTGGCACAGGCCATTCCTGAATAGCTCTAACCTTTTCTTCATCTACAGATACACCCTCTTTTCCTACCACAAATCCTAAGAAAATCACACTTTCCAAACAAAATCTAGACTTAGCTAAATTAGCATAAAGCTGTTCTGTTTTAAACACATTCAAAATAATCCTCAAGTGTTTCAGGTGTTCCTTTAATGATTTACTATATATAAGTATGTCATCAAAATAAACAACCACAAATTTCCCAATAAATTCCCTCAACACATAGTTCATAAGTCTCATAAAAGTGCTAGGAGCATTTGACAACCCAAAAGGCATCAATAACCATTCATATAATCCAAAATTAGTCTTAAAAGCTGTCTTCCACTCATCTCCTGGTTTCATTCTAATTTGATGATACCCACTTTTTAAATCTATTTTGGAAACTATAACAGCACCATGCAATTGATCCAACATTTCATCAAGCCTAGGAATTGGATATCTATACTTGATAGTTATTTTATTTACTGCCCTACTATCCACACACATCCTCCAACTACCATCCTTCTTAGGTACTAATAACACTGGTACTGCACAAGGACTCATAGACTCCTTAATATATCCTTTACTTAACAGTTCAGAGACATGTCTTTTTAATTCCTTAACTTCTTCAGGATTGGCTCTATAAGCAGGTCTGTTTGGTATAACAGCTCCTGGAATAAAATCTATTTGATGTTCTATTCCCCTCAATGGAGGTCATCCACTAGGAATGTCCTCAGGAAACAACTCACTATATTCTTCCAATAACTGTTTCACTATACTAGGTATTTCTTCCATTATTCCTCTTTGACACTCATAACAGTCCTTATAAATCATCAAGTACACATTAGCATTTCTTTTCATTGCCTTTCCTACATCCTAACCTTTAGCATAAAATCCAAAAGTTCCTTTCATGTCCTTTGAACTAAGATCATTCTCCAAATTAGGCTTAGATAACTCCTTATAATCAGATTTAATTTTAGTTTGATCCTCAAATATTTCTTTTGGAGTCATAGGTGCCAAGACAATCTTCCTATCATCCTTCTGTACTGTATACCTATTTTTATAGCCATCATGTATTACCTTCCTATTATATTGCCAAGGTCTACCTAACAACAGGTGAGCAGCATGCATAGGAACTATGTCACATAAAACAGAATCTTCATATTTTCCTAGTTTTAAGTTCACTAAAACTTGTTGACTAACTTTAACGTCTCCTAATTCATTAAGCCATTGCAATCTATATGGTTTTGGATGTTTAGTAGTAGTTAATCCTAACTTAGACACCAACAGGGTACTAGCAGCATTAATGCAACGACCACTATCTATGGCCATGTTAAAGCACTTATCATCAATTAAACATCGGGTATGGAATATATTTTCTCTCTGTATAGCATTAGAATTAGGTAATTTATTACTATTTAAAGCCCTTCGAACCACAAAAAGATCCCTACTCACTGGTAGTTCTACTTCCTCTTCTAGGTCACTATTATCCTCTCCCACTATATTGACCTCTTCCGCTTCTCCTTCAGATTCAGATTCTATATCTCCAGACTCTCTAATTAAAATATTTCTCTTGTTTGGACATTCAGATGCTATATGTCCTAATCCTCCACATCTAAAACATTTAATATCCCTAGTCCTGTTTGATCCATTTATAGGGTTTGTCATCACATTCTTACCCTTTTCGAATTTCTGTCCTACCTTAGCTTCATTGTTTCTTCCCTTAAATTCAACCTTACTATTATTCTTCCAGTTTCCAGAAGTATTTCCCCCAAAATTTCTCCTTACTGTAGTCTAAAACCCAATCCCAGGGGGTTTATATTACCTAGATTTCCTTAATTGAATCTCTATCTTAGTAGCTATATTCACCATTTCATTCAAGGTTCCACAAGGATACAGTTCTACTTTATCAGCTATCTCTGAATTTAATCCACTCAGAAACCTAGCCATGGTAGCATCATCATCCTCAATAACTCCTGTCTTAATAATCAAAACTTCTAGTTCCTTATAATAGTTATCCACTGTCCTCACTCCTTGACTAATAGTTTGCAACCTCTTATGCAATTCCCTATAATAGTAACTTGGCACAAATCTCTTTCTTATTAAGGTTTTAAATTCTGCCCAAGTCTGTATAGGTGGTTCCCCACACCTTCGTCTAGTTAACACCAAATTATGATACCAAGAGGACGCATACTCAGTAAATTCTACTACAGCCACCTTAATTTTCTTTTCTTCAGAGTAATTATGACACTCAAATACTAGTTCTATTTTCCTTTCCCATTCAAAATAATAATCAAGGTCATTCCTGCCATTAAACCCTGGTATACTAAGCTTAGGATTATTCAAATTCCTATCAATGAACTCTAATTCCCTATCTTGCCTATTGTTCTGTCTAGGCATCCTATCACTATTGTGAGATACTTGGTCTTCCAACTCCTCTAGATTAGCTATGGGTGGAATTCTAATCCTAGGATCCATTGGAGCCCTTCCTAAAAATCCTGCTTGATTAGTTTCAACTCTGTTATGTTGCAACTCATTGATTCTTACTTCCTTTTACCCTAGTCTTTGTTCTAGGTTAGCAGATAAAACAGCAAATTGTGCAGTCATTTGTTCTTGAAAAGTTCTAAGGGTTTCTAAAAGATCATTACTAGACACAGATTGATTAACAAACTGACCATTGTTAGACATAATGAAATTTTTAGATTTAAACAACTAACACAGCAGCAATTAATTAACAGAAACAATTTATTCAAGAAGTTCAGACAAACAGAACACACAGTATAGTCTCAAGAAGTATCACAGTATCAAAGATTAACAGAAATAGCAATAGTAAAGCTTACTCAGTCTTATTCAATGTCTATAATAATTCGACAATAATGACTAAGTAAAAAAGGGAACGATATTACCGTGTTTGCTTAAGCAATTAATTCACTTATCTAGGGTACCCCTCTTCTTGGAGGACTATCCCTTTTTCTTGAAACCAAACGGTTCGCCGGTTATGTTACCTGTATACTTATTAACAAACGAGTAATTTGCGAAGAAATTGGAAATTAAGTATAGCAGATAGTAGTATTAAACAAGAAAAATTACGAATCGAGGTTACCAACAACAATTTATTGCACTGTCAGTCAAGATTCACGTTCTTGACCAAACCCTAGGTCGATTAGGGTTTCTCTTCGGACTTTCCAAACAGCGGACCAAAACACTTTAATCGCCGGTTTTAAAACGACGAAAATCGAAACATTCTTCGTCGCTGTAAACCCTAAAATTTCACACCTCAAGAAAGGGTTATCGAAATACAGAAATCAACTCAAAAATGGAGGAAAACTTAATCAGTAACAAAGAAACTACGAGCACTCTAATAATCGAGGCTCTGATACCAAATGATGGAAACTTGTTAGGGTTTATCGAAAGGATCGAAAGATTAATAGAGCGCAATGTTCGATTCCCAGGTTCAGCCTAAGGAACAATTCCAAAGGAAGACCAAAAGATTCAGAGGCACAGTTTGTACAACGGCAACTGAAATTTGAAGAGGGAATGATCTAGATCGATCAAAGGTAAGAGAAAGCAGATTCAGAAGAACGAGCGAGCGAGAGAATCGCCGAGAGAGAGAGAGAAGTCGCGAGAGAAGAATCGAGAACTCAGCCAGAAATTCAATCAAAAATAATCGTCATCCCTGTTACACATTTGACCCAGCTATATATAGGCATATTACAGACCGTATGTCGACGTACAAAATACACAATATAGACCTTCTAATACATGCTATAACTACAAGGAAAGGGCCGAGCGGCCTGATTTTTTTGGGCCACAAAATAGTCGATCAGCCTAATCAAACCCCACAATAAAAAATAAATGTCCCAAATACAATTAAGTTTAGGACTTAATTCCCATCAGCTAAAATAACACTTTAGCTAATCATGGCTATTAAGGATTGATTAATCCACAATCCATCTAGTCCAAACTAAGGACTAGGTGGCGGATTATACAACCGACCTAATTTTCATTAGCCAATTTCGACCGGCGAATGCATCATATGGGATTACAATTTATTAACAAAAATTACATAATATGCACACTTCAAATACATAATCTGCACATTCCAGCAACTGCATCCAAAGTTCCATAGAGTCCATATGCTGCATTACACTCCTATTTATTCACCAAATAAGACAAACAGTTATAAGTAATTAATTCACAGCAATTTTAAAAATTAATTAAACATAAATTCTTAAGATTCACATCACTAGGGGTGAGCATGTACCTAGAATTACAAAATTAGGATTTTGTAAGAGAAAAGGATTGGCCCAAGGTGGTTGTAGGGCAAGAGCCATGCATGGGTAGGTGTACATGTTTATGTGTTAAATCTAGAATAAATAAAACATTAGTAATACAATAATCACTTAAAGGAAACGGGACAAGGAAGAAGAAAAGAAAGCAAGGATGAAAAAAGGAAAGAAAAAGAAAGGGGGAAATGGGTGTGGGTGCGCGGCGGAAAGGAAAAGAAAAGAAAGGGGGAGAACGGCCTAGGTCACCCAAGGGAGAAAATGAGAGAAAGAAAGAAAAGGAAAAAAAGACTTGGGCTTGGGAAGGGAGTAGCCTAGAGAAGAAAAAGTAGAGAAAAAAAGGAAGAAAGGAAATAATGGGATTTAGATTAGATTTTGGAGTAAATTTTGTCTTAGTGCCAATAATAAAATAAATAATTGATTAAATAACATTAATATAAATTATCTATAAATTATTTTTATCTCATTAATTAAAATAAAAATCTTGGAACTAGGTTAAATTACTATTTTTATAATTAAATTTTGGTGTATTGCATATGGGTCTTAACCTTAGAGAATGACCTTAGAATCTTATGATGTGCTTTATTGGCCTTAAATATGCTTTATACCTTTCAAATCAATCATGAATAGGATATTAATTATCTAAAGTGAAACATCACATGAGGAGAGCCGAGGTATTCTATGGTTTCAATCTACCAGATGATAATAGTGGGTAAGGAGCGTTTTATCCTAAGAGGTACATTAGTCCATTCTACTTGATTAAAAATAGTGGGGCCCTAAAGTCAACTTAAAAGATAATAAGAATTGAGATAAGTAGCCTAATGGATAAGATAATAATGACTTAATGTGGAAGACTACGTAAGTCAGGACCGAGATGTTAGGTCTATTCTATTAGACGATAATAGTGGTTCGAGTGTGTTTTCCCTGAGAGGTACATCTGACTGTTCCACTGATTTAAGAATAGTGGCTCAAGAGTGCCTTACCCTAAGAGTTGTTGGGTCTATTCCACCAAACAATAATAGTGGCTTAGGTTTTTTGTCTTTGAGAAGTGCTTCAGATCGTTCCACTAGTTTAACAATAATGGGGTCCCTAAATTCAATGTAAAAAAAAGAATTAAAATTATTATATCTAATAAAGAGGCTTAGTTCATTACTTACTTTGTGATATTTTATGTTGTTTTGTAATTAGCATGGATTGATGGAGACCTAACCCAAATTGAAATTAAAGTGGTTATGTACAAATGAGGATTCAATGACAAAATAGAACAATTAAGGAAAAGATAGAGATCTTTATTCCTACTCTTGTGCAATTATATGATTATTAAACTATTTAATCAATCAATTACACAAATCTACACTTATCGTTGAATGGGGAATTCTATGGACAAGAAGAAGAAGTCAAGACACATGACTCTTAACAATTAGGATTTAATCATGTATCCTTATATATAAGAAAAAACCGTATAGTGTAAAATAATATGTTTCAAAAATAAAGCAAAAATATTCTCTGTGTTTAGAAAACACAAGACCCCCATGTTTATTTCCTTACTCTTGACTTTTGCCCAAAACACATCAAATATTTCTCTCATAAACACGGACCATGTTTATTAACATGAAACCCCTATGTTTATCACATAAATCTCCATACTACACTAAAATTCTTCAATACCTGCATGAACCAATATGATGTTATGTTATACTCAAATATCTAGTCAAAACTCACACTTGTGTTTCACTACTGTACTTATTTTTTTTACTATAAACGCATCTTTTTAACTATATAACTAACTCCACAATATTTTCACCTTGCTAAGTATGTAGTGTATTGAGCATCCTTTTTATGGGTGTTGTTCATTTCACGAGCAGACAAACCTAATGCTTTTGTGCAGGTCTTTGAGAACCAGTTAGATGATTTTTCTGGCTATGATGTATTTTATGGGGTGGATTGATTATTTTATACTAAGGGTTTGGGAGAAAATTCATGTTAATCGGATTATGGCTTACTTGGATATCTTTTTGGACTCTTAGATACATGGTATCCCGTTTGTATATATTTTGTCATTGTAGTCAAAGTAGATCTCCATACTCATATTTATATTCATAAAATTTATCTTCTTTTATATTTTTCTTGGTTCACACTTTAATAGCTTTAGCTTTCTGATTGATGTGAGGATGGTATATTAAGCAAGACTTACATCATTTAGTGCGGTAACACCCGATATTTTGTTTACAAGCTTATATTGTGAAACAAAGATTTGTAGTAGTAATATTTGGGGATTATAATATCTCTTCTCTAACAAATCCAAATATGCATGTGACTTTTCCATCTCAATCAAAACCATGTGATAGGGTGCCTTCGACACACTCTGACCCTTATATAAGATCTATTAAGAAGTTTATCTCATGCTCTAATGACATACCAGGGATCTCGTTGGGAAACATGTTGGCAAACTTTCATATCATGGGGATATTCTCAGTTGATGACTCTTTAGCACCCAAGCCTTTAATGTTGCACAAGTAGAAAGGGTATCCCCTCCATAGAAACATGCCAAGTACAACTACGAAAATTATCCTCGCTAAGGGCCTAGGCTTGCATCTCTCCCTTTGATCCTTTGAAAATTACATGCTCTTATGTGCAATCAATCACCGCTTGATATCTCAAGAGCATATCTATTCTTAGAATCTTGAAGCTTAATCTCTATGATTTCTATTGAATGTTCAACTCCACTAATGACTAAGGCACATCATTATATAGCCTAGTATCACTATAGGAAAGTAGGTTTTTAATGAGCAACAATTTTTGTTGTTAATGGCTAAATTTTGGTTGCTAATATCAATAAAGACCAAAAATATTAGTGGTTGTCAGTAGTCATTATTGCTCCCTCGTTAAAGGCTTTAATGACCAAATAAAAGTTTTTAGTCACTAAAGTAATAATGATGACATACTGTGTTGGTTGCTAGAATAATAGTGACAACGTATAATGTTGGTCACTAAAAGTAATAAGGACAATGTAAATTATTGGTCACTGGGAGTAATAGCAACAATGTATAATGTTGGTCACTAAAAGTAACAGCAACGACATATGATGTTGGCCGTTAAAAATAATAATGACAATGTATAATGTTGGTTGCTAAAAGCAATAGTGACGAACAAGATACTCTATCATAAATAATATTAACGACCAATTTTTTTTATCATAATTAAATAAAAAAATTATCACACTAATAACAATTAATTTTTCAGTTAATACTAAAATTTATTTATTATTAGTGACATAATTTATTGGTCGCAAATGGCATAATTATATATTCAATAATATAATTAGCATTTCAATATTCATCTGTAGCCCTATACCTATATGCATATATATCCATTTCAATCTTCTCAAGACCTATACTAGTATGCATGCATATATATCTATTTCAATCTTCTCAAACCCTTTACCTATATGCATGCATATATATCCATTTCAATCTTCTCAAGCCCTATACCTGTATGCATATATATCTACTCTAACACATGGATATAATTTTCTAAATATCTATTTACAAATATTTAACTAAATATTCATACAAATAGTTTGTATCAAATGTCTGTTACAATAGAATATTTGATCAAATATAAAAATATTAAAAAAGAGCTGCAGGATGTCTTTCCATTACAAAAACATTATCATTAGAATCCTCTTAAGAATTAAGCATTATATTCATTGAACATAATAAACTTGGTTTGTCTGTCAAAATAAACTAGATCCACAACAACAAAAATATAAAAATAATAATTAATATAAGTATCAAATAAATAATGACATATCATATCAAAAGAAAAGAAAAACATTATGCTGGATAATAAAAATAAGAGTATATCATTACTTTTCAACCTAAGATAAAAACTACTTACAAACCAAGTTAGCAGCATCCATAAAGAGCACCATAAACCTTACCCTTCAAGCCCATCATATCCAAAAAATTCCTCTAATATACCTAAGGTAATAAATGACTCAAATAAAGTAAATTCAACTAATCAATTGTCAATGATATATGGCGATCCAACAAAATCAATGAATAAGGTTCAAACTTACATCAGAATAAAAAAAATACTAGTAGCAAGTATACAAAAATACATCACTTAGCACTATTATAAATTTCAAGGATGGTTAAAGTTTAGATGCACAAGTCTTCATCCAATTATAATGCCTACACAAGGAATTGCTGGTAAATTATTTAACATAACATGCCAACCCTTGTTAATGTTATCTTCAACATAAAATGCTTGTGATGATTGAGTTGCTAGAATAAAAAGTTTTGTGTTTTTCCAAATATGTTTGCAATCAATACTTATGAAACCATACTTATGTTACTTCACTCCCTTAACTTTATCAGCAACATAAAAAATCACATCAAAACAAGACTAAGCATTTATTGCTTAAATACTACAATTTATTAATCTCGGTCAGTTGGCCATATTAATCAATGGATCCACTACCATCATTACCAACCACAACCACTCTACTACATTATGACCTTGTTCTTTCCTCATGAGATGCAACGTGGAATTGATATCCATTTAGTACATATCCATAAAAACATGTCACATATTTTGACCGACCATGTGACAGCGAGAGTAAGGCTTTTATCTTCATGCTTTTATTTGTTTCATATACATCTGCAACCTAATAAATATTATGTTTATTACAACCTATTCTTAAAAACCCAATAATCTAAATGACCTTGCATTATTATATATATTAAATATTGAATAGCTTGGAAAACATACTTTATTGTTAAACCACTCAATAAATATTATATTCCATTCATTGGAAGACACTTGTGGTAGATAGTCCTCTTGGTTTTGATAATACATTCTATAATGAAAAAGATAAATCATATGTCTAATATGAGCCTTTGAAAAAAAATAGATAGGAAGGAAAGAGTTTTTAGGTATGACTTACTCAAGAAATGTTTGAACTTCTTCAAAATTGTTAAGAACATACATATGGTCTTGCTCTAATTCATCCGCATCTAAGTCTTTGGTTCTACAAATTCCTAACTTTCTTCCTTTGAGGAAAAGGAGGAAATTTTGGTAGAGGCATTCACATCATCATCATAATTTTAATTAAGGCTGTTAAACTTAGTCTCTACTTTATGCAAATATCTTGAACAAAAATTCATGCATTCTTCTTCTATATACCCTTGTGCAATAGAACTCTCTAGACGAGCCATGTTATGTAAATAAGAATTCAAAGTGTACAATTTCCTTTCCATTGGATACATCTAATGAGAATGTACAGGTCCACATAACTAACCTCTTATGCCAAATTAACTAGCAAATGTAACATCACATGAAAGAAAGATGGTGGGGAAATCTTCTCTAACTTATAAAGGGTTATTGGAATTTGGGCTTCAAGACACCTCAAGTCTTCCATATTTAAATTTTTTGAACCTAAATCCTTAAAAAATATAGATAACTCAAGAAGTAGTTCATACACATCCTTTGAAAGAAGGCTACATAATGCATGAGGAAGAATATGATTCAAGAGAATATGATGGTAATAACTCTTTAATCCATAAATCTTATTCTCTTTCAACTTTACACATTGTGAAATGATAGAAGAAAAACCATATAGAACTTTCAAATGCTTCAAAAAGTTGCAGAATTTATATTTTCCCTCTCAAGACCGAGTGAAATGGGTAGCAAGTAGCGATATTTTTTAGCTATTTGTGATAGGATGTAACTCTAGCCTAAGACCTTTTGCTTGCAAATCTAAACGAGATTTATAGTTATCCTTTGTCTTATTTGGTACATTAAGTAGTGTTACAAGTAAGCTATCACATATATTTTTTCGATGTGCATTACATCTCGGGTATGCCATATCAACTGATGCTTCCAATATGGGAACCTAAAAAAACATACTCTTTTTGTTCCAATTATCTTGCCTCTTCTTATGTGAGACCTTTCCTTTGAAGGTAGGATCTTTACTTAATATTATGTCTTCAAGATATTTCACTTGGTGATGAATCTCTTCACCTGTTAGAGGCTTCGAAGGTGTGCCCTTTTCTATAGTACCATCAAATAACATATTCTCTCTTCTCCATCTATGATTATTTTTCAAGTAGTTCCGGTGACCCATGAAGCATTCCTTTCCCCCATTAACTGGTCTCAAAGAGTGAGTATCCTTATTGTAAAAAGGGCAAGCAAGTTTTCCCTTTGTGCTCCATCCAAAAAATATTCTGTATGTAGGAAAATCATTGATAGTCCACAAAAGATATGCATGGAGAATGAAATCTTGACGCTTTGATGCATCATACGCTTGGACACCATTATTCCATAAGTCCTTTATTCATTGATTAGAGGCTGTAAATAAACATCAATAGCATCCCCAGGACCTTCAGGACCTAAAATCAACATAAAAGAAAGAAATTTAGATGACATGGATATCAAAGAGAGGCAAGCACAAAATGTGAATTTTTAATACCATAATTTAGAATGGTCGATGAAAGTTGAAAGTCAATCGCAAACCTAAAATGAGCATGGACATCAACATACTTGGTTCCTTCATATAAAATGAAGGAGGCAAGTTGTATGGAATAAGGGTCACAGGCCATATACCATATGATGGTCTCATATTTTTGAATAGTTGAAAAACATCACAAGCAAGCCCAAGTCTATCATTTTGACGTTTAAAAGAAAAATCAGCATTGAGCTCATCATGTTTTTTCCATGCCAACCTATTAGGTGGAAGCCTCAAATATCCATCATTATCTTTATCATGTTGCCATCTCATTAGAGAGACCATCATAATGAACATAAAAAGCATCTGAAGTCGAGGTTTTAATAGAAAGTATCACAATATCTTAATAGGTAATTTTTTTTCCATTTGCTTTTACTTTCTCTTCCCCACTATGCTTGTTATGTTGCCATCTTGAAGCTATGAAAACTTTATATTTATCCAGATGACTATCTTCTTTCAAAAAAAAAAAAGAATAAAAAATATTCACACATGCATCAATCTTCTCATATGAAAAGCCAAGATCTTTAATTGTCTTTTTTATCTTGTAATAAAAGTCGGGTAAGGTTGAATCTTTGGGCAATCACTCTTCTTTCAAAAATTTAAGTAACATTGTGAAAGAATGATTGCTCCATTTGCTAGTACTCTTCACATGATGCAATCAAATTAAGGTAGAAAATTTAGATCCCTTAGAACCCTCATGGTTTAGGAATCCTATATTTCCCGAATTTGGCTTAATATTTCAATAATGAAGGTACCTATCTTCTAAAAAATTTGCTATCTTATTACCACTATCATCATAGTCATATTCATTCTCATTATTTTGAGGATCCATATTGATGTCAGAATATTCCTCGTGTCCTTCACCATGATGAAACCATAGAGTATAACCTTTCATAATCCCAAAGATCATAAAGTGTGCTTTCACAATATCACGAGTTCTAGAATCAGTGTTAACATAATTGATACATGGACATATATTTATATTTCTATTGATTTTTTGTAGTGTATAATTTAAGAATTCATCAACCCTGATAAAATATGTTAGATCAACCCTCTCTTCAACCTCTACCGCAATTCAAACCACCATTAGCCACCTCTCGTGCTGCTTCCGCCCCTCCTTTCACCTCCCAAACTATACTAAATACCCTCCTTTATCTCTCCCTACCATTCTTTTCCTCTTCCTCTCTCTCCTCCTCTCTTTTTCTTCTTTTTCCCCATTTGGACACCACTAGCGCCGCTGTGCGCCGCCACCTTTGGTTGCACCGCCACCTTCATTCTACTCCTCTCCAATTGGGCAGCCCTAAACACCCCAAATCCCACCTTCATTCTACCTCTCCTTTTCCCAACATTTTACTTTTTCCCTTTTCTTCTCTTTTTCCGACCACCACCGCCATCGTCGTGCACCACCGCCGGTGTCGCCTGTCACCACCAGCCTAAGGTTGAACCCTAGACCCTGTCAACCCTTTTGCCCTATTTCTAAAAGATTTAAATTATTCTATTTCAATTATTCAAATATATATACTATTATTATTACTATTACTATTATTAATGTTATTGTAATAATAATTATTATTAATGTTTTTATTATTATTTCTATTGAGGGCTGAAGTCCTATTATATATTTTATTTCAATTTTATTATTATTCTTCTTATTGTTGCTATTATCTTTATTATTAATAATAATATGTTATTGTTGTTTTTGTTGTTATTATTATTATTATTTTTCAATATTAGTATTATTATTCTATATAGGGCTAAAACCTTATTGTACCTATTTTGAATTGTAGTAGTAGTATTATAAATATCAAGTCTTATTAGTATTAATATTAATAATAATTTTCTCATTAGAATTTATTATTCTTATTAGTGTTATTATTATTATTATTATTATTATTATTATTATTATTATTATTATTATTATTATTTAAGATGTTTATTATTATTCAATGTAGGGTCGAAACCCTATTTCATTTTATTTTCAATTATTATCATTACTATTATTACCATTATGATTATTATTATTTTTGCAACATTATTATGGTTTTTATCATTTATATTATTTCTATTATTATTATTATTATTCGTGTTATTGTTATTATCATTAATATTATTTTGGTAAAGGGGCTGAAACCCTTATTTCACTATGTTTTTGAGTAATTCCCTTTTTATTATTATTGTTACTATTATTATTATTCTTATTAATATTAACATTGATATTATTTTTAGTATCTTTGCTATTGTTATTTTAATATCATTATTATTATTATTAGTGTAACACCCCAAAATTCACTAATTTTTTTTTCTTAAAGCGGAAGCAATTAAATTAGAAATACTTAAAACCCGTGAATTCTGGAAATGTTACCGCCACACTTAGTACTAGACCAGTTCTCTCCGACCGTTCCAGTACCAAGTGCTAAGGCTAAGGAAAAGATTTACATTAAATTCAAATCAACAGTTCATAAAAGAACTCGAAAGATCATACCTTAAAATCAGAGTACGCATAAACGTTATAAACGTAATAAAATAGAAATCAGAGTGCGAAATCAAAGCGAATAAATACTCCAATACAAAGAAATAATAGCAGGAAATAAAATTACATAAAGACTGAAATACGGCCACAACTCTCTCGAACTTGAGCCAAACATGCTCAACACTCAGCCCCGACTGATGTCTCGCCCACCTACACAAACCAGAAGGGCATACTACTCGTGGGAATGAGCAGCACCCATGAAAAGGGTGATCAGTACGCTACGTACTGAGTAAGGTAACCGAGCACTAAGGCCAACACATAAGTACATAAAATCATGCATAATAATAAAAGGACATAAAGACCATCATCATGTCATAATATCGACTAATCATTTGGGTACATACATAAAGGCCCAATCATAGTCCAGATTAATTACTTAATTAATCTTTTATCGGAATTCGATACACATCATGTCTTTTTATCAAATCCATGCGAAAACGGAAGCCCCCACTATTATAGCCGGTGGATCGGAGGCGCATAGGGTATCATACCCTAACCACTATTATAGCCGGTGGATCGGATACATATAGGACTACGCGTCCTAACCACTATTCCTAACCGGTGGATCGGTTGGCTCCGGCACGCATGGTGTTTCACTGTAAGTAATTAGTATCTTTTAGGCATTTTAGCAAAATTCTGGTTTGCAGTCGTTGAGCTCGGGAACCCCCACTATTATAACCGGTGGATCGGTTACGCATAGGACATCATGCCCTAACCACTATTATAGCCGGTGGATCGGTCACACATAGGGTAAATACCCTAACCACTATTCCGAACCGGTGGATCGGTTGGTCCCGTCTCAACGATCTTCCACTTTAAATAATTAGTGTCTTAAGTATCTTATTCAACGGCTTTCACCCTAGACATGCATGAATCACTCCTTTAACACTTCACACATTGTAAATCATAAATTCCATCCTCATGACTCCACTTTAATCACCAAAAAACACCTGATACTGCAAAAACCCTAAGCAGTTGCACCAAACCCTAATTATCCACACGAACCCTAGCTCGGTTTCCTACGTACTCATATAATGCTCCACGCACTATTTTCCCTTCAAATGTTCAATCACCCAAACAACACTTACATTACTTTCCTCAAATCCCAAATCAGCGTTCCATACGTAAACTTCACTCTCATACAAACTTTACACATCCCATGCAATTATTAACTTCCATGCAAACCCTAATACCACCATACAACCATTAACCATTATGCAAAACCCAAAATCTCAACATACAAAACCCTAAATTCATTCCACATAACCCAAAGATTCATTCATACCAAACCCTAGATTCAAACCATATAAAACCCAAAGATTCATCCATACCAAACTAAGTATCCATCCATACCAAACCCTAAGTTCAAACCATATACAACCCAAAGATTCATTCACACAAAACCCTAAATTCAATCCATACCAACACAAAGGTTCAAATCATATAAAACCCAAAGATTTTTCCACATAATACAATTGATTAGATTCTCCCCTTTCATAACCTCAAATTATATTCTCCCATACAAGACTATAAGTTAGATTCTCCCACATAAAATCATAAATTAGAATCTCCCAAGCAAAACCATAAATTGGATTCTCCCAAACAAATCATAAATTATATTCTCCCAATCAAATCATAAATTAAATTCTTCCATACAAACCATATATTAATTTCTCTCACATAAAATCATACCAAACCATAAATTAAACTTCCCCATATAAAACCATAAATTGGATTTCACCAGACAAATCATAAATTAGATTCTCCCAATTAAAATCATAAATTAAATTCTCCCAAACAAATAATAATTCGATTCTCCCATATAACATCATAGATTACATTCTTCCAAATAAAACCATGCAATAGATTATTCCTTATAAATTCATAAAATTAGGTCAACTCACTTCCCTTAGTCAACTTCTTTTCCCATCCTCCTTTTTCATCCTTTCTCCCACATAAAATCATATCCACATCCTCACATGCATGTCTTACAGGGTCATACACAAATAATACACATGCCATACGAAAACATACTTCAACTTCACGTCATATCATCCACGTTATATCACATATAGAATGATCATAAGAATACAAAGGATACATAGCATGCGAAACACATAATGCCCATAAGCACATAAAAGGCCTTAGCACCCCTTATCTGAAACGACACCGGTCTTGGAGCACGTTCCTATGCCTCCTTAGGGCTTTGACCAAATAATAACATATTAATAAAATAACTTTAACAACATTCTAACTTTGATAATATAGGGTTAAATATTTTACCCTAATGATAATAATGATACTAATATAATAATATCAAGGATAATAAAACTAATATCAATGAGAATATAAATAATAATAATAATAATAATAATAATAATAATAATAAACTTTAAAATTTAAAGTGGGGTTTCGACCCTACTTATAACTAATGACTTACCAGTTATTTAATATAAATAATAAAATTACCAACATATATAATAATATTAAAATAATAAAGATAATAATAGTATTATTATTAATGGTTATAAGAACAGTAGAAATAATAATACTCAAATAAATAAGTGCAAATGTTAATACAAAATTAGGGCCTAAGATTTTCCAGAATAATTAATAAAATGATAATAATAATTATTCTAATAATTATAATATTAATAATAATAATAATAATAAGAATGATAATAATCCCATAATAATTCAATTAATAACTTAAAATTCGAAACTAACAATAATATTGTTTTATTACCACTCTCCACCCTGCAATTACAATTCAGAATAAAATTTCTCATCAAATAATAATAAAACATATTAAGAATATAAATATTAAGAATAATAATAATGGTAATTATATGCAAATAATTGAAATAAATTAAATCAAGGCTTATAATAATATGGAAAATGGTTGAGAGGGTCTAGGGTTCAACCTTAAGCTGGTGGGGATAGGTGGCACCGGCGGTGGTTCACGGCAGCGGCGGCGGTGGCCGGAAAAATAGAAGAACAAAGAGAAAGATGGATGTTGGGAAAAAGATAGGGAGAATTGAGGTGTTATAAGAGGTGTTTATTGTTGCCCAGGAGGAGAGGGACAAAATGATGGTGGTGATGCAGCCAAAGGTGGCGGCGCACGGCGGTGGAAGGCGGTTTAAGGCTTCGGGGTCAAAATTCCAACGAAACGAACATCTAACTTGGCACGGCTATGGAGGCCCGTGCAAGAAGAATCGAGAGATGAAAACAATTTAGTTAACTAGAGGGTGTTGCAGGGAAGAATTTGGAATGCGGAGGTGGCGCTGAGGTTGGCTGAAGGCGGTTCGCGAAGGAAAAAGAAAGAAAGAAAAGGAGGAAGAACCGGGCGGTTCGGGCGCGGTCGAGGGTGCGACTAAATGGAACGCTGCGTTCCCACGAAATAACGAACGGAACGCCGCGCAGAGAGGGGCGGAAGAAGGGCGACAGCGCGAAGGGTAACGGATTAGATGAAACGGTGATTTTTGGTGGAAACGGAAGCTAAACGCGGCATGGCGACGTCAGACGAAGGACGCCGCGCGGGATGGGCCGAAGAAGGAAGAAGAGAAGAAAAGAAGAACTGGGCCGCGCTAGGCCCAGTCGGGGAAAAGAAGAGGAAAAAGAAAAAGAAGAAAAAGAAAGAAAAAGGTAAGGAAAAAGGAAGAAAGAAAAAGAAAAAGGGAAAAAGGAAAGGAGAAAAATAATTAGATTGGGGCCAATTAAATTAATCTAAATATTTAGGATATTTAAAAATAATAATATTTAAATAAAATAATATTTAAATCCCTTTTTAGGCTAAATTAGGATTTTTAAAAGATTTTCCATAAATTCCATTTTAATTAGCAAAACACCCTAATTTTCTTCCATTAATTTATTTATAAAATTAACATTAATTTGAAACTATTTTCTCCTCATTATTTTAAATAAAATAATTTATTTTGTTAATTTCTAAAATACAAATCCTTAATTAGATAAAATACCCAATTTCTCTTAATTAACATACTTATAAATTTATTCTTGATTTTCCTTAATTAATTTCCTTTTATTTTAATTAAAATAATTTATTTAATTAATATTTATGATAAAATCTCATTTAAATATAATATTTAAGATTAGAATTTTTCGGGGCATTTCAATTAGGGTAAAGTCTTCAACCTTATATTATCAACTTTTATAATATTACTATTATTTCTGATATTTTTAGCCAAATTTAGTAATTAGTTAATGGTTATTATTATTAATATTTTATTATTTTATCAAAAGCCTGGTCTTAGAATAATTTAGTATTCAATAGTATTTTTGGTAGGAGGGAATCTAATTTTAGTTTTTTCCGAATATAGATGAGACCAGTTAAAGCCCTAAGGAGGTGTAGGAGTGTGCTCCAAGACTGGTGTCGTTTTAGGTAAGGGTGTTACTAAGGCCTTATGTGTGTTTATGTGTATTATATGCTTCACATGCTATGTATTCTATGTTTATCATTATAATTATTTCATATGTGGTATGACGTGGAGTTGAAGTACATTTTGGTGTATTTACATGGCCTATATACTATGTGTATATGATGAAATATTGTGGTATGTGATATTATGTGTTGTGACCCTATACGACATGCATGTGAGGATGTATCAAGTGGTATTATGTGGGAAAAAGGTTGAAAATGGAAAATGGGAAATGTGTTGGCCAAAGGGGAGTAAGTTGACAAAAGGGAAAATGAGTTAACTATGTGATGTGAGTTGACCCAAGTATTTTAATGATCCATGAGTGGAGTAATAAAATGGAAAATTTTAGGGTTTTGTGTGGGAGAATCGAATCTATGGTATTATATGGGAGAATCTAATCCAAGGTTTTGCATGCCAGATTTTATGGTGTTACATGAGAGAATCTAAACTAGAGTTTTATATGGATGGACTTAGGGTTAGGGCATGATATCCTGTATGTGACCGGTCCACCTATAATTATAGTGGTAAGGCTTTGTACCTGTGCATTTCGGTCCACTAGCTATAATAGTGGGGGATTCTGTACTCAACAAAATCAAACATATTTATGCTAAGACATAGGAAAGACACTAAGTACTTACAGTGGAATACCATGAGAGTCAGGGCCAGACCAATTCAACGACGAATAATAGTAGTCAGGAGCTTTATGCCCTGCGTGTTTCTTGTCCATCAACTATAATAGTGGTCAGGAGCTATGTGCCTTGTATGTATCCAGTCCATTGGCTATACTAGTGGGGTTCCCGTACTCGCATGGATTTGTTAAAAAGTATGGTGTGAATTGATTTCCGATCAGAGATTAATTAAGTAATTAATCTGGATTATAAATGGGCCTTTATGTATCTACCCAAATGATTGTTCGATATTACGTTATCATGTTGGACTATATGCTTCTTTATTTCTTCTTCATTATTTATATCATTTTATGTGTTAGCCTTAGTGCACGGTTACCCTGCTTAGTACATAGCGTATAGGTCACCCTTATCATGGGTGCTTCTCATTTCCACGAGTAGTAGGCCCTTCTGACTTTGTGTAGGTCGGCGGGATTGAGTGATGAGCGTGTGGTTGGCTCAAAGTTTGAGAGTGTCGTAGCCGTATTTACTCTTTATGCGATTTATTCCTTCTGTATTTCTTGTGTACCGTATTTACCCTTTTATGATTTATTACCTTGTATTGACTATTTCAATTAAACCTTTTATCGATTGCAAGATTATTCCCTCTGAGGAATTTTGATTTTGCACTCTGATTTCTATCTTTTTATTGATCATAAACTCTTAGCCATACTCTGATTTCTATGTCATAATATTTTTAATTCATTTCATGAACTTTTAGTTTAAGTTTAATGTTAACATTTTCTTAACCTTAGTACTTGGTACTGAAATAGTCTGAGAGAACCTGTTTGGTACTAAGTGTGGTGGTAACATCCCCATAATTTACAAGTTTTTAATTTTAAATTCTTCTGCTTTTAAAAAAACTAGTGAATTTTGGGGTGTTATAATTAACCTTTTTAATAATTGAGCCAATCATTTTAAATGTTCTTGATAATATTTCTATGCTTGGTATTGAAAACAATTCAAGATATTCTTGTAGGTATATTATATATTTGCAAAGAGAAGAAGTGAACACACAAAAAGAGATTTAAAGTGTACAAGCATTCAAAGCATGAAGGTTATGGCATACATGGGATAACACTACAACAAGATATAGTGATGTTTTCATTAGTTATATTAAACTTGTTGCAAGCCCTAAGTGTATTTTATGTAAGCTAGGGTTTTGTTGTAATTTCATGTATGTACCATAGTGGATTGTGTGGCTTTGTAATGTTAGTCATTAATATCATTTAAATGATGATATTATGAGTGATTTTAGGTATTATATAGGCTTAATTCAAGTGGGTTAAAATAGCTTGGATTAAGATCAGAAAACCGGCTGGTTTAAGGCATTTAAGTCGACTAGTTTCCTATATATACTCCCTAAGGTTGTACACATAGGATATTGAAGATCATTTGAATAAAAACCTCAAGTTTAACACTTTTTTTTCCTCTCTTTTGGAGAATTATCTTGTCAAGAAGTGCCTAGAGCATTCTTTCCTCATTCGAACTTTGAATGTGCAGCAACATTCAAAGCCACCCGCAACCGATCCTTATCACATGTGAAGAACACCTTCAAGTCAAAGCTTATCCTTCTCCTTAAGCCACGAGTGATCAAGGAATTTCAATCTGCTAGATTCTAAAATTCAAGGAATAATCAATCCAACGTTTCCCTTCCATTTGATTCACATCATAACCTTCCTAATTTTTTACTTTCAAGATAACATATAATATATATTCAATTGATTAAAACAATAAAGAAAAGACTCAATTTAATATAATTAGAGTTATTGAGCCCAGACTATAAATCCTGTCAAATCTTGCTAAAATATTTAAATCAACTAATTGGAAATGAAATTAAATATAATCTAATGCAAATTATATAATCAATTAAATAAAATAACTTGATTACATAATATAATTTAAATCTGCAAGAATTTTGTCTTACACTACAGAAAACTAGGCTTTTAACGACCAACAAATTTCGTCGTTAATGGCCAAAATTTGGTCGCTAATGTCAATAACGACCAAACAAATTGTTGGTCATCGGTGGTCGTTATTGCTCCTTCGCTAAAGGCTTTAACGACCAACCGAAATTTTTTGGTCGTTAAAGCAATAACGACAGTATATAATGTTGGTCGCTAAAGCAATAACGACGGCTTATAATGTTGGTCGCTATAAGCAATAACGACAACTTATAATGTTGGTCACTATAAACAATAGCGACGAAAAAAATATATCATCGTAAATAATATTAGCGATCCACTGTTTTTTTGTAATTGAATAAATAAAAAATTATCACACCAATACCGACTAATTTTTCCTTCACTACTAAAATCTATTTATTATTAGCGACATAATTTGTTAGTCGCAAATGCCATAATTATATATTCAAGAATATAATTGGCATTTCAATATTTTTCTCAAACCCTGCACCTGTATGTATGTATATATATCTCCATTACAATCTTCTCAAACCCTGTACCTGTATCCCTATATATCCCTTTTAACACATGGATATAATTTTCTAAATACCTGCCTACAAACATTCAACTAAATATTCATACAAATAGTTTGTATTAAATGTCTGGTACAACAAAAATATTTGATCAAATTTAAATATATTACAAAAGAACTATAGGATATCATTGTATTACACAAATATCATGATAAGCAGCCACCTAAAAATTAATTGTTCTATTCACCGAACCTAATAAACTTAGTCAGCTTGTCAAAATGAGTTGGATCTGCAACAATAAAAATATAAAAATAATAATTAATATAAGTATCAAATAAACTATGACATATCATATTAAAAGAAAAAAAATATCACACCAAATAATATAAGTATAATGTTTGGCTTACCTAAGAAAATAGAAGACGAGGTTATTATATAACTTATTATATTTTTATTTTCATGCGGGGCAAAAATTAAACATGAAGAGGTGCAATATATTGAGGGGTACCTCAGTAAGTAATCATTTCCAAAAATATATATGTGTGAAGTCAAAAGCAGGTTTGACTTACTTTTGACTTTTTTACTCCCATGATACAAAACAATCATGAAACTAACGCTTTCTAGAAGTCATACTTCCTCAACCTACCTCTCTTGTACCAAATGATAACTTAAAATACTCAAAGCCAAGCCAGGTTAAATTTGAAGTTCACCAATAATAGATTTTTGGAAAGAATAATGCACCTTATTGGGATAAACAGTCCATCTATCCATTTAAGCCTTAACCTTATCCCACTTAACTTTGGGGTATTACAGAATTAGACCCCAGGATTCTGGAAATTTTCAGCTAACATTAAAGAAAATTCAGCTAAGACCAAAATATTCAACTATACCCACCCATAAGGCTGGGTTCATGCATGGATCAAGCTAGAGTGAATATCCTTTTCAAAGAAAGGGACAGAAAACATACTACGAGCTGGAGAAGAAGCCAAAAATCATAGTTCCAAGTTAAACTCAGAATTGAACCGTAACTTTATGATGGCACTCTAGGTTATGCAGGGCTCAACACATTGACATGTAAGGTGGGTTCCATAAGAGATTAATCAAGCCCAGACATGATTCAAAGCTCTAATTAGCCGAGCTAAGTTTCCTCCACTTAAGGAGCTGATACAGAGCCATAAAGCCTCACTGATGCTTAAACAAACATCAAGTTGGGTCAACAACCGCCCTTTGGCACCATAGGAAATTTATTTCTTCTGTTACTGTGAATTAGTCTTGTTCAATTAGCCAAAAGAAAGCCTAAACTATAAGCTAGCCCAAGCATAATACCAAAAGAGATAGGTGTTAGTACTATAATTGATATAAGTCTACCTTACCATACCATTTGTACATCAATCATAATGTAAAAAAATTTGAACATAAAACACGATAAATAGAAAGCGAGAGAAATTTCATTTTTAGGTAGGGATATATATATACATACCTACTCTAACATATTATTTTTAGCCCTGAATTAGCCTTGTGTGTCCTCATTTTTTTTTTCTCTCTCTTTTGCCCAACCACTCTTCCTATATTCACCTTACCTCACGTAACACCCATACCCCTCACTTGTTGAACCACCCCTCTCCTCATCCCTATCACCCTACCATTCTTTGCTGACCTATGCTCCATCACCCTAGCAAACCCTCCCTTTCCTTCTTTATTTCCCTCAACACTACCCTTCCCTTACTACCCCCTCTCAACTTTATTGGTTTCACCTCTAGCCCTCCTCTCAAAATCCTCTCACGCACACCTAAATCCAGGCTCTGTGCCACTAACCACCAAAATCTCTACCATTGCAACCTCTACCACTGGACTCTCTTCCATTATCCCTACAAGCCCCATCACTACCATTGCTATCCTTCACCACCATTCCCCTATTTTTTTGCATCACCAACACAACCACTAGCCTCCCCCTATCACATTTCCTCGCTCCCACCATCACCAACATTCGTGCTTCACACTTACACCATTATTGTTGTGGACCACCAGCCATGTCTCTGCTTGGCTCTAATAGGTCTTTCATCACCACACTACATAACAACCTCCATCATCCAACCATCCAACCCCACATTTTTCCTCTTCTTCTTCTTCTTCTTCTTCTTTTTTCTCCACTATTGCCCTATTTTTCTTGTTCTCCTTCCTTGTAGCAACTTTTGCTTGTCCCTTTCCCATTTACTAGGCCTTTACTTCAACAGCGACCACCTAGGTAAATATAACTTTTTTCATTATGCCTCCACCCTTTCGGCACATCTCACTATAGCCAATCACTCACCTTCAATCCTCTTAACTACTGCCAGCACTTTCAGCCACCCCCTCCACACAAACTATAGCCCCTACACCATGCTATCTCACATTGATCATCACACCACCCCACCTTCTTCCCCATCGTAGCCCTTACTTTTTACTACATTCACCACAATGCCCTGACACCGCCACTACCCACTTCCACTGTTGAATGCCAACAACACCAATCATCGCCACCATTTTCACCACCCCTTCCTCACCTTCAGTCCTCAACCATTGCAAAACAGCCCCAACCTACACCCTCCTTTGTGTGCATAGCTCATGCTGTCCATTAGTGAGTTTTTAGGTTAAACTTTTATTACATATTTTTAAAATGTAAGGGTATTTTGATGGTTTTAAAAATAAATATGTTAGTATTTTATCTATTAAATATTAATTATTGTAATTTTGGAATTTTTCTTAGGTACTGAAGTTGATTACGGAGATCTTGTAGCATTTAGTAGGATATCCCTATTTTACATTTTTGCTAAAATTAAGGTAACTTTTATACTCTCCTAAAATTTGAAATATCACATTCAAGTAATATGGCTCCCATTAGCAGTTTTTATAATCTTGTCTCAAGACCTAAAAAAATGATAAATATCCAACTCTTCACTTGCCTCCACCTCAGGTGCAAAAAAAAGCCATGTTTCCTTTACAGACTGGCTACCCTGGCAAATCACCATGAAATCTTGAAATCTCATATCGAGAAAGGCCATTACCATGAAAGATAAATACCTACCTTTTTCCAAATTCCATACCTAATATATATATATATATATGTCGAGAAAGGCCATTACCACATAATTAACACATCCAAATTCCCAAATTTCGAACATTCTGAACAATCCTCACATAACCAGGTCAAAATTCTCAAATTTCAGAAATCAAGCATATACCACATAATTAACCCATCTAAATCAATCATACAACACACACATATTCAATTCAGTAGATAATTTAGCATAATCAAAGCTAATTCATAGAAATTTAATCAAAACAAAAGTTAGGGTTTAAGATAATTTATACCAAATAATATCAGCCAAAATAGGGCGGATAAAGGGCATGGGAGCTTCGTCAAAGGTCGAGGAACTTCCGTCAATGGTGGACGTCGCTGAAGGTGGCCGACGGTGGCGTCGCGGTGGTGTCGTGGAAATGGCGCTGGAGCAGGGTCGAGCGACCCATTCTGCTTCCCTGCTCGCGCTGCTCGTCCGACCACAGCTGCTGCTCCCTCGCTCCCGTGTTGCCGTCGTCCAGTGGTTGTGTTGCAGTGGTCAGGTAGTGGCCGAAGAATGCACGCAGAGGCAGGAAAGGGAAAGGAGAAGGGAAGCAGGGGGTCGGGCCTCAACGCAGGAGAAAGCAATGGGAAAGGAAGAGAGAGTAGGAAAGAAAAGGGGGGAGGGGCCGGTCGCTGAGTGTGTGTGTGTGTGGTTTTTTTTTTTTTTAAGTATCTAAAATATAATAATGGATAATTTTATCTGAATTTTATTTAATAAAAACCATTAGGTAAAGATCCCAGAAATAAATTTTCTTTTTATACAAATTTAAGTGAATAATAATAATTTAACATATTTATAAAAATATCATCTGTAAATAAAAATGGAAAAAAAACATAAAAAAGAAATTATAAAGATGTTGTAGAAATTTTAAATATAAATTTTTTTGAAGATTTTATCTATCTCATAAAAATAAATAAATTCATAAACATAAATATTTTTTACAGATAAAAATTATTAAATTTTTGCTACTATAAAAAAAATATATAAATATATATTAGACTTAAACGCCTTTAGCGACCAAAAAAATTAATGATTAACGACTAAAAATTACATTGGTCGCTATAGATATACCAATAACAACGACTTTTAATGGTGGTCGTTAATAATATATCAATAGCAACTAGAAAAAATTTTGGTCGTTAAATTGGTCATTAATGCACCAGTTTCTTGTAGTGTTAAGAATCCAATTCAAATTAATTTTGCACAAAATTTTCAAATTGTAGTTCTAACATGAAATTAGATACATTTTAAAGCATATTGTAAATTAAATGTATCTAAAATAGCTTAATTAGATAAAACTAACAAATCCGAATATAAGTGGGTCACAAATCCAATTATTACATAATCAACCACAACTAATATAATTAACCATTCCAAATTACTCATACAACAAAAGTTATATATATATAGATATATATATATAAGTAAATAACTAATTTATCTTATCAAAAGCTAATTCATTCAAAATTAATCAAAACAAAAGTTAGGGTTTGGGTATTTATAGCAAACAAATTACTGCGAACTTTGAGGGGATAAGGGCTGCTTGAGCTTTGCTGGTGGTCAAGGACCACTCACCGTTGCCGAGCAACGTTGGAGGCTGATAGGTTGTGGCATGTTGTTGTTGTCTTTATGCATTACTGAGGCTGCTACTGCTACTCCACTGATGCTCACTACTATTGTGTTGGAGGATGACAACGACGAGAGGAGGGGTGGTGGTGGCTCGAGGGGAGTTGGCCGATGTGGTGGTGTGGCCTAGGTCAAAGGAGAATAAGAGGAAGAGGTAGGAGTCGTGGGTCAGGGGCAAGGGTTTGGTAGACATTGAGGAAAACAGTAGAAAGAAAACAAAAATAAAATAGATAGGGGATGTCAATAGGCGAGGTTTTGTTCTATTTTTTTTTTTTGAAATTTTAGGGATTTGAGAGGCTTAAGCATTTTTTTCATTACATCTTTTTTTTTTTTAGATTTTAGAGATTTAAAATTTTTTTCATTATAAAACATATGTGTGTGTGTGTGTGTGTGTATATGAGACTTAAACATTCTTAGTGACCAATAAATTAATGATTAACAACCAAAAACTATATTTGTCGTAATAGATATATCAATAGCGGCCAAGAAATAATTGGTTACTAAATTGGTCGTTAATGCACCAGTTTTTTATAGTGTACATAGAAGCCTATCCCTAAATGAGGGCACAATAGAAGTCTATATCCTATTAGAATGAACCATAGCTATCTTAGCTATAAAATAGGTAGACACAAAAGAATGTGAAGTACTTGAGTCAAATAATACATACGAAGGAAAGAAATAAACTATAAGCGTACCCATGACAATGTTTGTCTATGAGTCAGCCTCTAAATAACTCATGAGATTTAGGAAACTGTCTAGAGATGGCCCTGTAGTATTGCCTAACCTTACCCCAGCTGAAAAGTAGGGGGCCTATGAATTCTATACTACAAAGAAGTATTGCTAACTCCACTGTTGTCCGATTGAACTCTCTAAGATTGCGCATCTAAGCCACAGTACCCTACGAACATGTTGGCCCCTACTGAATGCTTCCCCTAGTAGTTTGACACTCAAATTGGTAATGCTTTAACTTATCAAAGATATGACACTAGACCAACTAACCAATGCCATGGGCTCCCGGATGATACTTACTAGCACCGAAATAAAAATTAATGCCCTAAAAGATGAGGTGCAGACCCTAAATGGAGATTGCATATGGCCGAGAAACGCTTCTCTCCCCCTTGACATTAGCCTCCTTAAACCCCTCATTGGCCTTTAACAAGGAAATGTAGGTCTGCGCAATCAATGTTAACTCCAAGGCATAATCATACATAGGTTGCAGTCACATGCACAAGTCCCCACTAATATCTCCTGTAGTCTCAGACTCAACCCCAACTAAAATCGATAATTCTCCATCCTTTCATTAGCATCAACCTCTAGATAAAAATGGACTAGATCTAAGTAGCAACTATAGTACTCTAACACCGTAGACATACCCTAGTGAAAAGCCATGAACTCATTGTACTTTACCATCATCTCAAGAGTAGGGTAGAAATGTATAACACCACCAAAATACATTCCTAAAAATTTTTATTTAAAAGAATAATGCGAAAGTTAAAATAGAAATTGTGGAATATTACTTCCACACCTAATACAAGATAAATATCTACTATTTATCTCATGCTAGATGCAAGGCTAAAACCTATCCAACAAAAATTTAAACATCTATATCGTAAAGATAAACTCCTACAAGGAGATATCCATAGGCAGATGGCAAGTGAACAGTTTCATTAAACAAGAATATCACTAAATAAATCAATGGAAACCTATGAAATAACCCTAGATTTTAAAAGTTTATCAAAGTAACAGGGAATTAAACTTCAATTAAAACACCCTTGCAATTTTAATAAAAAATTTGAAAAATTCCAAAATAAATATAGATAAATAAAGATAAATCATAAGGGATATGAATTTTGTTTGCCTACTCTCTCAAAGTTAAGCCTTCAATCCAACAATAACATCCGTTCTCAAGCATGCATAAGAGGTTTTCTCCCCATTATTAGTGGATCGTTAAAGGACCCATTTAACCAATGTTAGTACAGGTCTTGTGCTGAGTAAATCATAAATACCTAACTCATTAAAGGGAACATGATACACATAAGATATGGTAATCTCTAACTTACAATACTACTACTCAATTATATAAATGATAAATGCACCATTCTACTCATACAATAATTCATGCTCAATTTTAAATATGATACATACACCATTCCACTCATACAATAACTCATGCTCAATTCATGTGATACATACAATAAAACATGTGCTCATAGATTCATGCTTATGAATATATGACTACATATGACAACACATAGGGTACAAGTGTACAAGAAATCATGATTATATGATAAGTAACACGCACTACCCTAGATGATAGTATTCTATACATAAGTGTCAGATGGGATTTAAATAATAGATCATGTGATAATTTGGTACAAATGTGCGTCATATAATATCACTATTATAAGGAAAATAAGCAAGGGACATGCATAGGAAAAAAAAATATAAAGTCCATGAGTGAGTGAGAATAATACATCATTATATTTCTTTATCGTGATCACAACCATTTGATTATATAATCTTGAGGATGGAGACTCAAATAGATCGCAATAACTAATCTAGTACTTGAATTGTACTAGTCCTAACTAGCCTATCTAGAAACATAACCAAACCACTAATAAATAAGACACCTAATCACTTAAGTATGCATATCCCCTACAACGCCAAAATATATCAAGACACCTATAGAGTAGAAAAGGGCCTCTCTGAACCTCGTAAGGTACCTGCGATCATAGAAGAGAAAAAAACCAAAATAGTACCAACTGAATACCAAATCTAACTCAGATAGCTACCTCGAGTGGTACAAGTCTTGACTCAAGATCTTTCACTTTAAGTGATTAATATTTTATTTAATGATTCAACCAAACATAAATCTCCATTATAAATTACTTCCATCAACATAATAAATCTCCATTATTATATTAATTTCAAGTGGCATTGAAGCCGATTAATTTCAAGTATAATTAAAGACAATTTATTCTAGGGGCATTAAAGTTAATTAATTTCAAGTGTTATTAAATCCAATCAAGTTCAAGTGGCATTAAAGCTGAATCAATCCAAGTGGCATTAAAGCCAATTGATTCCAAGGGCATGAAAGCTGATAGAATTCATATGGCACTAAGGCTGAATAATTTTAGGTGTTGCTAGAGCTGAATAATTCCATGGTATAGAATACAGCATAAGGTATCATACAATTTCAATATATACTGAACTGCGGATATAGTTGAAATACCTCAAAATTCTAATTTAGGAATTATGGCAAAACAAGGATTTAATAGGAAAATTAAGTAAATAAATTATCTTATTAAAATAAAGAGGAATTAATTAAGGCAAGACAAGAAGAAAATAATAAATAAATTATTTAGGAAAATTTAGACATTTTACTAATAAACATGGAAGTTAGGGAAAATTTGCCCAAAATAGCCAAATTAATTTAAAAAGAAATTTAATTATTATTATTATTATAATGATTATTATTAATTTTAAATATTCAAAAATAATAATAATAAAGACCAAATATCCTAATCCATCCATTTTCTCCTTTTTCCTTTTTTCCTTTTTCCTTTTTCTTCTTTCTTTTCCTATTTCTTTCTTTCTGTCCTTCTCATTTCTTCTTTCTTTCCCCATCTCCCCGATTAGGCCAGCCCGCGCAGCCCAGACCTATCTCCTCCCTTCTCCCTTGTGTGGCCTAGGCCCATGCGACCACATCCCCCTCACCCGTCGCCAAACTGCCTGGCCGAGCCACCCCTTTTCTTTTTCTTTTCTTTCCCCTAGACCGCCAGTCCACCCCTTTCCCTCTTCTTCTTCTTCCTACGCGACCTACACCCAACCCTACAACCCCACATCTGCCGGCATCCACCTGCACCATCATACCATCCTCCTCTCCCTCTCCCGTCGCTTTCTTCCAAAAATTTGACCCCAACCGACCCTTTTCCTAAAATGCCCCAAAAATTTGTAATTTTAAATATTATATTTAAATGAGGTTTTATTATAAAAAGTAATTAAATAAATTATTTTATTAAAATAAAAGGAAATTAATTAGGACCAATTAAGAAGAAATTTATTACTATTTTTATTAGGAGAGAATTTGGGTATTTTAACTAATTAAGGATCTTATTTTGGAAATTAATTAAATAAATTATTCTATTTAAAATAAGGAGGATAAAATATTTCCAAATTAATAATAATTTTATAAATAATTTAATTGAAGAAAATTAGGGTGTTTTACTGATTAAAATAGAATTTATGGAAAATATTTTAAAAACCCTAAATTAGCCAAAAAGGGAATTTAATATTTTTTATTAAATAAATATTTTATGTTAAATACCCAAAATATTCCAATTAATTTATTTAAACCCAAAACCTTAAAATTTTCCTTTTCCTTTTCTTTTCTTCTTTTTCTTTTTCTTTCTTTCTTTTTCTTCTTTCTTTCGCAGTTGGGCCTGGACGCGGCCCAACCCACCCTTTTCTTTTTCTCCCCACGGCCCAGCGTCGCTGGCTACTCCTACGTGCGCCCAAACGCGGCGTTTTGTCCATTTTAAAGACGAGACGACGCGTCTCGTCTAATGAAGTAGTAACCGGCGCCAACCGGCCCGGTCCTCCTTTTTTCTTTCTTTTCCCAGCCGACCAATCCACCTCCTTTCCTTCTTCCTTCTTCCTCATTTCTCCTCCGTCGACGCCGCTGCAGCTCAAGACACCAACAATGGCGTCTCCGGCCATAGGGACTTTGACCAGCCGTTTCTTGGCTCATTGTATTCCTCTTTACTCGGGGAATAAATTGGTGTAACTCTCGTCCGTTATCTCTCGCCCATTTCTTCTCCCCAGCCTCACGAAATTTCAAAGCAACCCAAACGATGGCCGATCAATTACTGCCACCGGGCACCCAAATTCTTGCACTTAATACCTCCCTGTCGAGCTTCAACACCCTATTATCTCATCTACCATCTATATGGTAGGAATTTTGGATTTTTTTTTCTTACCCGAAACCCTAAGTGCAAGCTGCCATCACCGTGACTTCAGATTCTGTTTCCACCACCGATAGCCAACCTCCGCGCCACCGCAGCATCTCAAATTCTTCCTTGCAATCTCTTCTAGCTAACTAAGCTCTCCACATCCTTCGATTCTTCTTACACGGGCCTCCATAACCGTGCAAAGTTTACTGCTCATCTCGCTAGAATTTTCACCCCGCAATCCTTAAGCCGCCGTTCGCCGCCGTCTCCGCCACTTCTACTGCCCTCTGAATCACCCAAAAACTCCCTCTAATCCTCCTCCACCGAACCATAGCCTTATTTTAATTTTTCCCTGCTCCTTCTCTCTTTTTCTTCATATTTTTCCCTCTTAGATTGTTTTTCCGGCCACCGCCGTGAACCACCACCGGTGCCGCCCATTCCCGCCGACTCAAGGTGAAACGCTAGACCTTCTTAGTCATTATTTACTATCTATTTTAAATTATTCTATTTTTATTTTATTTATTAGTAAGTATTCGAATATAATAACTATTTCCTTGCTATTAATATTATTATTATTTGATGTAAAGTTTATGCTGAATTTTACTTGCAGGGTAGAGAGTAGTAATAAAATAATTTTATTGTTAGTTCGAATTTTAAGTTATTAATTGAATTATTATATGATTATTATCATTCTTTTTCTTATTATTAATATTATAATTATTCGAATAACTATTATTATCATTTTACTAATTATTCTGGGAAATCTTAGACCCTAATTTTGTATTAGCATTCGCACTTATGTATTTTAGTATTATTATTTCTATTGTTTTCATAACCATTAATAATAATACTATCATTATCTTTATTATTTTAATATTATTATATATGTTATTAATTTTATTAATAATATTAATAAATAGTAGGTCATTAGTTATAAGTAGGTTCGAAACCCCACTTTAAATTTTAAAGCTTATATATTATTATTATTATTATTATTATTATTATTATTATTATTATTATTCTTAATATTATCTTTATTTATAATATTTAGTTGTTATTAGAAGTATTATTATTATTATTATTAGTATTTTATCTTTACTAATATTATTTTGGTGAAGGGTAGAAACCCTTATATCACCTTTTTATTTTGAACTGCTTTAGTTTTATTATTAATATTCTACTAGTATTTTGTAGAGTCAGTTATAGTATAATAATTTTTAATTAAAAATAAGATTTTGGGATAAGTTAGAAATAATAGCATTCTTAAGAGGAAACCTAATCCTAGTATTTTCCCATAGTAGGTGAGCCCAATCAAAGCCCTCAAGTGATATAAGGGTGTACTCCAAGACCGGTGACGTTTTAGGTAAGGGTTTACTAAGGCCATTGTGTGCTTATATGCATTATGTGCTTCATATGCTATGTATTCTATGTTTATGATTATTAATTTTGTCGTAAATGATATGACGTGGAGTTGAAGTATGTTTTGTATGGCATGTGTATTATTTATGTATGATAATATGTGTTGTGACCCTGTAAGACACGCATGCGAGTATGTTGATATGATTTGTGCAGGGGGAAAAGGATGAAAAATGAGGATGGAGAAAGAAGTTGACCAAGAGATGTGAGTTGACCTAAGTATCTTAATGATTTATGGGTGGAAAAATAAAATGGGAAATGTAGGGTTTCGTGGGAGAGAATCTAATTTATGATTTGTTTGGGAGAATCTAATTTATGATGTTATTTGGGAGAATGTAATTTATGATATTATATGGCAGAATCTAATTTATGATTTAATTGGGAGAATCTAATTTATGATGTGTTTGGGGGAATCCAATTTATGGTTTTGCTTGGGAGATTCTAAATTATGATTTTATGTCGGAGAATCTAACTTATGGTCTTGTATGGGAAAATCTAATTTGTGGTTATGAATGGGAGAATCTAATCAATTGTAATGTGAGGACAAATCTTTGAGTTTTATATGGTTTGAATTTAGGTTTGGTATGGGTGAATCTTTAGTTTTGTGTGGATTGAATTTAGGGTTTTGTATGACGTAATAATGGTTTGTATGGTGGTATTTATAGTTGTATGGTGGTATTAGGGTTTACATGGTGGCATTGATGGTTGTATGGTGGTATTAGGGTTTGCATGGTTGAATTTAGGGTTTCACGTGGAATTTTAGGATTTGCATGAAAAAGGTTCAAAGGTTTGCATGGGGAGATTAATGTCTGCATGGGTATGAAATTTACGTGTGGAAAGTTAATTTGGGATGTAAGGAAGGTAATGTAAGTGGTTTGGGTATTTGAGCACTTGGGATGAAAAATAGCTCGTGGAGCAAATTAAGGGTACGGAGGAGACTGAATTAGGGTTTGGAATGATTAACTATGGGTTGTTGTGGTTAATTAGGGTTTGGTGTGGCTGATTAGGTTTTTTTGTGTTATCATATGTATGTGGTGATTAAAGTGTAAGTATGATGATGAATATGGAATTTATGATTTATGATTCATGCATGTCCATGGCGAAAGCTTTTGAATAAGATATTTAAGACACTAATCTCTTAAAGTGGAAGATTATTGAGCCAGGTCCAGACCGATCCACCGGTCAGGAATAGTGGTTAGGGTTTTACCCTATGTGCGACCGATCCACCAGTTATAATAGTGGTTAGGACATGAGGTCCTATATGTGACCGGCCCACCGGTAAAAATAGTGGGGTGACTCGAGCTCAATAAACACAAACCAGAATCGTTAAAGCTCTTAAAAGATACTAATTACTTACAGTGGAACACCATGCGAGCAGGAACTAGACCGATCCACCGGTCAGGAATAGTGGTTAGGGTTGTACCCTATGTGTGACTGATCCACCGGTAATAATAGTGGTTAGGGCATGATGCTCTATGTGTGACCGGCCCACCAGCTATAATAGTGGGGTGTTCTTGTACATGCATGGATTGATAAAATGGCATGGTGTGTATCGACTTCCGATAAAAGGTTAATTAAATAATTAATCTGGACTATGATTGGGCCTTTATGTATGTACCTAAATGATTGGTCGATATTATGATATGATGATAGTCTTTATGATCTTTTATTCTTATGCATGATTTTATGTGCTTATGTGTTGGCCTTAGTGCTCGGTTACCTTACTCAGTATGTAGCATACTGATCACCCTTTTCATGGGTGCTACTCATTCCCATGAGTAGTATGCCCTTCTAACTTATGTAGGTGGGCAAGACATCAGTCGAGGCTAAGTGTTGAGCATGTTTGGCTCGAAGTTTGAGAGTATTGTGGCCATATTCATTCTTTACGCAATTTCATTCCTTTTGTTATTTCTTTGGTATAGTATTTACCATTTTCTGATTCATTACTCGATTGAGTATTTTAATGAACCTTTTATCGGTTGTAAGTTTAAATCTCTTTTGGAAATGAATTACCTTTCTTGATGCGTACTCTGATTTTGTTTTACAACCGTTTAATGATTATTTGAAGTTAAGTTTGTATTAATTTTGTAATTGATTGTTAATCTTTTCTTTAGCCTTAGCACTTGGTACTGGAATGGTCGGAGAGAACTGGTCTGGTACTAAATATGGCGGTAACATCCCAGAATTTACGGGTTTTAAGTATTTCTATTTTAATTACGTCCGCTTTTAAAAAAAAGTAGTGAATTTTGGGGTGTTACATTTCCCCTCTCCTGAGCACCCTGCCCCTTTGCCTTTTCCTCTTCCCTCGACCTTACCGCCTTTCCATAGTAGCACTGCCTCGACTGCCACCACGGACGCATGCTTGGCATCTACACCCCTCTTGTCTTCATCCCCTTGTCATTACCCACCCAATTTAGCATATAAATACCCCCATAGGCATCCATAATAAGGCCTTTGTTTTCGCAGCCCAGAAATTCCGATTGTGCGCCACCGCCCAAACAGCTCCATGTTCCACCACCGTCTACGATCTCTGCCACCAACGTTGCCCACCAAAATCTCCCTACACCGCTCTCTACAAAACTAACTCACCCATCTCCCTTATCTTGCCCTACACGAGCCACCCCGGCCATGCAAAATCACCATCCTGATCAACCCACTTCAACCCCTTGAAGCCCTTCACACCACTGTCTGCCGCCCATTCCACCGCTACTAACACCACCTCTACCCTCCAAAACAACCAAGGGAGCCTCCTCTACCTCCGCACACCCCCTTTCTCGCTACCTCCCTCTCCTTCTCCCTCCTTTCTCCTCCTTCCACCACCTCCAATCCCCATATCCGCTACTATCGCCGTCGCTAGTGCCACCACTATCCTTAGGTGGTTCTCAAACCTTCCCAACCCTTAAACCCATTTTATACAAGTATTAGTTATTTTAATAATATTAATGGTATTATCTATATTATTATTATTATTATTATTATTATTATTAATGCCATTATTATCATTATTATTATTATTACTTAACCTAACCTTGGAAATATTTCTAACTAATGCTACTATTAATGGAGATCTACAATTTTAGTATTATTATGATTACCCTTGGTATTATCATCATCATCATCATCATTATTACTACTACTACTACTACTACTACTACTACTACCACCATTATCGTTATCATTATTTTCTTGCTAATATTGTTAATACTAACTTTGTCCATTATCACTTTTTATTATTAATATAAATATTTGGACCCTTATATTATTATTACCATTTCGGTTACTATTATTATTGTTATTATTATTATTATGCTCATCATTATTATCATTATCATTATTATTATTATTACTACTACTATTAGTTTTATTATTATTAATATTATTGAAACTGAAATTGGCATGTTATCATTTTGTTACTATAGAAGAAGAATACTCAACCTTAGTATTATTATTAGTATTATTATTCAAATATTGCTAATATTATTCCTAATGCCTTTGTTACTAACATTATTACTCTAGTATTATTATTATTGTTATTATTTTGTTACTATTATTGTGACAAAAATATTTGAACCCTTATATTATTATTATTCCAAATATAACTATTATCATTATTATCTTTAGCAATATTAGTACTTTGTGGGTATTACTATTATTATATTATTATTTAAACCCTAACACTATTATTAGCCTTAGCTTTAAAAATAATAGGGCTTCTATTTCTAGGAGCGTTAGTATTACTATTATTATTATTATTATTATCACTATTTTGCTATAACAATTGTTAGTACTATTATTAGAAGAAATAAAGCTATTAGGCTAATAATATAAATATAGCTATAAATATTAACATAAAAATATTTTGACTAATAATATCTAGTAGGATAACTTGAGGGTAAAAACCCTAGTTTTCACTTGTAAAGCTCCATTTAATAATAGTAACCCTAATCTTAGACTAAAATAAGAAATAATAGTATTGTTGGTCGGAGGAAAACTAATTGTTAATTTTTCCCTCTTATAAGTGAATCAAGCTAAAACCCTAAGGAGGCGTAAGAGCGCGCTCCAAGTCCGGCGTCATTTTAGGTAAGGATATAGCTAAGGCCCTTGAGTGTTGTGTGACTTGTATGCCTTGGATGTTATGTATCATGCTATGTCATGTATCGTATGATTGTCATTAACTTGTCTTATGTGTAGCACAGCTTGGAGTTGAGGTATGATTATGTGTTCCTTATGGCATGAGTAGGATACATATATATGGTGAATATGATGTGATATGATATGACCCTCTAGGGCATGCATGCTAGGATGATTGATAATGTGATATGGGAATGAAAGGATAAAAAGAAAGAAAATGGGAAGTGAGTTTACTAAGGGAGATATGGGGTTAACCAAAATACCCCATGATCCATGAGAGGAAAATAAAGAGGAAGAGATGACCAAAATGAAAAAGAGATAGGAACCATGCACGGGAATTCTAGGGCTTGCATGGGGACTTCAAGAGTTTGCATGGGGTAGATGAAACTTGCATGGGGATGAACTTTACGTGAGAAAAGTTGTTTTAGGGTGTAAATAAGCTAAGGAGAGAGTTGTGGAGTGGTTGGAGACTTGGGACGAAAAATAGTACATAGGTTAGTATAAGGGTGTATAAGGGACCCGATTAGGGTTGTGAGAGAAAGCACTAATCTGGAAGTAAAAACAAATAATGGAGAGTGGAGTATGGGTTAAGAGTGGGAATTTATTTTATAAGGGGTGAGTATGGATTCCATGGGAGAGAAGAGGTTTTGAGTGAAAAGGAGAGAGGTTACTTGAGGGAGAAGAAAGATGCTAGGGTTGAAGTGGCCAACTAGTTTTTTTTTGTCACATGTGGAATCGAGGGGGTAAAACAATATGATTTGGGATTAGATCTAAATGAGATAAGGTGTGGGGTGATAAATGAAGTAATGGTAGTGTAAGTGAGAGAGAGTTGGACCACATAGGTCCAATTAGGGTTTTCAAAGGAAAACCCTAGTGGGTGATAGTAGGTGGAGCTTGATGTCATGAGGTGGTGCGCCTTAACCCACACCCTTAGGAGTTGGTTTTCATTATGTGTAAGTGTAAGGGAGAAAGGATGTCAAGGCGTGATAAAGGGCACAGGAGTCTCAAGATATGGGACGGGCCCCCTTAAGAGGATAGAAGTAGAAGATTGGTAACATGCATGTCAAGGGTGAAATGCTTATCCAATAAGATACGAATAAGGTACTATCCATTTAAAGAGGAAGATTGTCGAGCCGGGCCCGGACCGGTCCACCGGTGAATAATAGTGTCCAGGAGCCAGGGTTCCTTGCATGACCGGTCCACTGGTGAATAATAGTGGCCAGGCCTATTTTGCCCTGCATGACCATTCCACCAGCTATAATAGACATTTCCATACTCAACAAACTGAACATAATGATGATAAGACATGGGAAAAATATGAAGTAATTACAGTGAAACACCATATGAGTCAGGGCAAGACCGGTCCACCAGCGAATAATAGTGGCCAGGAGCATTTTTCCGTACATGACCAGTCCATTGGCTATAATAGTGGGTTCCCACACTCACATGGATTGATAAAGACTATGATGTGGATCGACTATATTACCAAAGATCCAAAAAAATAAGCCTATCTGGACCATAGCTAGCCTTCATCCTCTGTATTACTGTGAGTTGCCTATATGATCATGTCATGCATGCTTTGTTGTATATTTTTGTATGTTTGGCCTTAGTGCATGGTTACCTTACTCAGTACGTAGCGTACTGATCACCCACGTCATGGGTGCTACTCATTCCCACGAGCAGAAGACCCATCTAAGTTTGTGTAGGTAGGAGACGACGTCTTCGATACGTACGACACCTACGAGGCATCAGGTGGGGCCGAGATTTGAGCCTAAACTTGGATTGGGGATCGAGAGTGAATGGCCAGACTCTATCTTACTTTTACTATGTATCATTTTACTCTAGTCATAGTCTGTCATACTGTGTTTGATGTATTCAAAAAACTTATTTAATTACTCTTTGGGTTGTAACTCTCTTTTACCGCACTCTAATTTTTGTATGGTGAATACTATCATTTATTTTATAAAAGCTTGTTTCAATTATCAACTTGTGTTTGATGTTAATCCTGTTAGCCTTAACACTTAGTACTGGAACAGTAAGAGTGAACCTATTGAGTACTGAGTATGGCTATAATACCCTCCGAATTTATGGTTTTGTCATCTCGCTTTTGTTTAATACTTATCATTAAATGAAATTTTTCAGCAGTAAATTTTGGGGGTGTTGCAATAGTTTTCTAAACCGATTATAATTTAGTCACATTAGAATATACTCCAAAATCACCCAATATTTCATTATTAGGTGGACATGTTAATTGTATAAGCATACGTAACCCTTCCCATACTCAAACACATACAATATTCAAGAGTCATACTAACACTCGTTGCATTGAAGTTATAAACTCATACATACATATAATTACCACACAAGAACACAACATATGCTTGACATTATTGAATAAGCAATAAGTATACTCATCATCTTCCACTCCGAGTAGACATACATTCCAGATTTTGCCATAAGTAAAGGTAAGTAATGACTTACCTAAATATGAAGCTAGCTAAGAAAATTGAGAAAGAGAGAGAGCTATTGAGAGCTCGACAATCCACGAGAAGGTTTTTCTAGATTGTCAATAGAAATTAGAAAACTAAGTTAGTAACTACCTTATTTATCAATGACTCAAGTATTATAATTAAATCAATATAAGGAGGTACAAACAATCTTTCTTATAAATATTTCCAAAACCTAAGACTCGCATGTGTAGCTCTATTAAGATTTAAGATTAGATATTAACTCAAGTGAGTTTAACAAATATCACTTGGGGCATTTTAAATTGATTTGAAAAGCCAGGGAAAGGATAATAGATTATAAGTTAATTTTATCAAAAATGACTTGCTCATTAAGTTTTATGACTAAAGAGGCAAACCAACCATTTTTAGTGAACTAATCCAACCCAATACCATAAAAATACAATTCAATGATTTCAAGTCAAAACTAGTAATCTGCTAGGTGTAAGAAGCATAAGCAAATCATTTTTATAAAACCATCTCGAAAAATTAGGGTTTTTAAGCCCGAACTACAACTCAACCAATTAAATTTGATTATCTAAAATTGATAAATTAATAGTACAATTAAACTAATTTTAAATAAATATAGATAATCAATTTCAAAAAAATAATCTTACGAGTAGCCAATTTAAGATAATCGTTACTCAAAATTACGTTCTTAAATCCCAAGGCACAAACTCAAATAATTCAAATCAATTAATTCCAATTAAAGGTGTTGGAATACAATTAGGGTCATTTCAACTATTTTTACAAATTCAATTTTAGAAAATAAACTACAATTAGGGTTTTTGGCCTAAAAATTCAATTCAACAAAATTTTATTAATTTATTTAAATTGAATTCTTAGAAATGCAATGAGAAAATTTTACAACGTCTTATATAATGAATTGATCAAAACCAATAAAGAAATACCCAATTTAGTACAATTAGATTTTTTCAATTCGGAATGCAAGTATGGTCAATTCTTGATAAAATATATAAATTGATGGCTTGGAATTGCAATTAAATGCATTATAATGTAAATTATATAATCAATTGAATAAAATAACTTAATTACACAATTTAATTTAGATCTGCAAGAGTTTTGACCTAAAAATTCAATTCCAATTGATTTCACACAATTTCCAAAATTGACACTTCCAAAATAAATTAAATATACTTCTAAGCATATTATAAAATCAATTGAGTAAAACAACTCAATTATGCAATCTAATTTCATCACATTTGAATTTTAACCGAGGAATCCAAGTTCGATTAATTCTGCTTAAATTTCTCAACTTAATGATTCAAATATGAAATTAGATACATTTTATAACATTGATGAGTTAATATTTTGACATATTTTATACCCTTATAATCTTGGTTTTTGATATTTTCTTTATGCAATATATGTAAATAGTTATTATTTTATGAAATATTAATAATAATATCATATATTTTATTATTTGAGCTAAAATGACATAAATTAAATAAATTTAGAATATAAGATTATTTATTAATTTTATAATGGTATTTTACAAGTAAATTTTTTTTAAACAAAAAAAAATACTTTGACCTTTTGACCAACGGCTCAAGAGCTAAAGGCCCATTGCCCTCTGAGCGGAAAAAAAGAAGAGGAAAAGTCTAGCAACGATGAAAAGAGAGACCAGTAGCAACATAAAAAGATGGCTGGAATAAAAGAAAAGGAGGAACTCGCACAAAGAAACAAAAAGAGCCAACGACGAAAAGGGAACGACAGGTACAAAAAGAGAAAAATGAGTGCCATTAAAAATGAGAGGACTAAAGTACAAAAGGAAGCTACCACAAAATAACAAAAAAAAAAGAGAAACAGAGGTGGGGCAATCAAGAAGCTAGAGAAGAAAGCATAGAAAACATGTGTAGAAGCCAACGAGAAAGAAGAAAAGAGTAGGCCCAAAATTGAGCATATGCCCCCTCACTTTGGAACCCGAGTTTTATGGATGTTGAAGATCCCTTAGAAAAGCCCCTATCACTAGCATGTAGTGGTGGTGAGATTTTTAGTTCTATGTTTTCCCCCAACAGATAATTGTTTGATTCCAAATAATTTTTTAGGGCATTATAGACCCAAAATTTATCATATTCCCCTCACCTGAGCACCTAGGTTTGGTGGATATTGAAGATCCCTTATAAAATCCCCATGGCACTAGCATGTAGTGGTAATGGGAGTTATAGTCCAACGCTCATCCCAGTCTTGGATATAGATGATGGTTTGATTCTAAATAATTTGTTCTGGTATTATAGACCAAAAATGTAGCATATTCCCCATCACCTAGGTGCCCGGGTTTGGTGGATGTTGATGATCCCTTATAAACCCTTATCACTAGCATGTAGTGGTGGTGGGAGGATTTGTCCTACACTAGTTCCTATCATGGATAATGACATGTTTTTACTAGTTTTAAAAACTCATTTATCCTATTCTATATTCCTTGATATGTCATATGAGTATATACAATCTAATGTGCCATGTTCCTCTTATTAATTATGATGTAACCTCAATATGCAGCATGATCCCTTGTTATGTTTTTAGTAGTATATTTTATGAGTACTTTATCGTATTGTACTATGTTTGTGTGGTTACTGTGATGATCTAGTTTTTTTATAGTGAGTAGAGGATGATTTGGAGGGTATGATTCTCAATTAGAATATGTTGAGGATGATATTGTGGGCTAGTAGCTGGCCATTTCTTAGGGATCAAGATTCACATTTTATTTTTTATGAGTTAGGTTAACCAGTCAGATGTGTTTTGCCCATTATGTTTGGATCTTTTTGTTCTTTTGGTTATTTAAACTCTTGGCATGGGTTCTTGTATTTAGATCTTATAACTTTTTCTCATCTATATTATCTCATCTTTCTGTTATCATTATTGTACTACCAGTGGATACATATTTTATTCTGTTCTTTCATTTTTCCTTGCATCAGGCATGGGTTAGTTGATGATTGTTCTTTAATAAATGCTTCAACATTATTTTTAAAATATAATTTGTAGTTTAAAATTTAGGGGTATTACAAGTAAGTATCAGATCCTGGTTTAAAAATCCTAATGTTGCATTGTAAAAATGAATTTTCTTTGGCCTTGTCTAGGATTTCAAAATCTAGTGTAGTCTATGAGCAAGAGTTATTTTAGGTTGGGAGTTGGTCTTAAATTTCCTACCTGAACTAACTTATATCCTTACGTACAATGTGTTATCTCCATTTGTATTAATGGCGTAACTGGTAGTTGACCTTTTCTAAATGTAGTTTAGTATTTTAGGTTCTTGATGGCCATAAATAAGCAAATTGAGTGCTTTACAAAGACTATTGGGGCCTACTTAGAGCAACACATTTAGCATGAGGAGACTCTATAGATGTTGTGACCATCTCCTTTCTCATTACCACTACTAGAAGATTAACTTCGTAGGATTGATCATCATTGCCCATAGATCTTTCAGGTTCAGAAGGACCCCCGATGTTTTAGAATTTTTGCCAAGGAATTTTGAGAAGCTTTTTGTGGCTAGTGGCTACCTAAAATGTAAGTGAGGGGACATTGGAGTGTTCCCCTTGCAGGCTTATGATAACAAGTGGTGGAGAGGTCAATAACTTAGAGGAGCCATTATAGATTAGTAGGAGACTTTTGTTGAGATTTTTAGGATACATTTTGTAATACCTCATATTTTTAAATTTTAATTTATTATTAAGCTTAATTTTTTATTAGAGTAATTTGATGAAGACATTAAATTTTTTCATTTTGATTTGTTTTATGGATTTATTGATAATTTTGACTTTAAAGTTGAATTTAATTAATCATTGTCGTTGTGGAGCATTCTAAATAAATTCGTTCACAACCATAATTTTATTATATTCATATAATTTCAATTTTTATTTAAAAATATATATTTTCATTCTTTCTCTTGTTTTAATTTTTAATATTTTAGATTCGTTTTCGATTATAACTTCATTGTGTGATTAGAGCTTTGTTTTGGAGTTATATTCATTAATGAAATATATTATTTAAATAATAAAATTACCTTTGAAAATATTTAAATTATTCTAATGATTTTATCTGTACAAAATATTTTTGATTTTGTATTTATTCGTTTTTCTTATGTTGTTAAAATCTTCATAAAGTTTTAAATTAAAAAAATATTTTTGTAACTTATTTATGGATTTCTTTCTGAAATTTATTTGCTTCTATTTTACCCTTTTTGTTTGCAGAAGATTGTTTTCAAAAATTATTTAAATTAGTCATGATCTCCTAGAATTTAATTTAAATATTTTCTTATATAATTTTAAATCTTTTTTGAGGCCTTATAACATATTTTTGTAAATAATATAGATTTTTGTGTTCGTTGGTAATTTCTTCCTAAAACGTTTCTAAAATTTTTTACATAGCTATTATATCAATTTTATACCTTTGGTTCCTTACAAAATGATTTTCATTAGAATATGTTTTGGATAAAATCATCTAAAAATATGTTTTAGGTATTTAATATTTTATGCTCTATTTGTATTTATAAAAGAAAAAAGGATCAACCATCTTTCTTTTTCTCTTTTCTCTCTTCTTCTCTCCCTCTTTTCTTTTCTTCCTTCCCCTGATGTGTTTCCTCTACATCAAACCCTATCCCTCAGCTCCTTCTCCCTACTCCTACTTCATCATCCACCAGCCGAACGACCAACCTCCACAACTACCACTTCTCTCCACTGACCCTTCTCCCTCTATTTTTTCCATGACCCTCTGCTAGTAAGTCCAGCACACAGCAGCAGCAATGTAAGCATAACAGTAGCGAACAACAAATTCGACGCCAATGTCCAGCCACCACTAATGTCGTCTGACCACTGGCGGGTTCTTATTGCCATCCGATGAAGTTCCACTGACTCCCAATGGCTCTAATTCGCTACATTCTATTTGGTATAAATTACCCCAAACCCAAACATTTGTTTTGATTAATTTGGCATCAATTAGCTTATGATAAGTTAAATTGGTTGTTTAATTACGCATATATATATATATATATATTGTATGATCGATTTAGAGTGGTTAATTATAGTGTATTTTTGTTGATTTGTGAAAATCAAAATTTTGACCTGATTATATCTGCATTTTGCGGATTAATCTGATTTACCTATTTTTGTTAAATTGATTATACAATATGGTTGGTGTGGTCGTAGCCACCATACAATTTAAACCCTCTTGTTAACAATTGTAGTACTGGTAGATAAGGATATCGTTCTATACAAGATATAGAGAGGGTTTACCTATATTTAATTAGCTCAAAAATAATAAAAACAAAAACTTTAAATCACATAAAATAAATAAATAAGGAAAAAAATTAATTGAGGTTTTAAAAAATAAAAATAATAAAAGTAATAAATAAAATAAAATAAAATAATAAAAATCATGGATGCGCAAATATGATAAATATGCACAAACAATAAATTGATTTAGAGTGGTCAAAATATAATAATAATTTCTAAGTTAATATTTAATTATGAGAAAGAAATTGACCAAGTTGTAAGTTAAAACCATGTCTATACACCTTATATTACTTTTCTAAAATAATGAATACGACAATGTGCCAATATTAATTCTATTAGATACTAGTAGTAGAGTAGCAACAAGTTGCTCCTATATGTATCTAGATTTAATGCACCACACTTGGAAGGATGTCAATCTAAGTACCTAAACTAGTACAATAAATATGTCTAGTTGTATTTTTCTTCTTTGACCTACATATATCTAAACATTTTGCTACTTCGCTTAAAATCACAAAACTGTTAGGTGAACTGTTATCTAATCCTACCTTCAACTTATACATAAATATTCTAGCATATTTATATGGCCACATAGAAGATAAATAATCCTACATACTGTCATTATAAGGAAACCAGAATAAGACATGCTCCATATAAATTATACTTGACAAAATTATATATATAAATGACAACAATTAAAATAGAGACAACGTTAAAGAACAATATCATGGAATAAAGAAAAAGAAAATTATATCTTAAACTATAATCTAGGGTTTCAGTCTATTCCCTAGCAATATATAATCAACTAGTCATAATAATCGAATTAATTACACAAAAATATATATCAAATATATAAATAAAAAATAGAGAAAGAAATTACCAAAATTAATTATGGATGAAAGATAAAAAAAATTAACATAGATGAAAAAGTAATTAATTCTATCTAAAATAAACTTTTTGGATATACTTTTTCTTTTTATTTCTCTCTTGGTAGTCGTCTCTCTTTCCCTCTCTCTCTCTCTCTCTCTCTCTCTCTCTCTCTCTCTCTATTTTTCGTTATCTCTTTATGGATCGCTTTTCATGGCTGGTTGTGCATGCGTTAGGATTTTCTACTACTGTTGATTGTCCCCACAATAATGCTAGTGTCGAGGGGCTTTTTTTGGGGATATTCAACAACCACCACATATGGGCACCTAGATTAAAGGACACCAAAGATAACAAAATCCTAAGAATGCCTCTATGATTCCATTGTTTAATTCCAAATATTAATCAAATTAGGTGTTTTAAGTGTTGGCACCAAAAATTAACCAAAGCATATAAGCCACCAAATTGGGTATTTTAAGTGATCACCAAAATCAACCAAACAAGGCACTACGACATTACCATTTTGATACTCATTAATCTCTAGTTAGTCATGGTTGAAATAATGGTTAAAATGTTATAATTTCATATCAAGATTAAAAATGAAGTCACAAAGAAAGATCATAAAATTATTAAGCAAGCATGGATAACTCAGATGGGTTATTCAATTGGTTGCTAGGACTAATCAACTGGTTTGGTCGTACCATACCTGAGATAAAATAAAACTAGTTAAAATGTTGGACCCAGTAATTAATTGTCCATAAGAACCAATTAGTTGGTCTAGCCAAAGCGATTGATGGGTCTAAGTTGAGACCAAACCACACTGGACATAAGGTAACCAATCAATGAGTTTGACAAGGCAATCAACGATTCATGGAAACCAGATGACTAGTTCATCAAACAAATCGACGATTCTCATAAATAGTTAAATAATAATTCCATGTTGAGCGACTGCTCATGTAATCATTTGATTGGTCCAACAAGCTAATCAATTGCTCTAGGTAAATCAACATGCAACCCCATTATCCACTTATTAAAATTTTCCTAAGTTACCCATATTAATTCTAGAATGCTTCTATGTCAAAATGCATATAAAAAAAGTACTACACATATAGAATCACATGGGTACATGGTATAATCTATACTTAACAAAATCATGCTCTAATCTAACAAATATCAATGATCTTGAACATGCTTAAAACTTCAAAGATTAAATCTTTACCACATACTCAAATCCAAGAACTCAATTAACCCATACACAACACAAAAATATACCAAGAACATGAAACCACAACAAACAACAAAAGACCTCATTCATATTAGAGATAAGAATACTTTACCAACAAGCAATTCTTTTAGCAAAAAATATTCATATCTTTAAAGAATTAGGAATGAAAAGAATTAAAACTATTTTCTCTAAAACTTATTTAACCAAAATCATAAGAAGACTAAGAAGAAGAATGCCATTACCCTACATTTCTCTCAAAATAAAATTTTAATAGAATAAGCTAAGATCTTCAACCTTTCTCAAAACCATAATCCTTCCTTGTTTAAGAAAAAATAAGGGAGAGTTAAAGTTAATATTATAAGAAGATAGAAGAGATAAGAATCAACCAAGAAGAGAAGAGAACAAGAGGTAAGCCTCAATTTTTCATTAGAAAAGAGAAGGGAGAAAATTAGAGAAATGCCAAATACTTAAGATCTTTTTCACAAAGGAAGAGAGAGAATGAGTAAGTGTGCATGGTAGAGAGAGATAATGAATTAGGAATGGAGTGTATACAAAAGAGTTGGGTGACATCCACAAGTGGGAGAAAAAGAAGGCTGACTTGCGTTGAGTGTGACTAATCCGAGGTGTAAAAGATATTCATGATGAGGGAAAGGAGGAAGAGTGTAAGAAAGGAGACACATGGCATAGGTTTCTAAGTCATACAAGAGCGTGTAGAAATTTAAATATGTTTCCATGGCTACTAGAATAGTGAGGAAAGTGAGGGTGAGAGAGAGAAGGAAGGAAATGCCTCAAAAAGTATTTTGAGGGAAATTTTAACCTGATAAAATCATAGAATAATCTAAATAATTTAAAAATAATCTTAAAGTGCTAAAATATTATTATTATCACAAATAGATTCAAATAAGAAGTTTTCATGAATATCAAAAAGTGATTCAAATTAAAATCATAGAAGGATTTGAAATCATAAAATAACCAATCGATTGGTTTGAGCAAACTTGTTGACGAGTTCATTGAAAAATAAAATTACCAGTTATTGAGCTTATCCGTCAATATATTTGGGAAACTAATAGATCAGACCCCTGAAGTCACAATTTTATTCAAAAATTAAGCCCTTTATATAACAAAAATTAATTTATTTTATATTAACATAATTTTAAATATAATATGAAGGATTTTAGAATGGTGTATTATAGATATGTGAATGCTTTATCTTTTTTCCCATATCAATAATATATTAATGCCAGTTCTTCTAATACATTTTTTATAGGTATATATCTTGTATAAATTTTCACTCTCATCACTATATAAAAATTGAGAAAAGATGCCATGACAGTAGTGTTTCAATGCGCAATACACTATATTATTCATGATTTAAATAATGATGCTTTTTGGTACATGATATTACGTAGAAACCACTTCCTCTATCTTTAGATTCATCTTTAAAACATCTATATGAAGATTTGTTTTTGTTGTTGATTTATGTTTAGTTCCCTATTACTCAACTAAGGAAGATTGGATACACAAATATCATCTTCCATTTTCTATCTAGGGTAGTTACAACTGTATTCTTGCTAGACTTCCTGATGCATCCAATTCTAGGGGAGCCGGATTCATTAATATGTTGTTGAGCTTAAGTATCTTGGTGTTCGATATGGGTTGGATGATATTTTCCTAATCCCGTTGAATTGGTTTAAGTAACTCACTAAGTAAAAATCATAAAATAAAGAAAAACTACATTATATAATTGTATCATACATATTTGCAATCAAAGTACACAATAACAAATAATAAATCAAGCATTATGTAAATGCCCACACTAAACTATAGTAACTCCTATATCATTCACATTGTTTTTGATGCATGTAACTAGATGTAAGTAATTTAGATTCAGATCACCCCTTTAATATAAATGATAAAGAGTTTTACATACTTTATTAAGGTAACTTTCTGATGAAATATTATGTTCATCATTTGGATGTTTAGCTAAATAGTCCTCAGCCATTGTGACCATACCTATATGTTCCTATAACATACCAATCCATATGTTCAGGAGCCACATCCAATGGATTTTAAGCTAGTGATCCAAAAACATTTGATCTTATTATATGTGCATGTCTAAAGAACCATTGGCTAAGCACGCGTGAATATTAATTTGTGTGTTTCTTCAAAAAAGGACCTCTATACGTGTTCATAGTCAGTTTGATAGGTTCCTTATGGATTACACATATATGAATTGGCGTATAACTAGATATAACATATATGGTTCCAATTTCTCCAAATATTGTAAACAACCATGAAATAATGTCATTGTTTGAAGCACCTCTTAGGGGAATACATATTTAAATCACTATTATCATCTAGTGGAATTATCTTATATTCTTCTAATGTTATACACTTTCATATCTTATATTCTTGGTGAGAAAAAACTGTAATCACAACCTCCTCACAAAATTCATTTAAAAGGGTTAGTGAGTTTTTGCCTATTATTCTTGAGAGATTCTTATGGAGAGTATAGAGAAGATAAATAGGTCAAGTTGTAGATCATATCTTAGAGGGTCATTAAGATAGTAAGGCTTATAAACCGAGAGAAGAGTGATTATTAATAAAAAAATACGTCACTATTTCAAAATCTAAAATGGAGAACCATTTGGTAGTGGATATAAAGAGTAATTCACTTTTGAACCACTCTATATTACTTTTTAATTTTTATTTTTTATTTCCATTCCATAAAACCTATTCACCCCCCTCTAGAGTACTTTTAAGGGTTAAGATATTAATTAATCTAGATTAAGATTAGATAAAGTTTAGAGTATTACAAACTACAATCATCATCATCATCATCATCATGTAAATATGACGAGGAGGATGGCTAATCAATTATGTGGATTAAGCCTCCTGCCAAATTAAATGATAACCTATAACCACCCATAATTATTGTGTACTCTAAGGATGATGATACACCCATATGAGTTGATGTCAATGGTGTGAGGAAATTTACATATTTTGTATATAATGAAAAACCTTTGTACCCCAAAATGCCTACATGGGCCATAAATGACAGACAACTTATATAGTTCGGAAATGTTAGAATGGTAGGAGTCTAATGGCTACACCATGGTTGTTTAAGAGCTTCTTCATATTCTTGTTATTTTCCAGCTTATTCACATTCTTGTTAGGTAGCCTTTTTACCTCGTCATAGCCTTCTGGAGAAAATTACTCTATGACTTCTTAGATAAGACATCAAAGGAGATTGTTCTATAGCATTTCTATTATGTCACATGGAAGCGGTAACAGGACAACCCCTATCTTATCTAGTACTTTTCTTTTCTATGACTTAAATAACAAAACTACGCTAATTATAATTAAGTATATGAATGACAGGTAAATGCTTATGATAAAAACAAAAAACAAACACATAGGTTTGTTTCAATAACAAAACTACATCAATTATGATTAAGTACATAAATGTCATGTAAATAGTTATGATACAAAAAAAAAGAGTAAACACATACTTTCAAGTAATATATTCCTTATATTATGGTATCAACCTATATTATGATAGCCAAAGAGATAAATATACCCAACTTTATAAATAAAAGGTTATTGATTTATTGCATTTTATACAAATTTTCACAACAATGTTCAATTTATTTTCTACATGTCTTCAAAAAAATGTTCCAAATTTAAGAAAAGTTGTATAATCTCATAAATAAAGCCTTTATTTATATTAAGTAAAATAACAACAAGGAACTCGTAGAGTAAAGATACATTAACACTAATTGCTACTAAGGGTTATGCATAATAAACTATCAACAATGGTATAATGTAACAAACTCAACAATAGTCATAAATACCAGCCATCAACAACAACCCTATTATATATAAAATAATCCTTCACAAAGAATGATGCTTAATAAACTTAATAAATGAAATAAAATAAGTTGATCTAGGCTATAACACAACACAAGTATATAATACCTAATAAATCAAATAAACTAGATTGATCTCGACCATAACGAAACACAAATATAAAACACAAACCACAATAAATAATGCGAATGAATGCCACTTCCAAGGGGTAGCAAATGAAAAATGTACGAATCCTATTTGAGTAGCAACTACAAAAGTTTTTGCTCCCATTGGGTTAGAAATAGAAAAATGTGCCACTCTTATAGGGATAATATTGATAGAATGTGTCTTTCCATAGGGTACAGTCATGATAGTTATCACTGAAAGAAAGACAAGGACATGCCACCCAACGCCATTCTTCATACTGCTCACCAATTTAGTTTTTTGTTCTCATGATGTTATTGTGTTTGATAAAAAAAAACTAATATCTTTAGCTGAGCTATTTTTGGATGTTTAGAAAGGAAGAGATCCGATGAGAGAAGAAGTAGGATAGGATGGAGATAGATCTTAGCCAAATAAACCTAATAATCTAAATAAAATATACTTACAATGCTCTAAAATTTACTATTGAAAAATTCATTTTTAATGGAAGCATAATACAAAAATAATTGAATGTTATCACCGTAATTAACATAAAATTTGATTACCTCACTATTCTTATGTCAATCAAAAGGTAAAATGATTAAAATGTAAATCATAATAAATAGAAAACAAGAGAAGTTTCATAAATATAAATATGATTTGGTTATTAACTATGAGTATAATATCCAAAAATATAAACAAAAAGGATATCAATGATCTATGAGTCCAAAATGGTATCTGAGTAAAACCATCACCAAAACAACATGACTCTATGACTAAAATCCCTAATACATAAAATCACTCCACTTCATATAAAGCATTAGAGGCTGCAAAATTGTCTAGCTAGTCCTTATTGGCTGACACACTAACAATAGGATCATCTGTTTATGGAAATGAGCAGCACCCATGAAAAAGATGGTCAGTAAGCAACATACTAAGTAAGGTGACAACATAATCGAGCAATGGATATAAAAATTTGCATACATTCATAATAGAAAGTAAAAACACATGAGAGATACATAAAATAATATAAGGTAATTACAAATATAGGCCTCATTATTAGATATAAAAAATTATATTCTTTTATTTATTTTAATTTTATGAACCCCACTATTCTTTAACTAGTGGAACAATATGAAGCACTTCTCAAGGATAACCCATCCGAACAATTATTATCATCTAGTGAAATGAACCCAACACCTCTCAAGGAAAAATACACTTATCCACTATTCTTAAACTAATTGATTAGTCTGAAGCACCTTTTAAGGACAACACACCTAATCCACTATTATCATTTGGTAGAACAAACACACGCCTCAATCTTGACTCACATAATCTTGTACTTTATATCATTAATATCTTATTTATTATTACTTATTTAAAATCATATTATGATTCACATTAAGTTTAGGTTCTACTATTCTTAACTCGGTGGGACAGATTAATGCACCTCTCGGGGAAAAATATACCTGAGCCACTATTATCGTATGGTGGAAATGACTCATAAAATACCTCAACTCGACTCACCTGGTATTTTAATTTAAATGATTAATTTCTTATTTATGATTGTTTTGATGGATATAAAACACAATTATAGAAATTAAATTATAATCACTAAGATAACAAGGACGTTCTTGACAGTTAAGATATTTATACTTCCCCAAAAACCCTAATTTCTCATTTTAGGCATAACTGCTTATATATTTCTCATTTATCCACCAAATATAGTATACCATCCTCAAATAATATTTTTATTAAAATACCAAAAATTTAATGTCTAAATCTAATGTCAAACACATGGGATAATAGCCTTATCTCAAAAGTAACTATTTATGAGGCTTAAAAAACCTTTATTTCACAAGTAAGTCTTAACTTTTCTTATAAGGCTTATAAAACTACCATATTCAATATACATGACTAAATCACTAATATTAAAAACATATCCAAAATGTGTTGTCCAAATCTAAAGCTTCACACATGTGATAACAATATCCCTATTTTAGGTTTATTATTCCCAAATTAAGCCACTTTCTCATTTCATGGGACTTCCGCCATCCACGACTACTATAAACATTTGATATGATCCCCTTAGAATATTTTAAATCATCCAATACACTAAAATACCAAAATTTTCATTTTAAATCCATATTAACAAAAATTCCCTTAATAGTAGCTAAAAATCCTCATTTCATGAAAACCTTATATGTTTTGGTATCATTATTTCCAAATCCTCCATTCATCACTATATATCTAAAATACTTTTTTCTCACTTAGCATGCCCTATCAAGGCCATATTACCACCACTTATCACATCAATCTACATAAGATTTTCCACATAAAATATTATCATCAAGATATCACATTCTTCTCAACTCACTCATTTATGATCATACAACATCATAATATCATATCATCACATTAACAAGAGGCATTCACAAACATAATAACAATAACATGATAATACGCATAGTAAAATATAACACTTGGAACATAAACCAAAGACTATGAATACTATCCTTATAGAAAAAGGCTTCAGTCTCTATGCGCATATATCTTATCCTTCCTCTTTTGGAAGCTCCAGTGAATCAACTAAGAAATAATAATAAAAAAAGCCTTTTAGATTTAATAACATAGTTAAGGGAAATGATAAGATAATGGAGAGGAAAGGAATGGAGAAAAATTGAACAAAACCACGGGAAATTTTAGTGGAGATATGTGCAACAAAGGGATCGGGAGGTTGTCCTAAAATAAAGGAGGGGAAATGGATGGTTTGTTACAGCTAAGAGAGTGATTGTAGTTGAGATAGACAGTACACAAAGGAAGAGAAAAAGTGAGGTTTGTGGTGAGTTTGGACGAAGGAAGCAAAGGATGTTTGGTGAAAATGGTTGGTGTTTTAGGTTGTGTTGTGGTGAGCTTGGTCAAAAAGAAAGGGGAAGAATGACAAGGGTTGTCATTTTTCAAGGATGGTGTTTGATAGGGATTGTTGGTGGGTTAACTGGGGATGTGAGGAGGAGGTAAAAGAATAGAGTATGGCTGTGTTTTTTAGCATATTTTCTCTATAAAGAATAGAAGAAGAAGGGAGGTTGTTGGGGACATTAAATGCTTTTTTATATATATGTACAGGCACTTTAAGGGTGAAGAGGATATATGAGGCATAATCGAGCATGTGTTACAACAGGTAGAACAAGCAAGTAATAGTAGGAGTGGGAGTTAACATATAATTATACATGGTAAAGGGTATAGGCACAATTGAGAAAGTGAAGGATTCACAAGCATGAAGAAAAAAGGAAGCAGGAGAAAGGATAAAGAAACTAGCTGGAGGAAAATAAAATGGGAAAAGAAGTGGAAAAGGAGAGAAAAAGAGAAAAATGAAAATGAGGAAGAGAAAAAAGAAGTTTAGGTTTAGAATTAGGTTAAATTAATTTTAGCTTAGGGTATTGGTATATTTTATTTAACAATTTTCTAGGGTTAGGATTTGGTTAATGTATTAAAAGTCAAGAATAGATATTAGAGTTAGGTAAAATATTAATTTTTTGATATTATAACTAGGTTATGATATTAATTACTTGGGATTAGTTTTATCTAAAAGTATGGGTATTATATCACTACCTCCTTAAAAGAGACTTCATCTCATAGTAAAGTGAAGGCTGGGGAAGAAGAGAAACATGATGCAAAGAAAGGTGATCGCAAGGGTTAACTCTACCTGAGTTGACGCTGTACTACTAGGGCATACCCCCTCAAAAGAGAGAGAAACCCAAAAACCAAACACACCTATGTTGAAAAGCTCAGGACATAACTCTCTCATATCCTTCTCAGTCTCCTAAGTCACCTCCTATGATCCACAATGACTCCAAAGAATCTTCACGAGTAGAATTGAGCTTGTAGGGGTCTAGCTCACCTGACTCTCAAGAATCTAAAAAGGCACCTCATCATAGGACAAAGAGTAGTCAAGCTCAATCTCAGTAGGTCAAGTCACTTGGGAAATATCTTTAATGTACTTCCTTATCTAAGAGATGTGGAATACATTATGAAATCGGTCCAAATATGGTGGAAGTGCTAGGTGGTATGCGAATTGCCAAACCTATCAAGAATATCTTAAGGAACAATGTAGCTCTAGCTTAGCTTACCCTTTAGATAAAATCTTTGCAATCCTTTAATAGATGAAACCCTCAGTAGAACTCTATCTCTAGGCTCAAATCTATAACTATGGAGCCTCTAATCTGTACATCTCTTTTGGTGACTCTGAGGTGCTCTTATTTTATCTTTGATCAATCAAATTTGCTGAGTCATCTCCTCAATCATCTCTAGTTTAAGTACAACCATCTCACTGATGTCACTCTAATATAAGAATATACGACACTTGAATCCATATAGTGCCTTAAAAGGTGTCATCCTTATACTAGTATGATAACTGTTATTATACAAGAACTCAACCAAATGCAGACACTCCTCCCAACTACACAGTTAGTCTAAAATGCAAGCCCATAGCATATCCTCAAGTTTCTAAATTATCCTCTTAGTCTACTTGTCCGTAGTTGGGTGGAAGGTGGTACTCATCCTCAATCTCATGCCTATAGCCTCCTACAACTTCCCCCCTAGAAAAGTGAAATGAACCTCAAATCTCAATCAAAGACTATGTTGGTAAGTGTACCATGCCTAGTCACTACAAACCTCATATAAGCATAGGCTAGGTGATCCATTCTCCAAGTCGACATCATTGGCACAAACACTACTACCTTAGTTAACCTGTTGATGATAACCCAATATGTGTTGCACCCGTTGCAAATCCTAAGTAGCCCACTCACAATATCTATCAAAATGGATTCTCATTTCCACCTCCGAATATCTAGAGGCTGGACTAACCCCACATGCTTTCATTACTTGATCTTGACCCTCTAACAAGTTAAACACCTTATAACAAACTCCACTACCTCTTGCTTCATGTAAGGCCACCAGTAGATCCCCTTGAGATCCTCATACAACTTATCCCCTACTTGGTGGATGAAATATAGAGTATAATAACCCTCCTCTAAAATTCAACACCTCATATCAGTGTAACTCTAAAGTACAGACCAACAAGTTCCATAGCAAATGTTATTATCCTCATAAATGCGAAAGCTATTGGCTTGAACATCCTAAATATTTTTCCAAATCCTCTCAAGCTTAACATCTCAGGTTATCCTGCTCGAATCTCATCAAAATTCATCGATATAATTTTGAAGGCACTCATCTGGACCTCTAGTTCACCATATTAAATCATCTTTATCCCCATCTCACCAAGCTCCTCCAACAATTAAATAGTCACCACACAAACATTCAAAGAGTGAGATATCTTCCTACTCAAGGAATTTTTAATAACATTAGGTTTATCCTTATGTTAGGTTAATTCAATATCATAGTCCTTCACTAACTCTAGCCACCTCTTCTACCTCATGTTTAAATACTTCTAAGTGAATATATACTTGATGATCTTATGATTAGTCAAGAAACCGCACCAAGTCCTATATATATAATACCTCCAAAATTTCAATGCAAAGATGATTTTTCCTAACTCCAAGTCATGTGTCAGGTAATTTTGCTCTGTTACTTTAAATGACGAGAAGCATAAGCTACTACCATATCATTTTGCATTAATACACAACCCAACAATATCTAATTTGACATTTTTTCATGGACCTTAAACCCATTCAATCCTGATGGAAGAGTTAAAACTAATGTTATAGTTAAATGCTCCTTCAACTTCTAAAATACTCCTTCACATGCATCATCCCACAAAAATCTTATCTTCTTAGGAGGTTCATCAAGGGATGAGCTAACCTTGAGAGGTCCTTAACAAAGCATTTGAGTACCTAACTAAACCTAGGAAACCACAAACCATAGAGATGCTAGTGGGTGCCCTCCACTCAGTGATAGCCAAAATCTTTATCGGATCTACAATGATGCCCCTTACTAACACCACGGGACCCAAAAATGTAACCTTCAGAAACCAAAACTCACAGTTAGAGAGCTTGGAATACAACTTATGCTTTCTAAGAAGTGAGAATATCGTATACAGATGCTACTTATGCTCCTCTCCACTTTGAGAGTATACAAAAATATCATTGAATAAAACCACCATAAACTAATTGAGGGATGATCAAAAAATTCTTATTATCAAGTCCATAAAGATTGCATGCACATTAATGAGCCCAAAAGGCATCACTGTGAACTCATACTACTCATATTGTGTCCTAAAGACCGTCCTCATAACGTATGCCTAAGCAATGTGCAATTGATGATGTCCCAACCTCAAATCGATTTTTAAGAAAATTGAAGTGCCCTAAAGTTGATTAAACAATTCTTCGATCCTTATAAGAGAATAATGGTTTTTTACTATCAATTGATTCAGACCTCGATAATCTATACATAAACGAAGGCTCCCATCCTTCTTCTTCACAAAGAGAACCATTGCTCCCCATAGTGACACACTTAAACAAATGCATCCTAGATCTAATAAATCCTCCAACTGAGCCTTCAAATCCTAGAACTCTACTGGTGCCATTCGGTAAGGTGCCTTCAAAATTGGTTGCACCCTTGTTACTCTATCTTATATATTAGTGGCATACTTGGTATCTCCTCTAGGATTATGTCAAGAAACTCTAGGGTAATTGGAATATCCTCCAATGCTAATAAAAAATTTTTTAACTCCCAAACTCTACACAAATATATAGAGTAACCCCTCTACACTAATGAATGTAGCATATAGGCAGAAATGACCTTCGTCATAGGCCTAGACTTGGATCTCTTATATGAGTCCCTAGCACCCTAAGGTCCTCACACCACGACTCTCTCTTGTGCATAGTCTATTATCGCTTGGTATCTCTCCAACATATCCATCTCTAAGATAACATCAAAGTCTCGAAGGTCTAACTCAACCAAGTTCACTAGGAATTCTACCCTACCAATCTCTAAGGCTATAACACCCCAAAATTTACTACGGAAAATTTTCATTTGCCAACTTAGGCATGGAAACTAAAATAATTAAAATGAAGGGTGTTACCGCCACATTTGGTACAAGTTCAATTTCCTCTACCATTTTTGTACCATGTGCTAAAGGTAAAATCATTACTGTGCTTAAATTAATAACATGATTATAGAAATTAGAATAGAGAGATTGTTAGATAAATATCGTGCTACTTAAAAAAATATCGGCAGTTTATAACTCAAGAGGGAAATTACAGGAGGACATAAGGGTCCAAATACAACTAGAAATAAGATAGTAAAAGAGACACCGGATAGCTCTACGCTCACAAATCCGAACTACCGACATTTGACTCAGAGGTTGACCTATAAAGTCCATTGCCTATTGAATAGGCAGGGGCCCACGAGAATGAACCCTTTAGTACTACGGTATTGAAAAACCCTTTATACCAAACTAATGTGATAAAATAACATAGAACATATGTGAGGCATACAACTAACATCGTATAAGACGTATACATACACATACGAGGATTAGAATATAATAATCACTTAGATAATCAAATTCCATCAAGGTCACGTACTACTCATATTCATTCATCTGAAAAAACTAAACTTACCAATGAACATCCTAGAGATACTCGCTGAAGCAATAATTAAAACCTAATTCTACACCATAATTTTTACCTTCACAGTATAATTCATGTCTCAGCATAAATCTCAACCAATTACATACATCACAGGTATGTTCACAAGTATAATATACTAAGATCCATATCATTCTATGTATACTTATAGGTACAACATAATAAAGTCCATAACATTACAGGTATAGCATAATAAAATCCATGACACCATAGGTATGCTTACAAATGTTATAAAACATAGGTAGGCATGAAGGCTGCTACCGAAACCATAGGAAACCGTAGGCAGTCACAAAGGCTGCTACTATGACCACAGGTAGGCACAAAGGCTGCTACCGAGACCACAGGTAGGCATAAATGCTGCTACTGAAACCATAGGTAGGTACAAAGGCTACTACTGAAACTATAGGTAGGCATAAAGGCTATTACTGAAACTATAGGTGGGTATGAAGGCTACTACCAAAACCACATATAGACATAAAGGCTACTACCATAAAATATAATAATCTAATAATCATTATTTCAATCAAATCATATTCTTTCAATTTTTCTTTACTTTCTTGAGGGGACATTAATTAACCTAAAGACACAAAGGTACTCTAGTCATACCGGTGCAACAAGCCAACATAGTATCCTACCGACTATCAACCCAAGGACACAAAGGTACCTTGGTCGCACTAGTACATGAAGGTAATACTGTACCCTACCGACAAGGACACCTAATTCAGTAGTCCGCATAACATAATAGAGTAAGATGTAGGGCCTGATTAGGGCGCTAAGGCACACTAGCAAAAATCCAATATATCAACCATGGGCTAAACCACGTCCTTAGGGTAGCGATCCTTGAGAAGCCACCATTTCCGATCTCATGGTATTTCACTTTAGGTATTAGTATTTTATTAAGGTGACTATGAAATCGCATATAATGTAGATACATCCAATTTCCATACTTAACCATTTTTGTTTATTTCCAATCATCCGAGATAACCATAATTAAGGTAAACATCGAGGCCAACATCAAAATATACTAAGGTCATCCTAGACTCAATTATTCACATCGGGATACTTTAGGCCAAAAAATGACCAAAATACCCCTGAGACCAAAATTTTTAGATTATCATCTATTTAAATAATAATTCCATTTTATTTATTAATTTATCATGAAAAGGCTAAACACCATAAATAAATTACTTATTACACGATTTAAATTATCAAATATTTCAAATGACCAATTTGCCCTTATACATAATTTTGCACGTAAAATCTTTTTTCACGCCTTTAATTCATCTAAAACTCATACTCACATACTCAACAATAGCTAATACATATTAGACATTATTTTTAGGATAAATATTATCATACGCAAAAATGACTAAATTGTTCTAACGGAACACATCCATAATAATTATTCCATAATTATATAAGCATGCTCAACTTATTATTTTATACATAATTATCATACAAATTATTTTCCTATCATTAGAATTATTTTAATCATACTTTTGTACCCGATGTAATTTACATTAGATAACATTCTCGTTTTACCCACTTTTATGATAATAATAATAATTAACATATAATTATAACATAACAAATCATATTTAAAATATTTCATAAATTGATACCCTAATGTGTTATCACACAATATTTATCATTTTAGTTTGGTATAACGGTTACCTGAATTCTAGCAAAAATATAAAAATAGCAGTATCCTACTAAAGTTATCAGATCTCACTAATCAACCTTTCGTACCTAAAAATAATACTACAATTACCAAATTAATATATATTAAGTAAAATAATAATTATAATATAAAAATAATTATTTATAAAAATTACCAAAATACCCTTACATTTAATATAGGTACCAAAATTATTTATAAACAAGACACAACTTACACTACATACGTAGCGTAAGCCATGCACATAGGAAAAAAAAAAAGGGGACAACGGGGAGGTGCAATTGGTGGGTTGGATAGGGTGAGGTAGGGAGATGAGTGTAGGGTGGCAGTTGGTGGCTAGGAAGGTGGTGTTGTTAGTCGGTAGTGACTGGGCTCGGTGGTGGAAGTGTAGAGGAAGAAAGGGAGGCTGCAGGCAGGGGTGGGGTTGGTGTTGTAGGGCTAGGCGATGGCTACACAAGAGAAGGAGGAAGAAGAGGAGAAAGGGCTGCTAGGACGGTAAATGGTGCTACTGGATGAGGAGGTGCACACGGGGGAGAAGACCAGCACCTATGGTAGAGGGTGCAAGGAAAAAGGGAAGGGGCTACAATGGGGAAAAGATGATGGTGGACTGTGGTTGGGGTTGCTGGGAGGTGCCCTGGGGTTAGTTTGGTGAGGGAGTGGCGGCATGCATAGATAGGATGGTGCAAGGGCTGGGTGATGGTTCGAAGGTGGAGGATGCGGGATGATGGTCGAGGTAGCTGTGCATGTCGGGGCTTTAGTGGTCGAAGGTGTTGTTAGGCAAGGATGGGGAGGTGGTGTGCTAAGGTGTGGGTGCATGGGGTGTGGCTAGTTGGTTACAAGTTTGCGGGGCTAGGGAGGTTGAACCAAAAGGAGCCGAGAGAAGAGAGGGAGTTGAGTGGTGTGAGGAGTTGGGTGCTGCAAGAAAGGGTGCTGAGTGAGTGAGTGAGTGTGTGTGTGTGTGTGTGTGTGTGTGTGTGTAATGTAGGCGGGCTTGAAGGGGAAGAGAATGGAAGGGGGTAGGGGCTTTTTGGTTGGGGGATGGCTGTTGAAAAGGAATAGAGGGGGAAGGGGTTGGTTAGAGTGGTGTTTAGTTAAGAGTGTATGCATGCGTATATGTATATAAAAATGCATAGAGGGTGGAGGTAATGGTAGCATGCAGTAAGGAGAAGACAAGATAAATGTTTGGTGGAGATATTTGGGGCACGACAAAGGGTAGAGAAGGGAGTAAAATAATAGGATAAGGTAGGAATTTATTTATTTAGTTTTAGGTTTAATTTGGATAGGTTAAGGTACCAAGTAGAAAAATAATTTGGAAAAAATTATCCAGATTATGATATATTTAAAAAGTATCAAAAAGAGTAAAATAATCGAATATAAATTTTTGAAATTTATTTTTGGGTTACAGATCAAAAGTTTATTAGTAAAATAATTTAGGATAATATTTACGGATATAAATAGGATTAAAATTAATAGTTCCACTCCTATCAACTTTTTAACCTGATTATATTTATACTTAAATCATCGTAGTAATACGAATAATAATAAAAATTTTAATATTAAACCTCCTCAAATAATAATTATAACTTATCATATGATTATTAATTTATAATTAAGTATTTTAAAAATAGGGTATTACAAAGGCCATGTCTGAGCAGAGCTTTATGTAGTCCAATATATCCCTAGAAGGCAATATCATATATACAAATACACTAGCAAATGGAGATAAAGAAGCTCTAATAATAAATGTAGTAGACACAAAAGACAGGAATTCTCCTAAATCAAACAACGCATAAGTTGGTAACAAGAGGATGGAGAATGTACTAGTGACCACATCTAGTTGTCGATCAAACTCTACCTAAATGATGACATTTAGGCATTTGTCTGACTGTTCAACCTAGTATCCTTCATGATATATTCCAGCTCGCTAAGTCTATCTTCCTCCCTAAGGAAAGTTTGCCCACTAGTTAGGGTTGGTGCACTCTACTACTAGATGGTAGGGTCGCTACTAATGACCTACAATTGAGGTACTAGTAATCCCTGCTACTAGAACTGGCCTAGTTGATGCTAGCACTAAAAAGATTAGTGGCCCAAATGACTACACATCCTACACCGAATAAGAGTGTGATGTAGAAGAACCCCAAGAAATCCAAACTAAGGATAATATACTTATCAATTTTTCTAAACTTGAAGACTTCAAAACTCTTCTCATTTAGGTCATTAAGTAACTAGATTATCTAGTAGCCATGCAAGCCATACAAACTCCATAACCCCACGTAAATATGGCTTCATCTAGCTGCTTCACGGCACCATAAAATCCCACCCTCAACTAGCTACTATATCGTTACAATATGGCTCCACTTTTATTCAACCAATCCACCACCTTATCTACCTCCACACAACACTAATTTTTTCCTGAATCAAGGGCTGATTTGACACCCATATTTTATGCAAGAATTAATAAAATTGGGAAGGTGGTCCTTCAAAGCTAGCTTAATTTGTGGAGAAGCAACCTCCAAATTGGTAAAATCAAACATCCATCAATCAAGTAGGCTACAACTTTTATTATTTACTTTATTAGCTAAAATTAATTAAATTATGTTTTTAAACTTTCCTAATGTCTAATTTATGTTTCCTAAGCATTGTCATAGGTTAGTGATGGATGGCTACTAGAAGTGGACACACAATCAACACTAGCTGGTTGGAGTCTTATTAACTTTATTTATCCTAAGTAGTATCAACCAAGGTTAAGGGTGTAACTAAACTAACTAACATGGTTATCAATCTTTTTATATTCCAATGCTAAAATTTAGAAGGCTATTTTTTCTATGGGTGATTATAAGTCTCCAGGTCCTAATGGGTTTAATGCCTATTTCTACAAGAAGACTTGGGATATCATTAGTGGGGATGTTGTGGCTGCTGTCCAAGAATTTTGGCAGACTAGACACCTTTTCAAGCAGATTAATAACACTGCTATTACTTTGATTCTTAAGGTCCCTGGTGTAAACAAAGTGAAAGACTTTAGGCCTATAGCTTGCTGTAATATCATTTATAATTTTTTTTCTAAATTTCTGGCTAAAAGGATGCAAGGGGTGTTGGCTAGCATTATTGATCCCTCTCAGGCTGCATTTGTAAAAGGTTGAATGCTTTATGAAAATGTGCTTATGGCAATCGAGATTGTGAAGCATTGTACAAGGAAAAGCATCAATCCCATGATCCTTCTTCAAGTGGATCTTCAAAAGGCTTATGATTTTGTGGAGTGGAGCTTCATCAAACAGGTGTTAGAAGCCATGCATTTCCCCTGGAATTTTATTGATATGATTATTCAATGCATTTCTACTGTCAATATCTCTATCACTGTTAATGGTGTTCTTACCAAGCCTTTTTTGAGTAGAAGAGGGCTAAGGCAAGGTGACCCTATTTCCCCTATCTCTTTGTTATCTGTATGGAATATTTACACAAAAGATTGAGAAGGTTGTGGAAGCGTCCTGACTTCGATGGACACCCTGGTTGCAAAAAATTAAAGCTTATCAATTTGAGCTTTACAGATGACCTCCTTCTCTTTTGTTAGGGTAATGTGGGATCTATAAATTAGCTTAAAGAGGCTCTTAATCATTTCTCCAATTGTTCTAGTTTGACTATCAACCATAACAAGAGCTCTCTTTTCTATGCTGGGTTATATGGTAGGGTGAGGGAGGATATTCTTGGCATTTTTGGGTGCCCTGAAGGGTCCTTTCCCTTCAAATATTTAGGTCTTCCCCTAGATACATCTTATCTAGGGATCCATCACTACCAAGGTCTCATAGATAATATGCTTGCTAAGGTAAGGAATTAGACATGCAGATACCTTAGTTATGTAGGAAGAGTCCAACTTATTTCATCTGTCTTACAAGGTATTACAAGCATCTGGGCTCAGATCCTTCCTCTACCTACAGCAGTCATCTATCATTTAAAGTCGATATGTAGGAATTTTCTTTGGTCTGGTTCTACAGAAGGTCATAAATCAATGGTGGCGTAGAAGATAGTATGTCTTCCAAAGAATGAGGGTGGCCTCAGCTTGATAGATCTTAAGGCCTGGAACCAGGCAGCCTTGGGAAAATGGATTTGGAAAATTGTGCACAACAAAGAGAGCCTTTGGATTATATGGGTTCATGGAATTTATATCAAGAATAATGACATCTCCACTATTATTATTCGTCCATATCATTCTTGGTTTTTTAAAAGTATCATGAAGATTAGACCTACTTTGTTACACCACATTATTAATGGCTATTGTGGTACTGACAAATATATGATTCATAAAGCCTATGATGTGCTGAGATATAGGAAGGGTAAGAAGGATTGGTCTTCCCTTATCTAGAATCACTTTGGTATGCCTCGCTGCTCTTTTATTACTAAGCTTGCCTGCCACAAAAGACTTCCTACCAGGGACAGATTGAGCAAATGGAATTTACAGATTCCCACTGAGTGTGGCATTTGTGCTAGGACTATTGAAACAATGGATCACCTGTTAGTGCAGTGTGAATTTGCCTCAAGGACTTAGAAGATGATCTCTTCTTGGATGAGGATGGTATTTCAGGATGTAAGTTGGGATACCTACGTCCAACTCATGATATAGACCACAAAGAGTAAGGATGGTAGGGAAGATGGTATGAAGGTGATTTTTGGAGCTATGGTTTATGGTATTGGTCATTGCGAGAATTCTTCTGTGTTCAATGGTCTCTCTCATCATCCAAGATATATGGTGAAGGACATTATTAGGGGATTTCTCATTATATTGCTCTTGTGTAACAGGAGGGAGGTGTATAGGAGATTCATGCATAACTGTGATCGATTCCCCTGAGTTGTATTTTCTACCTGCTCTTGAGGTACCGATTCTCTTTTGGTTTCAATGATATTTCATTATTAATTACCAAAAAAAATCTTTTTATAACCCCTAGTAGTTGACTCTTACCTTTTAAAAGGAGGAAGAGGCTGCAAAGAAGGGTAGAAGACACTTTGATAAAAACTATGCCTTGTTGTTTGACATTCTCAAGATTATGGTGTTCTTGAATTTGGTATAAATCTTGCACCATTTATGCTAAGTGTTGTAACCATAGTTGGTTGATGCAAGTACTTGGATTTGAAGGTTTCCAAACTAATTTTTGTCTTTATATTTTTCCTCTTCATCTCTATTCTTTTTTCTAGTTTTGTCGAAAGCTTTCCCTACTTTCAGCACTAATACTTAGCTTGGTTCCATTTATTTAGCATCATGCATCAGAGTACCCCGATAGTCTTGCCCTAGATGATCCCGACCCCAAAAATGGCACATAAAGCACCTTAATTATCACACAAATCTGCTTTACCTACTCATATTCCCTTGATGTCAAAACTAACCTCCTTGAGACTAGATCTAACCATGCTACTAGAACCCTAAATGTCCTCGCGCTATAGGACTAGATCCTACCTCCAAAACCATATGTCTCTTCATCTCTCTTTCTTATAATGGAAGCCTACTTCTATAATAAAGTAGTGCCAACACACACCTACTCATATATCTAAAGTTAAATCCTAGAAGGCCACAGCACCCATCATCCTCCGAATATTGAAATGGATCCCCTACTCAAACTGATACACAATTATCTATTCATTAGCTGCTTAGCCTCATGCAAAAATCAACAACTATGTGAACCAATTGTATTGCCTCACCTTCATACTCCCTCATGTTAGCTATATGAACTCCTTCAACTTGGCCTTCTTAAGATTCTCATGGTAAAACTTGTGCATATTGCCATCTTAAATTCCTCTCAAGACATTAGTAGTCCATCCTACACACCACAACCTACTTACAATGTGTTAATAGCTCCTTACAGAAAGAAGGCAACGATGCTTGCCTTGAGAGTAGGTGGAAAAGCAGTGGCCTCTTATGTAATATACATATCCCTAACCTATTCATCCAAAATGACCAAGTCCTCGTCATCGGCGTAGATCAAGGATGATCTCCTATGACCCTCCAAAGCCAATCATCTCTAATACCCCCTCTATAGATAATATAGAGATGGGTGAGGCAGGTGAGGCTGAGGTGGAGGACATTTGATGAACTCTATGAATGCTTAAAAGTCTCCTCTAAACAAACAATACATATTGCACATAACCACATTAAAAGGTTGTCTAAGCTACTTGTTCTCGATTCCTCGAAAGTTAATTGGAGTTTTCAAAGAATCAAGTTTTCCAAAATTGAGTAATAGACCAATAAATTTAGATAATGGATAATTTGAAGACCTAGTTTTTTAAAACAAAATGTAGTATTCAAAACCTAAGCCTTGATACCAACTTGCAGTATTCCAAATTTTACTGTTGATAAATTTTATTTTTAGAGGAAGTATAATACTAAAATAAGTAGGTATTACCATCATAATTGATATAAATCTGGCTTACCTTGCCATTCTTATATCAATCACAAGGCAAAATAATTAAAATGAAAAAAAATTATAAATTTAAAATAAGGAAGTTTCATAAACATAAATATGAGTTAGAGATTAACTCTGAGTATAATATCCAAAAATACAGATTAAAGGAATACTATGGATTTAAGAGTCTAAAAGGGTATTCAAAAAAAATTATCATTTTGATAACATGACTCTATGCTCAAAATTGATAACAAAAAAATTACTCCACCTCATACAAAGCATCATAGGCTACAAAATCATCCACCAAGTCCTTATCAAACTACACATAGATATCAAGGTCATCTGTTCCTAGAAATGAGTAGTATTCATGAAAAGGATTGTCATTACGCTATGTACTGAGTAATGTGATAATACAATCAAGAAAGGAATATAGAAAATTCCATGTATTCACAAAAAAAAAAAGTAAAAACACATGAGAGATACATAAAATAATACAAGATAATTACTGATCTAGACTCCATTAGTAGATATATCAAGTTTCATTCTTTTATTTAAGTTGAATTTAAGGACCCCCACTATCATTAAACTAGTAAAATAGTCTAAAGCACCTCTCAAGGACAATACATCTCATCCACTATTATCATCTGGTGGAACATACCTAACTCCTCTTAGGGTAAAACACACCTAATCCACTATTCTTAAACTAGTGGAACAGTTTGAAGTACCTCTTAGGGATAATCCACTATTATCGTCTGATGGAACAGACACAACACATCAATCCTAAATCATGTAATCTTCCACATTAAATCATTAATATCTTATCAATTATTTAATTTTCTCAAATCATATTATCATTCATATTTATTTTAGAGTTCCATTATTCTTAATTTGATGAAATGGACTAATGTAACCATCACGGTAAAAGATACCCGAGCCACTATTATCATTTAGTGGAATAGACCCATAAAATATCTTGGACCGACTCACGTGATATTTCACTTTAAATGATTAATGTCTTATTCATAATTACTTTGATAGGTACAAAACACAATTAAAGCAAAATCACATGCATAACAAGGTCGTTCTCAATAGTTAAGATCCTTATACTTTCCTAGAAAACGTAATTTTTTATTTTAGGCATAACTTCTTCTCTATTTCTCTTTTATACATAAAATTTAGTATCTTTTCCTCAATTATTATTATTATTATTGTTATTATTATTATTATTATTATTATTATTATTATTATTATTATTATCAACACACCTAAAATTTAAGGCCTAGCTCTAAAGTCTTATATATGCAAAAATAGTCCTATCTCAAAAGTTACCACTCACAATACTTGCAAAACCTTAGATTCCCAAATACATATCCTATAATACATTCCTAAAGCATAAATATTAACAACATATCAAAATTATTGGTCTAACTCTAACATTTCACACGTGATAATAACATCCCCATTTCACGATTATTATTCCCAAATTAAGCCAATTCCTCATTTTGTGAGACTTATGTCATTCATGGCTACTATATATATTTCATATAACCCCCTTAGAATATTTTATATCATCTAATACATTAAAATACCATAATATTTATTTTAAATCCATATTAACCAAAATACCCTTATAGGTAGCCAAACACCCTCATTTCATAAAAACCTTATATGTAACACCCCCATTTTTAATACTGATATTTTTTCGTTTTGTAGCAGAAGTAATTAAGTAAAATATTGGGGGTTACCACCGTGATCCACATAATTTTGGCTTATGCAACCATCAATACATCAATCACAAAGCTAAAACATTTAAAGTAACACAAAAAATTAGAAACAAAAGAACATTTATAGTACAATAATGAGTTAGGAGCCTAACTCCAAGTTAACAGTATAAAATACAGAAGAAGGGATACCATGGATCAAGTCCAAAAAGGATATCCATTTAACTACATCGATCGGATAATAATTACTCTTCACCCAACCCCTAATACAAATGAAGTCACACATCCCCACATAGCGCATTATGGGCAGCATAATCATCTAGCTGATCTTCTAAAACCTACACATAAGATTTAGGGCCTCCTACTCATGGGAATGAGCATCACCTATGAAATGGATGGTCAGTATGCTACGTACTAAGTAAAGGAACAATACTATCTAAACACGGATACAAATAATACGTGATTTGACATTAGATAATAAGTGAATAACCAAATAAATAAAACTTCTCATAAGATAGAAAATGATCCAGATTCCTTTATTAAGTATAATACATTTTCATTTTTTTATATATGTTGAGTGTAGTAACCCCACTATTCTTAAACCGATGGAACGGTCTAAAACTCCATTTCAGGAACAACACACCTAAGATGCTATTATCATCCGGTGGAACGGATCTAAAAATATCACCTTCTTAGGGCAACACACTCCCGAGCTTTTATTCTCCCCTATGAAATTGGAATATATACATACATACATACATATATACATACATACATACATACATACATACATACATACATACATAGATGGATGTATGGATAGATAGATAGATCACCTTGGCCTTGACTCATGTATTCTTTCACTTTAAATCATTAGTATCGTTTCTATAGGTTATAATAATATATGTTCATTCCACGATGAGTAGGGGATCCACTATTCTTAATCTAGTGGAATGGACTGAAGCACTTTTTTAGAAAAAAAATACTCTCGAGCCACTATTCTTTCCAGGGGAATGGAGATTAAAAATATATTCTCGGGGCAAAATGCTCTTGAGCCACTATTATCCCCAGTGGAATGAGAACACGTACGTGTATATATATATATATATATATATATATATATCATAAAATATATCACTTTAGCCCTACTCACGTCTCTTTCACTTTAAGGGATTAGTATCTTATTCAAGATTGATTATTAGGCATAGAACATATTAAGATAGATATACATATAGCATAGGTCTAAGTCCTTTTAAACACTAATTACACACCTTTTAGTATTCATTCTCCCATATTGGTTATTCCACACAACTTATATTATATCATTTCCAAATCCTATCATTATTATCATATCCAAAATACACAATCTAATTTTCATACACATACATTAATAATTTCATCCTAATATATTACTCACAGAAATATCCTAAACCCAAATTCCAATGATTTGTCATAACACCTCCCATATAATTTACATGATTACTAATTCTAATAGATAGCCTCATAAGGTCAAACATTAACAATGTATTTAGAAATCCATATAATCTCTAGATCTTATACACAAAATAATGGTATTATCTTTATAAGATAGTTTATCCCAAATTATCCATTAAATCATTTAAGGACCCTAAACAACAATAACACTTCCAAGAATTCCTCGTGCTATTATTATCATATTTTAATCCACCTGATACATTGTAATTCCCCAAAATTTTAAAACCTATAATTTCATAAATAGCTTTTATTTAAAATAAATTAGCTTTTAAAAATTATTTATTCTAATCATTTTATGGATTTTTAAGTATATAAATTTGGATAGGAATATTTGATAAATTAAAACAAATATTTTTTATTTTATCATACTCTTTTTATTTAAATAACTTTTACCAAATAAATATTTTACTAAAATTATCCTTTTTAAGCCCATATATTTAATTATATTAAATGAAATTATTAAATAAATTTATTATTAAAAATATTAAATCCTATTATTTTATAAATTAAATTATTTTAAGTTCTCCCATTTTTTATTTTCCTTTCTCTTTTTTTTCTTCCCTTCTCCTTTGTCTCCTTTTTCCTCCTTTATTTCTTTTCCTTTTTTCTCCTCTTTTGGGCCACCCGCACCCGGCCTGTTCCCCCTTCCTTCGCACCTGGGCCACATTCCCATTTCTTCCCTCCCATCTTCTCCTTCTCCCAGGCAAGTCGCAGCCCAGCCCAATCGTTCTTTATTTTCCTTTTTCCCAGATCGGATCGGCCAATCTTTTCTCCCCTACTCCGACCGGTCTACTCCCCCCTCCTTCCTTTCTTTCTTCTCTTTGCTCGTGCCCGACCAGTTGCTGTTTTGACTCCATGCCTGCCACCACCGAGCCACCCTACAGCTACCGCCACCTGCCACCGCACCTGCTCTCTCTTCCTCTCTCCCCCCATCATTTTCTTTCCTATTTCGAACCAAACTAATCCCTGCCTCCCTAGCCCGCATTCCCTTTTCCTTTCCTTCTTCTTCCCTCCCCTCTCCCTGCCAACCGACCACCCCTGCCACCCTACTACAGCCCCGACCGGCCACCTACTCCCCCTGTCTCTCCCTCTCCTTTTTCTTACCCTCACCAACCCTTCGTACCCCATATTTTTGAGCCTTCTTCTCCTTCCCCGAACTCCTCCTCTCATTTTCTTCTCCTCCTATATTTCCTAGTTTTTGCACCACCGCCACCCTCCATCGCTTACACCGCCGCACTAAACCCCCTGCGCCACCTTCTGCCACCACCTACTACTACCCTGCACCATCACACCACCCCCTCGAGCCCCTACACTTCCTCCCTTCTCCCCCTCTTCTTTTCCTTCCCACTTTTCTCCCTTATTGGCAGGCCACCTGCAACCGCCCCGTTCGCCGCCGTCCGACACCTCTACCACCACCCAAACCACCAATCCACACCCTGTAACCTCCTCTACCACCCCCATACCTTTTTTGGCTGAAACAAGCCCCCTCACCCCTCCACTTTTCCCTTCCCTTTTCCTTCCTTCTCAGCCCGGTCCTCCCTGATGGCCCCCTTTGCCGCCTCGCCGCTACCGTCTCCGCCACCTTTGGCCACCAACAACCCATCCCCAGCCTCCACCTACACCCCCTCTTCACTCCTGCACCCTTCCCTTGCCTCCAATTCTCCTCCATCTACCTCCTTTCCTAACGTAAAGACCCCAAACCGAACAATCTCCCCCTCCCTTCTACCTCACCAACTTCAACCCTTTTCTCCCTATAGGCTGCATGTGGTTCACGTTGTTCATATAGTGTGAGCTCCACATTGATTTGGAATTTATTGTTTGAATCTTTCAGGTATATTAACAATTAAGTAAAGTGTATTATTATTAAATAAGTTTTTATAAAAGTTTTATCCTTTTAATTTCCTACTTCTAATATAATAATTATTGATATTATTTTTAGGTGTTGAGTTGCTAATTAAGCCTTGAATCTTTAACCGGGATACCGGTAAGGTTCGATTTTTGCAGGATTAAGGTAATCATTAAACCCCACTTAAATGCATGGAAAAACGTATGCTAGCATATTAGGGATTTTAGTATGATTTTATGCATGTTATGTGTTGCCTAGTATGATATATGTGGTTTTTTTATATTGATTGATAAAAAGAAAAGCATGCTAGATTTTGTGCCATGTGTAGAGATGATACCTAAGGAAGGAGTTTGATTATTGATGGAAATGTTAAATTCTTGTCTATGAAGTACTATGTCATTAATGCATGAATAATATTATTGTGAGTCTAAGGGTATTTTAGTAATATGCATATGTAAGTATGTAATCTAATAAAGGTATTTGCTAATGAGTATTATGTGGAATAATCACAAGTTGGTGGAGTTAGATGATAAGAATGAAGTACTAATATTAGTATTTTATGTGGTGGTGGTAAATTCATAAAAGTGGTGTAATAAAGGAGTAAAGTGATAATTTTATAAGTGAAAGGGTATTTTGGAAATTTTGGATGTAAAGGGTATTATGGTAATTTGTAAGTAAAAGGCTAATAGGGTAAATTTGGATGTAAAGGGGGTAAAATGGTAATTTTTATAAATAAAAGGATATCATGGCAATTTGGAAGTAAGGGATAGAAGGATAATTTTGTAAATAAAAGGGATATTTATGGCAAACTTGGGAGTAAGGGGTAATTTCGTAATTATAAAAATGACGAAGGGTAATTTGGTAATTAAGTTAGGATTATAGAAGGGCAATATAGTATTTATAAAAATGAAGAGGGGTAAATTGGTAATTATAATTATGGAGAAGTGAAATTGGTAATTATAATTATAGAGAAGTGTAAATTGGTAATTATAATTATGGAGAAGTGTAAATTGGTAATCATAATTATAGAAAAGTGTAAATTGGTAATTATAATTATGGAGAAGGGTAAATCAATAATTATAAATATGGAGAGGGGTAAATGGTAATTATAATAATTGAAAAATGGTAATTATGATAATGGACAGGGGTAATTTGGTAATTTAACCGACTAAAGGGTAAATTTGTAATTATTTAACCAAACGCGGCCTCAAGGCCGCTCCTTCAGCTCGACCGAATCCTTCCACCTTCGATTGTTCCCTTCCTCTAACTCCGCCTTCTTCGTCGCTACCATCAATGGAGATTACCCACCATTAATCCACTCTACCCGCTCCTCCTTCTCGACCATTGTCCAACATTCGACTTCCATTAATTCCTGGCTAGTTGCTGCCCTATATAAAGCTTCCATCTTGATGTAAAGAGACAACTTGCTCGACTAGATTTTAGTTTATGAAATAAAGCTATCTGCTTAACTCTTATGATTTTGTATTGTTTATTGTCGGATTCCGGTGACCTTACTATTCTTTGTTTAGAGGATTTAGATCGGGTAGTCCAGATCACCCTAACCCTATCCCTATTTCAGTCGTTTCAGCTAGTATCAGAGCGTCGATTTGCTTCGCTCATCTCTGGATTAATGCTTTTAGTGTTTGAAACCCGTTCGGATCTGGGGTGTGTTTAGCATCGATTTTTCATTTGAATTTTGTCATTGTTTTCAGCATCAAACTCGTGTCTTTAATACTTGTCTTTGTTTTCGAGTATCAATGTCGCATTTTAAAGTTGTTGTCTTTGATTTCTAGTAGCCCTATTTGAGTCGATTGTGAATCTACAATTCCCCTGTAGTGTTGAGTTCGTAAGTCTGAAAGTTGGTGTTTTTTTTCTTCTTTCCAAATAGTACCCTGTTTGGTTCGTCTGGTGTCGACCTTTCTAAATTTGTATTTTTATAAAAAAAAATTCTTTTTTTGTCTTTTCTTTTGTTTTAAAAAAAATCTATTTTTTTCTTTCTTCCTAAATACTCTTTCCCCTAGTGATCCGAACTTGATACCAAAATTAATTTGGTATCCAGAATTGGGGCAGGCTATCGGGTATTAGGCGGCGATTCGAAATTCTATATCGTCTAAGCCACCAGCTCAAAATCCCGTCCTATCGAACAGTCACGGGCTAAAAGCCCAACATTCTAATCACTTGCTGCTTAAAGTAATGACAATCATTCGTGTGACTATTTAATATATAAGCAGATTGAGATGAATTCACGAACCGGACACGCATTATTGGGACATGTGTCGGAAAGGTCTGATAGTAATTCAAACCCTATTTCCGCACAACTACGTATCCTAATAGAAAGACTGGATCGGATTGAACAAACAATTAATAATACAACTAAACCTATCCAGTCCCCCCAACCAAACAGACATCCAAGGAACTTCCACCCCAAGCTAGATGTTTTCTCGTCTGATGGCTCATCAATCCAAGAACATGCTAGGATGGGACATCGACCTCGCCGAAATCCCAGACAGTACAATCGGGAGGACCGAAACTTAAATAATATCAAATTAACAATCCCAGCATTTAGTGGAAAAAATGATCTTAACGCATACTTGGACTGGGAAAGGAAAATAGAATTGGTTTTTGACTGCTACAATTACTCAGATGAAAAAAAGATTAAACTCGCCATTGTTGAGTTCACCGATTACGCCATCAATTGGTGGGATCAGCTTGTTACTAATAGGCACCAAAACCACGAGAGGCTAGTAAGGGATTGGAACGAGTTCAAAGGGTTATTACGATGCAGGTTTGTACCTAGCTATTACTATCGAGAACTCTACCAGAAACTACAAAATCTCGTCCAAGGCCCTAAAAGTGTTGATGAATATTATAAAGAAATGGAAATCGCAATGATTTGGGCCAACATAATAGAAGATAGGGAGGTGACCATGGCTAGATTCCTTAGCGGGCTTAACAAGGAAATAGCTGATAAACTTGAACTCCAGCACTATGTGGATATTGAGGAAATGGTTAACTTAGCCATCAAAATTGAAAAACAAATCAAAAAGGTTAGAACCTTTAAGCCCCAACCCAACTTCCAACCTTGCCATTCAAAGAATCATACTTGGAAGGAGCCTCCTAGAAGTGAAGAAAGACCAAGAGTTCAATTCGACAATAAAGTAAGCCCTCTTAAGGAAAGGGGTAAGGGACATACAAGTGGTAATTCTAGCAGTGGACATTCAAGAAACATCAAATGCTTCAAGTGCCTGGGGCATGGTCATATTGCCTCCGAATGTCCCAATAGAAAGGTGATGGTGGTTAGGCCAACAGGAGAGGTTGATTCTGAGGATGATGAGCTTGTTGACCACTCCCCTACTCATGTTGACCCCTATGATAGTGACCCTGACCATGATGAGGTATATGCTTCCGAGGGAGAACTACTCGTCGTACGACGTGCTCTGAACGTACACGCAAAAATTGATGACGAGCGAATACAACGTGAAAACATCTTCCATACCAGATGTCGAATCAGTGACAAATTATGTAGTTTGATTATTGATAGCGGTAGCTATGTTAACGCTGCAAGTGCTAGCCTAATTACCAAATTAGCGCTGACGGCCACAAAACACCCTCGACCTTACAAACTATAATGGCTCAATGACACCGGTAAGGTAAAGGTCCACAAGCAAGTAGTACTTGCAATCCAAATTGGAAAATATATGGATGAGGTATTATGTGATGTCATTCCCATGCACGCTAGTCACGTTTTACTTGGGAAGCCATGGCAGTTTGACAGGAAAGTAACACATGACGGGTATAAAAATAGCTACTCTCTTATCAAGGATGACAAGAAGATTACTCTAATGTTGCTATCAGCCAAGCAAGTCCATGATGATCAACTCAAGCTTCAAGCCGAATTCAAAAGCATGAGGGAGGAGATAAACAAGACCTCGAAACCCAACACGGAAAGCCAGAATAAACCACTACGTAACTTCTTCGCCCGAAAAAGGGACATCTCTTATGCCTTCTCCGCCAAGTTACCCATCTATATGCTCATGGGTAAGGAGTGTTATCATAGTGACTTCACCTTGCTTGATTCTGTACCTGATAATGTGCGCTCCTTACTTAGTGAGTACTCTGAACTATTTCCCGAAGAAATTCCAAAAGGGTTACCTCCAATTAGAGGGATCGAGCATCAGATTGATTTCATACCTGGAGCCTCCATTCCCAATAGACCTGCATATCGAGCTAATCTTGAGGAAGTAAAAGAACTAAATAAGCATGTAACTAATATACTTGAAAAGGGTTACATTTGAGAGTCCATGAGTCCCTATGTTGTCCCTGTGTTACTGGTTCCAAAAAAGGACGGAAGTTGGCGTATGTGTATTGACAGTAGGGCTGTTAATAAAATTACCGTCAAATACCGATACCCCATCCCTCAGTTAGATGAAATGCTTGACCAACTGCATGGGTATGTTATATTTTCAAAATTTGATTTAAAAACCGGATACTATCAGATTCGCATGAAGGATGGCGATGAATGGAAAATGGCCTTTAAAACCAACTTTGGGCTCTATGAATGGCTGGTGATGCCCTTCGGCATGTCTAATGCACCAAGTACTTTCATGCGACTAATGAATTATGTGCTCAGACACTTTATTGGTAAATTCGTTGTCGTATACTTTGACAACATCCTTATATATAGCAAGTCTTATGAGGAACACCTTGATCATCTACGATCTGTTCTTGATGTGTTTAAGATTGAGAAATTATATGCCAACCTCACCAAGAGCAGATTCTTTTTAGAAAGTGTTGTGTTTTCTTGGATTTGTGATAGGCAAGGATGGAATATCTGTTGATGATGAAAAGGTAAAGGCCATACGAGACTGGCCCGTGCCCCAATCTATTACAGAAGTAAGAAGCTTCCATGGCTTATGTAGCTTTTACTAGAGATTTGTGCGTAACTTCAGCACTATAGCCGCTCCCCTCACCTCTGTTATAAAAAAGGAATTCGGGTTTAAATGGGAGGAAGAATGGCAATATGCCTTTGACTTATTAAAATAAAAGCTGACTAATGCCCCCATATTATCACTACCTAATTTTGATAAAGCTTTTGAAATTGACTATGACGCATCAGGAATAGGTATTGGAGCTGTCTTATCTCAAGAAGGAAAACATATTGCCTATTTCTGTGAAAAATTAAGCGGTGCTACCCTTAATTACTCCACCTATGAAAAAGAATTATTTGCCTTAATTAGGGCTTTGGAAACTTGGCAACACTACCTATGGTCCAAGGAATTCATCATCCATTCCAACCACCAAGCACTCAAATACCTAAAATCTCAGCATAAGCTAAATCGGAGACAAGCCAAGTGGACTGAATTCCTTGAATCCTTTCCATATATGGTTAAGTACAAAAAAGGTGGTGATAATATTGTTGCTGATGCCCTAAGCAGGAGATATACATTGGTTGCTACCTTGGATGCTCATTTATTAGGGTTTACCTATATTAAGAATCTATATGTAACTGATGATGACTTTTATGAATTGTTCAAAACCTTCGAAAATACCACCGTCGGAAAATACTATCTTCATGAAGGCTTACTTTTTCGTGACAATAGATTATGCATACCTAGATGTTCTATGCGTGAATTGCTTGTACAAGAAGCCCATAGTGGAGGTCTGATGGGCCACTTTGGCCATCTCAAGACTTTAAGTATCATCAAAGAGCATTTCTATTGGCCTCACCTCAAACAAGATGTGCAAAGATTTTGTGATCGGTGCGTGACCTGTAAACGTGCTAAATCCACTTCTAAGCCACATGGATTATACACACCTCTTCCCGTCCCCAAAAAACATTGGGTTGACATTTCCATGGATTTTGTACTTAGACTACCCAGGTCCAACAGAGGGAAAGATAGCATCATGGTAGTTGTCGACCGATTCTCCAAAATGGCACATTTTGTTGCTTGCCACCATACCAATGATGCTACCACAATAGCTGATTATTTCTTCCAAAATATTGTGCGCTTACATGGTGTGCCACGTACCATCGTATCTGATAGGGATGTCAAATTTCTCAGCCACTTCTGGCGGGTCTTATGAGAAAAATTAGGGACAAAGTTACTATTTTCTACTACATGCCATCCCCAAACTGATGGTCAAACCGAAGTGGTAAATCGCACTCTTAGTAACATGCTTAGAGCTATCCTGGATAATAACATTAAGCATTGGGAATCCCACCTACCACATGTGGAGTTCGCATACAATCGAACCATCCACTCCACCACCAAGAAGACTCCCTTTGAAATTGTCTACGGGTTTAATCCTCTTTCACCACTTGATCTTATTCCTTTACCCATAACCGATTATACTAACTTTGATGCAGAAAGTAGGGCGCAATCCATAAGATCATTACATGAGTTAGTGGAGAAACAAATAAACCAACGCAATCATCAGATAGCAAGCGTAGCAAACAAACACCGCAAAAAGATTATATTCACTCCAGGAGATCTTGTGTGGGTCCATTTACGAGAAGAAAGGTTTCCTACCCAAAGGAAATCCAAACTCGCACAAAGAGGCGATGGTCCCTTTACCATCTTGGAACGCATTAATGATAATACTTACAAGATCGATCTTCCAGGAAAATATGGCAATATAAGTGATACTTTTAATGTTTCTGACTTATCCCCCTTTTATGATGCAGGTTCGGTTTCGGTGACGAAACCTTTTTCAAGAAGGGGAGGATGATGAAAGCCCAAATACTCTTAGTACCCTTACTAAGAAAAGCGTCAATTATCCTTTAAAAATAATTAATTATTTGTATCGTTGTCTTACAGGATAATCAAGAAAATTGACAATTTAGCCAAGCAAGCGGGGAAAAGGATTCAAGACGGTGCTATCAAGAAGCGGGATTCTGTTGCTAAGAAGAAATATTCAAGTTTTAAGATTATTAGCAAAAATAATGGCATTATCGCCCAATTAGCAAAAGTCTATTATTAGTATTTTTATTTATTTTTATCTTGTCATAAGGGTATTAAGCAACTAGTCAAGTTGGGACTTGCGTAAACCATCATTAAACTACCTTCAATTCCCCCACATCATCCTTAATCATACCACACCCAAGCCTACCATTTCGTCTCAGCTTAAAAGCCCAAACCCAAACCTCACACACACTCCCCATTCAGACGCAGCCTTTAAACCGTTCTTCATATTCGAACGGTCAGGTCAAAAGCGGCCTCAAGGCTGCTCCTTCAGCTCGACCGAATCCTTCCACCTTCGATTGTTCCCTTCCTCTAACTCCGCCTTCTTCGTCGCTCACCATCAATGGAGATTACCCACCATTAATCCACTCTGCCCGCTCCTCCTTCTCGACCGTTGTCCAACATTCGGCTCCCATTAATTCCTGGCTAGATGCTGCCCTATATAAAGCTTCCATCTTGATGTAAAGAGGCAACTTGCTCGACTAGATTTCAGTTTATAAAATAAAGCTATATGCTTAACTCTTATGATTTTGTATCATTTATTGTCGGATTCTGGCGACCTTACTATTCTCTGTTTAGAGGATTTAGATCAGGCAGTCCCGATCACCCTAACCCTATCCCTATTTTAGTTGTTTGCAATTATTGTTTTAATTTTTATCTAACTCCATTTGGGATTTGTTTCAGAATAAGTATCTGATTGTCGTGCCTTTATGATCACCTTTAATTAAGACACTAATACTTAAAGTGAAAGACATTGAGATCAGGAATGGTGGCTCTTTAGGGGTCGCTATCCTAAAGACGTGGTTTAGCCCACGATTATTTTGGTATTTGCTGGTGTGCCTTTGTGCCCCAGCCAGGCCCTATATCTTACTCTATCTAGCTCTACGGACCTATTTAGGGGGTATGCATACTTATGGATTAAGTGTCCTTGTCGGTAGGGTACTGAGTAGCTTTATGCACCAGTACGACTAGGGTACCTTTGCGTCCCTGGGTTCATGGTTGAAGGGTGTTGAGTAGCTTATACGGACCAGTACGACCAGTGTACCTTTGTGTCCTGGGTTCTTGATCTCTCGTTCAAGGCAAATAAATAGAATTGTTGTGCTGATTGAAGAATGGAAAAACACTAATCACGAAAGTGAAAGATTAATAAGCCGGACCTAGTTGACTTATGATATTGAGTACCGATCCACCGGTTATAATAGTGGCCCAGGAGCGTGTTGCCTTGGCAGATGATATTGAGTACCGATCCACCGGATATAATAGTGGCCGAGGAGCGTTTTTCCCTGGGATGATGATAATATGTATTCCGTTCCACCGGCTAAAATAGTGGAGGTCCCAAGATCAATAAAACAAGCATTGAATGTGAATAAATTATGGAAAGATATTAATCACTCCGCACTCCCTTGGATATAACTAGAGATATGATTGAATAATAATGGACTGATGGCTTAAGGCCCAAAAGTATCGATCGTACCTTGTAACTTGTTGATATATGGCAGATTTGTTATATATGTATGAATGTTATATTTGCACCTCTCATTACATATGTATATAGCTTGCATTATGTGTCGCATTGCGGGCCTATTTTTAAGTGTGGTATTAAAGGGTTACTCATTACCATAGTATTAACGGGTTCCATCCGTGGGGCCCCTGCCTATTCAATGGGCAGTACCCCTTGCAGGTCTTTTCAGGTGCTACTCAAGTGGGCAACGGGAAAGAGAGTAAGGAATTATCCGGAACCGTTAGGGTTTTTCTCTCCTTCTCTTTTAAATTCCTGGTTTTAATGTTAATGTTGTTAATGTAACCACCACTGGTGGATTTTGTTCTTGTAAAAGTTTGATATGCTACTCTGATTTAAATATGGAGTGTAAATTACGTTTTATAATTTTAGCCTTAGCACTTAGTGTTGGAACAGTAAGAGTGAACCGGTCTAGTACTAAGCATGGCGGTAATATCCCCAGAATTCACGATTTTATAATTTACTTCCGCTAACTCTTTCAAATAAAATGAATTTTTTTAGTAGTGAATTTTGATGTTATTACACACATAAAATACCAAAATTTTCTTATTATCCTATAGTGACCAAATTACCCTTAAGCACAAATAAAAATCTTTATTTTATAAAATCTTGTACCTTCTACACATATTATTTTTCAAGTCCACCATTTATCATCATGCCTCATGAGAATTCTTAAATCCATTTATCAAAACTCATTTAAACCATATTTCATACCATAAGATATATTTCCACAAATATGACATTATCACAACAAAAACCATAACATAATGCTACCTCTCATCCATTCATACTCCCTTTTAACATAATATTCATATCATCACAAAATATCATGATCAACACATGTTACATCATATATCAATAATATCATGAAAAATACATATAACCATAGAATCAAATAACACCAAAAACCCTAAACATCATATAATATCCTTACCAACTAGGACACCAGGCTCTAAGCATGCAAATCTTTGACTTCCTCCTCCAAAGCTATTGGAATACTACCTATCAAAAATAACAAAATTCATCTTTAGGCTCAAAGATTTAAATCGAAGGAGAAATCAAGATAAAGAGGGTAAAAATAGAAATAAACATAGTCAAATAGGAGCTTGAGATTTGTGGATGTGTAGAGGAATGTGTGGTGGAGCTATGATAAAATTTTGGTGGTGTTTGGGAAAGGTTTAGGGGTGAAAATAGGGGTCTATGGCCAAAAATGGGAAGTTGCATGGCTGTGTTGCAAGTAGTACAACCCTAGTCGAGAGAAAAGATCACGCAAGGCCAGGCGGTGATGAATTGTATGGCAATGCTATAGGCGATGCACACCGAGACCAAGAGAAAAGATCACTCATGATCAGGCGGTGCAAAGTTACATGAATATGCGATATAAAATTTTTAGTGTTGCATGGTCGTGCTTAAAGCTGTGTGCTCCACAAAAATGTGATAGATGAAGAAAAAAGAAGGAAAAAGAAGCGGTGGTCAAAGGTGATAGATTGCGATGGTGTTGGGGAAGTTTGGGGTGACCTTGATGGTCCGTCAATGAGCTGTGAGTGGTGGCCGAGGTGGTGCATGGTGGTGGAATGGGTGGTGCGTAGGCTAAAAATAGGGAAAGAAAGAGGAAGAAGAAGAAGAAGAAGAAGAAGAAGAAGAAGAAGAAGAAGAAGAAGAAGAGAGAAGGAAAAAAGGAGAAGGAAGAAGGAGTGCTCGGGCAGTGTTTTGGACACAAAGATGGGCAGAGTGGAGGCAAACCCAAGAGAAGGGAAGAAGAGTGTGTAAAGAGAGAGAGAGTGTGTGTGTGTGTGTGTATACATGTGTGCGTGTGTGGTGTAGATCAAGAAAGAAAGAAAAAAGTAGGGGAGGTGTGTGATGATGATGATGATGGTGGTGTAGTTGCAAGGTGATGATGCTAATGTTGACGGTTGTAGAGGATGGTGAGGAGTAGGGCAGTAGCGGCAGGGTAGGTGGTGATGGTTATATGTAGGTGTGTTGTATGAGGAGTAAAACAACAAATGAAAATGGAATGTGTAGGGTGTGCGCATGGGGTGTGCAAGTTTGCAGAGATGGAAGAAGAAGAAGGAGGAGGAGGAGGAGAAGTAGAAATGTGATGGATGATGGATGAGGGTGTAGAAAGGTGATGCGTGATGGTGTAAGTGGGGAGGGTGAAAGTTGCAACAATTTCAAATGTTGCAGCTTAAGGTTGACAAAAGGAGGAAAAGAAAGAAAAAAAGAAAAGAAGAAAGAAAATGAAAAAGAGAAGGGTTGGGAATTAGTTGAGATGATTTTAGATTAGCCATAAGTAATTAGGATTAGTGAAAATTTTAGTGGGTTTTGATTTTTGTTTATAAATTATGATTTATCCAAGTCACAGTTTTAGTTATGGTTAAAGTTTTAGGATTAAGAAATTAGGTTTATACTAAAATAAAATTTCTTAAGATTAGAATCAAATTAGGGCATTAATGATGCGGGATTAGGCTAAGCAAATTTTCAAGGTATTACATTATATGCTGCGGTATCATTATTTCCAAATCCTCTATTTATCATCATATATCTAAAATACTCTTTTCTCACTTATTATACCCTATCAAATAAATATTGCCACCACATATCACGCCGATCCGCTTAGGGGTTTTCACGTAAATTATTATCGTAATAATATTGCATGCTTCTCAACTTACTCATTTCTCATCATAAGACATTATATTATCATATCATAGCATTAACAACTGGCATTCATCAACATAATAATAATAACATGATAACACACGTCATCAAACATAAAACTTAGCACATAAATGCTATACTACAACTAGTATCTTTATAGAAAAAGGATCTGGTCTATATGCACATATATCCTATCTAGCCTCTTTTTGAATGTTCGATGAATCACCTAAAAAACAATAACAAAACACCATTAGGATTTAATAACATAATTAAGGGAAATGCTAATGTAATGAAGTTGGAAATAATGGAGGAAAACCAAACCAAACCAAACCAATGGGAGTTGTGATGGAGATATGGCAACAAGGGAGGTTGATTGGTTGAGCTAAAACAAAGGAGAGGTAACAACTGGTTTGGCCAAAGGTAGGAGGTGAGGACTGGTGTTTTTGGGTAAAGGATGGTGGTGGGCTGTGATGGAAATTGTTGAATGGAGGTGGTGGGTTGCGGCAATCTTTGTTGAAAGTGGTAGATGTGCTGTGGTGATTTTTTCCTAATGAAGGGGAAGAAACGGTGGGTTATGCTAGTCATAGGGGTGGGAATGATGGAATTTGTTGTAGCTATAGGGGTGGTTCCAATTGAGTTGTCTAGTAAACAAAGGGAGAGAAAAAGTGAGGGTTGTGGTGAGTTTGGCCGAAGGAAGCAAGAGTGCTTTGTGAAAATGGATAATGGAGGGTGCATTGTTGTAAGTTTGATTGAAGCAAAAAGGGAGGAATGGCAAGAGCTACCATTAGTCTAGGGTGGTGTTTGGTATAGGCTATTGATAGGGTGTTGGTGGGTTAATATTAGGTTAAAGTATTAAGAATCCAAAATAGAGATTAGGATTAGGTAAAATATTAATTTTCTAAGATTAGAATTAGATTATGGTGTTAATTATTTAGGATTAGATTTAGCTAAAATTCATAGTCTTACTAGGCTAATCTTGGCTATAATAATGCAAATATATAACACATAATAAACCAAATAAATTAAGCTTATCTCTGCCATAACATTACACAAACATATAACAATAACTAGTCTAAATAATAATGATAGTTGATGTAAATGGGGTAACAACAATATAATGTGTTGATTCCATTAGGGTAGCAATGGAATAATGTGCTACTCCTAATAGCACTAGAAAAATGTGTCGTTCGATGGGGAGTAACTATGGCAATTAGCAATAGAAGAGAGACAGGGCCGTGCCACCAATTTGTGTGTTTTCATTTTGTGCTTGAAAAGAAAAACTAAATTTAATGCCTTTAATTGTACCTGGGTTTTGGATGTTTGGAAAGCAAGAGATCTGGGGAATGAAGAGGTTGACTAAGAGAAGGAGGATAGAAGGGAGATAGATATGGGAAGAGAAAGGAAGGAACAATACATGAGAATGGAAAGAAACCTAGTGAGAGTAGTGCCGAGTGGGAATGGTTCAATTAGGTTAGTGTAAATACATGTGGGCATATTTGGTAATGAGTGGTAAATGTTTTTCAGCATTGTATTTTTTTTCTAAATACCAACTATGGGGAAAAAATACCTGTTAGGTTAATTTGGGTATGGATTATTGATAAAGGTTTCTTTATCGGGTTTGTGTAATAGATAAAGGGTATCCGATCTATACCTGACTCATTACCATATGTACACGGAATTAGAGGGAGCAAAAATTGACCAAATTCGTCACTGATCCAAAAATAATTGATTTAAACTTGACAAAAAATTGACATAACTAGATAAATTCATCAACCCGACGATCTAAACTTGACAAAATCTGACATAATTCGTCACTGATTCGAATATAATTGATCCGACCGTACCCTACATTAACCTAATCCGTCATCAACCGTATCCACCATCAAGCCAACCCACTATCAATCCAACCTAACATCAACCCTATTCGATAATATCAAATTTGATATTAATTAGTTATGATAATAAAAAAATTACATATATCATATTCTTTATTTAAATATGTTAAATATATATATATATATATTTAAATTTACCTATTTCTATTACTTTTATTTTGTAAATACTTATTCATTAACGATATTCTAATTTTATCTATTTTTTTATATAAGCATAAAATATTGAAAAATCATAATAATAAACAAGCAATAGTTAATAATATATTTTTAATCAAAAACTTAAATGAAGTCAAACTTAATATTTACGAGATTAATGAATTTGATTTATTTTAGTACTTGATGTTAGGAATTTGATGCATATTTGATGTGATTTGAATTGAGATTAGCTCGATCTAAATTCAATCCAATCCATTAAAAACATCAAAAGACTCATTCTGTCAAGTTTATAACCCAAATCAGACCAATCAAATTAACCTTAAATAAAATCATCTAAACATAAGCTAACTCTGCCCAAACCTAATAAGCTAACTCAAATCTGATCCAAACTAGTTCAATCCAAATACGAACTAATCTGATAGTTTAACATGATATAATATAAATCTTCAATTATTCAAATTCAAACCTAAATAATAAAATAACTTAAACTCAAATCAATTCGACTAGATCTGCAATTGACTCATAGAAAATCATAACATTAAAAATTGAATTAGACTGGCTGGGTTACCGACTAGATTTTATGTACTCGTTCTTATAATCTTAAAACTAGTGAAAATATGTCAAAAATCGGTTGGACCAATGAAAATGATGAACACGTCAAAAAATATGTATAGTTTATTCTTATATATATATTTTTTATATTTTTAACTTAATATGCATCATTGGTCTGATCAATCTAAACTACTAGTCCAACTACTAAATCGATGAACCATTTATGATATCGATTTAATTACTGGTTCGGTTTTAAAAACTATGTTTCACATTTTTAACTAAATATATATTATTATTTTAACTATTCTAAACTACTTAGTTCAATTACTAAATTAGTAAATAAATTATAATTTCAATTCGTTTATCGATATAATTTTTAAATCTATTCAAAAAAATTACTCCATGCTCGATATTCCGACCGGATCTAATTGCCACCACTAACAAGAACGTCTACAAAGTTTTATTATTTTATCTATTTATTTGAGAAGAACGTCTCCAGTTGGACATAGGCCGTATTGCTGTCTGATTGTGATTTACCACTGTGCGACTTCAGCTTCACCTACCCCCGGCTGATAGAGGCATAGAGCCGAGAGGCGCAGTTTGGAGTGGGATGATTGGTCGCACATTCTACCCTTCACCTACCATGACGCCACTTTCTACCACGGTACCACGCCTGATGCGACTTTCAAGTTGCAAGCAACTACCCTGACGCTCAAATCCAAATAGCAGAGTGCACAGGTCTCCATTTTTCCCTACTTCCCTTGTCGCCGTCTATCTTTGCAAATTCACTCTGTTTAGTGCCGTTTGTCCCCTGCTTCTGAATTTTTCCCCTGTTCATTTTGAAAACTTCAATTCTCTTTATATCATCGATGGAGGCAAAGCTGCTAAAAGCAACCCCTCTCTCTGGGCATTTAGCCAGGCCCTCCACGAAATTGTCGAGGCCCGTGAACATCTCCCCCCATCAGACGTTAAGCGTTCGATTTTCGAATACAATCTCATCCGCCAAGGGCGATCAATATCTGAAGGCCGCAGCTACTGTGACTGGGTAGGGATGAATACCAGTCTTTTTATTTCTTACTTTGTTTTATGTAATATAGTTTTGTTACACGTTTATCAAACGTTGAGGCGTGGAGACATCGTGGTTCATAATTAAGAATTGGCTTATATAATTCAATTAGTCGTTTTTGGGTAATATTTTGATTTTTTGTATTAATTTTTAACATAACCGACAGTAGCATGCCTTCTTTAATTTAAGCAGTTTTTTCCATTGAATTTGTTATATTTAAGCCTTTGATATTGTTAGCATCTCAGTGAAAATAAATCTATAGATTGGGATGGAGGTTCGTAATTGTGCAATTATTCCATCTTAGAGTTTGATTTTCTAAGTTGGACGGTGAGTTGGAATTTTGCTGGAGAATATCAGAATGTGTACCTAGTTGGATCAATTTGGGGTATCCATCCCCGTGCTTCCAGCACCTATCTCTGGGAAAGGCGTGTCTATTTCCGGATTAAGTTTGGTTATGCATATGCTTCTGCTATCTTTGTAGATGCTGCAGACACAATGAACTGGCTTCTCAGTATCCTCTCAGTCTCAAAGTGTTTTTGTTTTCTTAGTCCCCACATGACTAATCTTGAAATCTGGCACACTCTTTCATGGTAATACATTCAATCAGTTTTTCGCCAAAAAGCCAAAAAATGGTCGGGGCTTGTGTCTGTTAGTGTGTTGAAGTTAAAATTCCAACTTATAGGCTGCTTATGTATAATAGTATCCTCACCGTAATAGACAAAGCATGGGACTTGTTATACTTGTGCCCGCTTGTTGATTAGGGAAGTTGCTTCTTCTGTTTAAAGACCTGTTGTTTGATGAAGATGGTGTGGTGGACGCTTGTAGTGACCCATATTATTCTGCGTGTAGATATATGATCAGATGTTGGGATGAACATAATCCACAATTATTCACGTTTTCTGAACTTGATTGCTTCCCATTTACTGCATTTATATGTGTTTATTTACCTTCATGAACTGTTTTGTGGATGATTTCTTTTATGTTCATGTTATGCCGCCGTCCATTGACTCCATTCCCAAGATCATCCTTTGCATTTCTCATGTAGTGTAATGATGCAAATTGGGAATTCTAATAGCCTAACCTTCTTATGTAGCCTGTCTGCTAAAAAGAGGGTAGATGAAAGTGAGAGCTTGACTCTAGATGCTATTCGGCATTCCTTGGTCCGACAAGAGGACAGCATAATATTTAGCCTTTTGGAGAGATCTCAGTATTGTTACAATCCTGACACATATGACCCAAATGCCTTCCCACTGGATGACTTCAGTGGCTCTTTGGTTGAGTTCATGCTTAAAGAAACTGAGAAGCTCCATGCTCAGGTATTTTATATTGAGATGTAGAGAGCAAATTGAACTACTGATTTCATTACTGTGTAACGTTTCCCTTTTACCTTCTAGGTCGGTCGGTATCTGAGCCCTGATGAACATCCCTTCTTCCCAGATGACTTACCAGAAACAATATTGCCACCCTTACAATACCCACAGGTATGCTGCTTCACCAACTCAAGTGTTATGGATGGGTTCCATTCTTGACTTTGAAGTGTGGCAACTGATAGAAGTGAGTCATGATTAATGGTTACAATCTCATTATATAACACCTGCTTAGTTGCTTTCATGCTTCTTGATTGCTCAACGAATGATGCAATTTGATAGGCCTGGAATTTCTGTGGATTATTTTGTAATAAGATTCAGAACTGACATCTGTACATAAGGTGAAACATTTTTTTTTCTTACATTCTGAGAGATATTTGTTGTAACATCATTGGCTATATGGCATCTGATTAATACATCAAAATATTACAAAAATTAATTTATTATGTTGTTTCCTCAGTTGCACCTTTATACTTTTTAAGTGCTTTCATCTCTCCATATAGGTTTTGCACCCTGTTGCTGATTCTGTTAATATTAACAAAAAAGTTTGGGATATGTATTTCCATGATCTTCTTCCAAGGCTAGTTAAGGATGGAGATGATGGAAATTGTGGGTCTGCTGCTGTTTGTGACACAATGTGTCTGCAGGTATGCATTTTATTCAAGCTGAGTTTGGTAACTCTGCCTTCCATTCAAATTTTCTTGATTGTTTCTGCATATTTATTACAGCCAGTACTGTATGTCACATGCATGTAGCACCTCGGTACTCCTATTCCAAAACTAAATTTCTTTCTTGAATTGTAGTTCACAGATGGAGACATTAGTAAGTTAGTTGTTTTGCCTTTGTCTTGAATTATGAATTTTATTTTCGATCATTTTCTACCACTTTTTTTTTTTTTCCTTCTTTGTGTCTTAAGTATGCATATGTTTGGCTTTTGTGGGGTGGGGTGGGAAAGGGAGGTGTTATCAGACAATAAAACCATGGTTGTGATTTTGCAAATGATATTTTATATGGTGTGGTTGTTTTGGAGGCGATTTTGCTTTTGACAATAAATATAGACAAATTTCAGCAAATATCAGTAAGTATAGGAAAAATTTCAACAAATATCGGCCAATAAATGATTTATCACCAATCAATAAGTAAAGTTCTAAAATGGCCACATATCACTATTGGCTAATATTATGTATCGGTACCAATATTTTCTACAAGCAGCTTTAATGGTCACGTATGGGTGTTATTGCCATGGATTTATAATACAAGCAGCTTTATTCATATTTTCCACAAAGAGTGCATTAAATTCTGAGATCCATCATCTATCTTGTTATGTTGAGTGACACAAATAATATGTATTTGCCATCGCTTGTTACATGTTATTGATCAGACGGTTTTGTGCTTGGCTGCTACTTTGCCTTCTTATATATATATATATAGAGAGAGAGAGACTAATGCTGCATCTCAGTTTGCTTTGAAAATCAGGAAGGGACTTCAGTTGTTTGGTTTGTGATGTTATACAAACAATAGGAGGAATGTAGCACATAGTTGATGATTGATTATGGAAAAGACTACAGAAAAATGTACTTATGTCCAACAAAGCAATGAAGAAAGTAAAAATGGCGGAAACCTCATTATTATATGTTGAAGCCTGGAGGTGTCACTGAACAGGAGAAATTTAGAACTTTAACAAGCTAGATTTTCATGTTTGGTTGGATATTGAGAACATCAGGTCCTACTTATGAGAAGTGTCCTGAACTAAAGGGCCATGTTATTTATTATTATGGGTCAACCAGAAATTTAGGGCCTGTTGATGTGTTTTGAGTTGTTAACCTGCATGCTCTTATTCTGTGCAGGATTTAAGGATCTCATCATATTAGCATAGAGAAAGGAAACATTTGTAGGTTTGAGAATTGCAGTTAACCACCTGCTAGTTTCAAATATATTAATCGTGCAACTCTGATGGCATCTAAAATATGGATCTGTAACAATATTCGTATTCTGATGGCTCTAGATTTTTTGGTTGATATAGATTTCTGACGATCTTTGGTTCCTTACTGGCTACTGCATCTGTTGATTGATATCTTTATGAGGAAGTTCCTTTAAAAGTGAGTCAGTGGGTGGATCACAATGCCTACTTTTGAGACCTGAATCCTGATAGTTGTGTCTATAGGCTTGTTTTTAATGGAGTCCTTGTGTATTCTTATGGCTAATTACTGTGGCAGGATTGCTCTAATGTTTATTAAATCTCCATATTTATCTGGTTGCTTCTGTCAATAAGTGAACGTCCTTCATAAACTCGATATATGTTCATCATGACGTAAAATGGGTAAAAATCTACTGCTTAGAACATGGAACTCTTGGGATATATGAAAAGGTGTGATTTTGTACTTTGTTTTATTGTTATATTTTCTCATGGTATGTCTGCATAAATATTGGTAGAGAATGAACTTGAGGGGGTTATTATTAGTAATGCAGTGGACAAAATCTCCTTGAAACTTGCCTGCAAACATGTCAGCTTCCTGTGCCATGTTTGCTTTGTGCCTGTGAGTTGAGCACACTACACTTTTTGTTTGTTTATTTGTCTTTCAGACATATTCTTATGATGCTTATGCTTGCATTGCCTGTGTTGAAAAGAGTCTGTGTTCCTCATAACTATTAATATGGTCAGCAACTATTAAGGATACATGTTTTATATTTGGCTAAAATCTGTAGTGCATTTGTTCTGCTTGCAGGCTCTTTCAAAGAGAATACATTATGGTAAATTTGTTGCTGAAGCGAAATTTCAAGCTACACCGGATGATTATAAAAAAGCTATTGAAGCGCAAGTAAGGTTCTAGTGTGGGATGCCTTTATGAATCTTATGCTGTATATTGATATTCTCTTGACTTATATAGTAGAAATATAAATTCATTTGGTTATTGTCTGACATCTGGTGATGCGGTTGGCTTTACAGGACAGAGATAAATTGATGGATTTATTGACATACCAAGCAGTGGAAGATTCTGTCAAGAAGAGAGTTGAAATGAAAGCCAAAATATTTGGGCTAGAAGTGCCTATGAACCTCATGACCGATGTGCCTGATCCTGTGTACAAAATCAGGCCAGTTATAGTTGCTGATCTATATGGGGATTGGATCATGCCATTGACAAAGGATGTCCAGGTTGCTTATTTGTTGAGGAGGTTGGATTGAAAAGAATGCAACAGAAATTTATACGTGTGGACAGTGACTGAGAATCAAGTATAGAATTATCGTCTGTTTATATGATTCGAGGATGCCTCTTTGGCTGATGTCCCTACCTTGTTTTAGAAAACAATTCCCAAAACGAGTAAAAACGTATAGCGTGGTGCCATGAAGGTGGCCATCTTCACATTTGTGGCACTTCACCATATTGTGCTATCTATGTGGCAGCGTTAGCTACGGCATATATGAGGTGAGAAGAGCTAGTACAGCACCAGTCCCATTTTTTTGAGCTCAGGCGAAAAAAATGGGCCCTCATTGAGTCCACAGAAAAGTTTAATTTTATTTATTATTATTTTATGTATCTCCAATTTTTATGTTGTTTCAGAAACTAATTTTTTCGCTTTTTCTTTGAAAAGGTCATTTCATTAGGTCATTTTTGCGTTTGATAATGTCATTAGGTCATTTATGTCGTGCCTCTTATTGCGGATACCACTTGGACTTAGACTAAAAATTGCAAACCGTAAGAATAGATTACCTTCACATTATAAGCCTAAACTTGAATTTTTACTTGCTCCTTTTTGTAAGTTAGATTGTGCAAATGTACTAATTTAAAATCTCTAATTTTATAGCACTAGGCCTGCATCTAAGGATTGACAATAATTAGGATGTGCTTTGGTTTACTAATTTTGTTGGATTGAAAAATGTTACGTTTGTTAAATGTGCGGGTGGGTTAGCCTTTATTATGAAAAATTGAACTCTCAAACATAGATTTATACCGTTAGACTTGTATAAATGTGGAACACTGTAAATTTAGAATTGCTGTGAAATGGTATAATACTTATCCGTGGCTTGATATATATATATGTATGTATGTTTGCCTGTCTATATGTATGTATAACACAAGTCAATGCAAATCCGACACTATCACTTGAATCTAACTTCGTCTAACTCGATGCATGTCTAAGACTCGACATAATTTGATAACTTAAAACATAAAACTTACTTGACTTGATGTTAATTTAGTACATAACAATGACTCAAAGTCAAACCTAATATGCACTTGATGAAAAATAAAAGAAACATGATGATGTGCGTGGGAGGATGGAATTCTCAAATTGGTTAGAATATGGTTTGGTTGTATTGGTATCGATTAGAAGATGATTTGGTGATGGTGTATTAGGGTTTAAAGTGTTGAATAAAATGGAATGATGAAGAGGATAATTCAAATAAGGTAAGTATGATTCGGTGATGATGAGTAATTAATGATGATGGTTCGAATGGTGTGAACTAATTATGATATGTATTCAACAATGATGTGTTAAGGATGATGATGCTTCGAATGTTAGGGTTTGGATGGAAGATGATATCATGGTTTAGGGTTAGGGTTAGGGTTTAGCTTCGATTGAAGGGGTTAAGGTTATGTTTGGTTCAAATGAAGGGTTTAAGGTTTCAAATGGTGGTTTAGGGTTTCAAATGTGGAAACTGAATTAAGGCTTCAATTAAACTTCAAATTAGGGTGATGTATGGATGATAATTATGGTTGGAAAAATATGGATTATAGAAAGAAGAAAAGATATGACTTAATCTTTAATTCATGCAGAAAAAGAGATTAAGACTTTCAAGATTAATCATTAACATAGATTCGATTAACTTGAATTGAACTCACAGAGAATTCAACTTGCATTCAACTTCAATATTGATCATCAATTCATGTTCATAATCGTGACATTCATGGCTCTATATAGTCATTCTACCACTTAGCTAAAAAACATAATTCAAAAGATTCTAAGATAAAAGATATTATACTATTTTATGCTACGTTATGCTCTATCTAATATCTAACCCTACTACTAAATTAATTAATTAGCTAAATTAATCATGGTGCCTGGCCAAGCTATAAAGAAACTCCCCATGCACGTGGCCATATATTCCATGCATGCCATGCACATACATGTAGACACTTAGTAGCTTGATTGGTACATTTCTAGTAGTCTTTAAATTTGTGGGAGATACTTTTCAAATAAAGAATAATTGGTTCCATAATTATGAAAGCCAATTCTCGAGTGCTTGCTCCTACATCATTCTCCCCTTCTTGATTTGAATTTTCCCTCAAATTTGCATCGCCATAATAAGGGGTAATATCTCCAACATTAAATGTCCTTGATACCGCACCATATGAATCTGGCAAATCGAGCTTATAAGCACGTTCCCTAAACTTTTGAAGTACTTTAAAAGGACCATCTACCCTTGGCATAAGATTGTGTTTCCTTAGATTAGGAATTCTCTCATTCCTCAAGTGTAACCATACTAAATCTCTTGGTTGAAAAATATGTTGACTCCTATGCTTATTTGCTCTTGTCTTGTACTCTTCATTTGCCTTCTCCATATTGTGCTTGATTTGTTAATGAAGTTTTTGAAAGAACTCTACTCTCTCTTGTGCATCATAATTATTCACTTCACCCTTCTTCAATGGTATCATATCAATTGACATATATGGATTAATACTATATGCTATCTTGAATCCCAAATGCTTTACAACCATCATGGTAAGTACCATGGTCGTCCTCAATAATGCATCTGCCACGACATTTTCTTTTCCATCCATATATCTTGTAGAGAAGACAAATATTTACAAGAAGCTTATCCACTTAGCATGTCTTGGACTTACCTTCTTTTGACCATGCAAATACTTCAAACTCTCATGATAAGAATGAAGTATAAGAGGCTTGGGTCTCAAATAGTGACTCCATGTCTTCAAATAACGCATAATAGCATAGAAATCTTTATTGTAGCTCAAATAGTTGAGTCATGCACCATTCAAATTCTTACTAAAGAAAGCAATCAGTTTCTTTTCTTGTGAAATCACACCCCCAATGTCTACAGTGCTATCATCATATATTACTTCAAATAATTTATCAAAATAAGGTAAAGATAATACCGGTGCGTTTGAGAGCTTTGTCTTCAAGTATTCAAAAGCCCTTATCACTTAATCATTCCAATAGAACTCTTCTTTCTTCATCAATTATGTAATAGGTGCTGCAATGGTAGAGAAGTCTTTAATGAACCACCTATAGAATGAGGCTAATCCATGGAAACTTCAAACTTTATGGACATTAATAGGAATAGGCCACGTTTGTATAGCTTCCACCATTTACGGATCGACTCGAATACCATCTCGACTCACAATATAACTAAGAAAAATCACACTTTCCATCATGAAGTCACAATTCTCCATTTTAACATAGATCTTCACCTCTCTAAGCTTGTCAAATATCCTCTTCAAGTGTTATATGTGCTCAAACTCACTCTTACTATATACCAAGATATCATCAAGGTAAACAATAACAAAGACTTGAAGGAATTGTCTAAGTACCTCGATCATCAACCTCATGAATGAACTCGATACATTATATAGCCCAAATGGCATCACAAACCACTCATACAACCCGTACTTAGTCTTGAAAGCTATCTTCCACTCGTCCCCTTCCCTTATTCTTATTTGATGATAATCGCTCCTAAGATCAATCTTCAAGTTGTACCAGGAAAATCATCTAACATGCCATCCAATCTTGGCATAAAAAATCTATACTTGATTGTGATGTTGTTGATTGCACTAAAATCGATACACATCCTCCACGTACCATATTTCTTAGGCACTAACAAAGCTGGAACTCTGTATGGACTCATACTCTCCTAAATATAACCTTGGTTTAACAACTCTTGCACTTGTCTTTATAGCTCCTTATCCTTCTCCAAATTGCACTGATAGGCTGGCTTGTTCTTTAATGAGATTCCTGGTATGAGATCAATAGCGTGCTCAATACCTCTCAAAGGAAGTAGCGCATTTGGCAACTCTTCTGGAAAACGTTAGCATACTCTTTAATACTTGTTGCACTTTTGGATCCATATTAGTATTCTTCCCTTGTTGGACCTTTTTTTACCACTAAGGCATAACATATCTTCTCATATTTGATGGCTTCATTCGTCTCACACTCCTTAGGGATCAACATCTCCATGCTACTCTTCTTTTTCCCTTCCTACACTCAACATCATTTTTTTTCCTACTGCATGCTCTTGGCTCCTTCCCCTTTTTCATTCCTCAAAACTGAATCCTCCCCATCTAGATTAGGTTTTAGCTTAAAATTCTTCTAACCTTTGCATACCACATATTTATTAAGGACTCGTTCATGCACAACATTCCTATCAAATTATCAAGGCCTCCCCAACAAAATATGACAAGCATCCATAGTCGAAATGTTGTATAAAACATCATCAAAATAGTTTCCAATATTAAGAGAGATAAGAGTTTGTTTGGTTACCCTTACACCTTTATCTTTGTTGAGCCATTAGAGTGAATATGGTCTTGGATGACCCTTGGTCTCCAAACCGAGCTTGTTTACCATCTTCTCACTAGAAATATTAGTGCATGAGACACTATCAATGATGACTTCACACAATTTATCACCCACTCTACACTTGGCCTTGAAAATATTCTCCCATTGAGTAAGTAAAGCTTGTTGTTGTACTTGGAGCACCCTTTGCAATAAATAGCAATCCACTTGGCCTTCTTCTAAAGCATCATCAAGGCTATCACTTTCCTCTTTGAAGTCTTCATCAAGGTCTTCATTCTCTTCACAAGACTCCATATTTTCTATCTCCTTTAAAGTCAATGCCCTTTGGTTGGGACAATCTTGAGCAAAGTGGCTATAACCTCTACATTTGAAGCATTATTTGTTCACCTTATCAACTAGTTGATCCTTACCCTTTTCTTTATGAGTGAACTTCCTAACATTATCTTGATTTGCATCTTGAGAAGAGTGGCTTTGACACACCCCTAAAAGTCGAACCACATGGAGCATTGATTAACTTGCTTGGTGGCTTTGTCCTCTTCAATTGTTTCTCGAACTTGATGGCTAACTTGGCTAGGTCTTCAAACAATTCATAAGGGTACACCTATACCTTCTACTCAAGATTTATATTTAAATCCCCGATGAATCTTGGACACATTTGTTCTTCTCATTCTTGGACATCACATACAAGAGTTAACCTTTCAAACTCCCAAATGTATTCTTCAACTCCAAGTAACTATTCTCTCAATATAGTTATTTTTTATAAAAATTTCTTTCTTATATTCCCGAGGCACAAATTTTTTCTTCAAATGTTTCTTTCATTTTTTTCCATGACCTAATCTTATATTTTCCTTATCTCTTTCATCTACTTTTTTAAGTATCGTACCACACTTGTAGAAATTTTTTTAAACTTTAATATCGCTGTTTAGAACCATTTCTCATCATAAATTTCCTTATACTAAAAAATTGATTCAACAATTTGTAACCATTTGAGAAACAATCTCGGGTTGAGATTACTTTCAAACTTGGGAAGATCAAAGTGGATTCCATTTTTCACATCATCATAAGTTTTTCTCGAGGTGTCACGTGGCCTTAGATAATTCCCTACGCTCTTTTCTTCTTCTTCCACCCGATTTTTTGCCCTTCTCACGTGGTCTTCCTCAACTTGTTCCCTTAAGTTTTGTGGCTACATATGAGACTTATGGGCTTGGGAAGCTTCTATTCTCCCCACATGTAATTTAACCTCCCTGATTTCATCCATCAAAGTCTTGAGAATATCCCTCAAGTCCTCTCCTTGGTTCTCCATCCTTTCTCTTTACCAACCGATTGTGGTAATCCCAAACATGCCCTTAAGTGCTCGGCCCTTTTGTGTTTTCTTGATAAATTCTTGAGATTCTTTAAGATGGGACACCTTCTTGATGAATATTGAATAATCTTGAAGGAAAGATTGAATCTTGATTGTAATAACTCCAACCTAAGGCTTTAATACAAAAATTGATGTGTGTAAGAGGATGAAATTCTTAAATTGGTGAGAATATGGCTCAATTGTGTTGTTATTGATTAGAAGATGATTTGGTGATGGTGTATTAGGGTTTAAATTTTCGAATATAATAGAAGAATAAAGAGGATAATTTGAATAAGGTAAGTAGGATTCGGTGATGATGAGTAATTAATGATGATGGTTTGAATAGTGTGAGCTAATTATGATATGTATTTAACAGTGATGTGTTAAGGAGGATGATGCTTCGAATGTTAGGGTTTGGATGGAAGATGATGTCGTGGTTTAGGGTTAGGGTTAAGGTTAGGGTTTAGCTTCGATTGAAGGGGTTCAGGTTATGTTTGGTTCGAACAAAGGGTTTAGGGTCTCAAAACTGTGGTTTAGGGTTTGGAATATGGAGATTGAATTGAGGCTTCAATTAAACTTCAAATTAGGGTGATTAATGTCTAATAGTTATGGCTAGAAAAATATGGATTATGGAGAGAAGAAAAGATATGACTTAATCTCCAATCCACGTAAATAAAGAGATTAAGACTTTCAAGATTAATTGTTGACATAGATTTGATTAACTTGAATTGAACTCACACAGAATTTAATTTACATTCAACTTCAATAGTGATCATCAATTCATGTCCATAATCATGACCTTCATGGCTCTATATAGCCATTCTACCACTTAGCTAAAAGGCATAATTCAAATGATTTCAAGCTAAAATGTATTATGCTATTTTATGCTAACTTTATGCTCTATCTAATATCCAACCCTACTAATTAATTAATTAATTAGCTAAATTAATAATGGTGCTTGAACAAGCTGCAAAGAAACTTGCCATGCATGTGTCCTTGCATTCCATGCATGCCATGACGCCATGTATATGCACGTAGACACTTAATAGCTTGTTTGGTATGTTTCTAGCAATGTAACCTTCCATTTGTCTTCAAATTTTTGGGAGGTAATTATCAAATGGCCAATTCTTGAGTGCTTGCTCCTACATCACATGAACCAATTTCCTAGTCCCATTAAAGCATGTCTTATAAGCCTTAGCTTTAAAGACGAAAAAATTAAATCAATGAGAAGTAGTAAATATCCATTTAGTATTAACTTGAATTAAACAAAGTCGAAGGTAGCAAAAGATAAAATAAGCCAATATTATGATTTCACTCTAATCCAAATTGATGTAATAGACCGCATGAATCAAATCTATAATGTTGTTAATTGGTGCACACATGGAGATAATATACAAAGCATTTTGAGAAACAAGTATTTTGAAATACTGCTGATAGGGTATGTTTTGTTATTCAGAAAACTACTAAATATTTTTGTTAAACCCTTTGATACTCGCAAAATGTCATCTAAGAATTCAAATTATCTTCTTTGGCTCAAATAGGGAGCCTAAAAAATGATGCAGTCATTTTTGGACAAATATGATAAGGAGGCTCATTTGATAGATTTGTTTGACAATAGTGTGTTCGATCCCTTTGGGGGGTTTTCTATAGAGCTGCAAAACACAAGTTATATACAGGCCTTAAAAAGATGGGACATTAACCATTTATATTAAGCTCCAAGATAAAAAGCTCTAAAGTAGCCACAAAAGGTCTAATAAGAGGCAAACCTTTTTAAAGGAACAAAATCATGAAATTAACTGAGATAGACATAATAGTAATATCAAGAACATGATCTTACTTAAATTGTTTTCAACCATAATTGATTGTGTTCCTATGCTATAATATATTGCTCCAATAAAACTCAACCTTTACAATAATTGCTATAAAAAGAGAAATAGGTGGTGCTAGAAAGGAAAGAAAGGCACTAGAAAACAATGGTCACTTAGGTTACACTCGTCTATAATATAGAAGGCGGCTCAAGATACCACTATCGATAGCAAAATGATAAATAAAATTTGCATTTTATAAGAAAGTATAGAATGTGGTTATCTTACAAAACCATCGCCTATATCTTCACATAGACGACCGTTCTAAGTGTCAATTGTTGTCTAAAGTGTCACCTGTGTTTCCTATTTAACTATGGATGGCGGTTTTCACCTACAATCGTAACACCCCTTTTTTACTACTTACATTTTTGATTTGATACGAAGGCATACTCATATAATAAGGGTGTTATCGACACACTTAACATAAATCCAGTCTAGTTACATTTCTTATGTCAATTGATAAGACTAAAAAAAATTCAACAAACCAATAAAACAATAAAAAAGAGTGAAATAGTAACATGAATGAAGAGTTATGAATAATACAAACTCCATACAACAACACTAATACTGAACAGGAGAAATAAGAGTCCAAAAAAAAGAACAAAAGAACAATCGATGACACAACATTATTTTTTCATAATTCTTTGCCTTATAGGCCCTAACTATGGGGTTCACTCAGGAAAATGCTTTCCAAAGTACTTCAACTGCTACATGGTGCACACATACTAATATTAAAAGTATATTATTAGTATGAATTTTTGGTATTGAGTAAATCATAACACCCCTAAAGAGGTAGCTCACATTACAATTAAACATATAATTGTGAAATAATTCATAGGGAATACAATAACATGTGATAATAACAGTTAAGGATAAACATGATATCACAACTCAACATATGATAGTAACTAACCATACCCAAAAAGGGGCCAAATCATGACAAGATTTCAATATAAGTCAATAAGTACCAAGGAAAACCCTAATTAGGATTATTCAAGAGGGAACTTGGTGATTCATCTTATCCATTTTAGTTCAAACAAATTATTACTTTTTGAGTGGGAAACAGTCCCATCATCCAAAGTAAAGATTTATAAGGATAAATTAATTAAATTGAACTACTTAATTCCCTTTGTTATGTCAAAGAAATGACACAACATCAAGCCATGTACATGAATCAAACCACTAACCTCTCGATATCACTCTAAAGAAGTCACATGACTAAGCCATGTATACACACCTCAACACTCAAGTACTTAAGTACGCATACTTCCTCTGGGGTTTGTTAATGCCAATAAGAAGATAAGCTATTTAACCTAAATGTCCAACTATACACTCAATAACCTACTAAGAATTGATATCCTTTTCTAAACTCAAGTCTTTTACTTTAAATGAATAATGCCTTATTCAAAAATTAATATTATTATTCCCTAAAGGATACTAAAATCCAACACAACAAACTAATCAACCAAAACCATTCCTCCTTTACCATGAAGGGTCAACAATAACAATCTAATATTAATTTAGGCCAAAGGAACACAAAGGTCATATCAATTTAAATCCATCTAGGCCTAAGATTATGCATCAAGACATTTCTCAAAATACTTATCTTAATCAATTCAACATAATTCTTTTCAGCCAAATTATTTCCACTTTTTTCAAGGTCAGCACTAAATAAATTATCAAAGTTAAACCAAATGTCAAAACCAATGTTAAGAAAGATGCCAACTAAAATAAAGTGTAACATAAAATGTGAAAAATGTAAGTGAAGGTCAATCCTTAGTCAACCCATTGAGCCAATCACAAGAAAAATTGATAAAATTATCTCAAGGGACTAATTGAATTGTTCTACAAACCAACTAGTTGGTCAACAACAACAAAAAACATATCCAGCAAAAAAACTAAATTAGTCGACCAATTAAAGGGTGCTAATTGACTAGTGAACTACTTTATTGGTTCTTCCCCTAACCAGATGGTTGGTATAAGTAGAAACTACTATATGCAACAAACATGCTAGTTGACTAGTTAAGGATAACTAGACAGCCAGTGAATGGGGGACTAGTTCCTCCCTAACTAGTTAATAGGCATGTAATTGAACCAACACAATATTTAGTTAAATTGCTTGTTTGGGAAAAAAAATAATATCATATGATTCATGCATAATTAATTTCTTAACCAATCCATACAATCCTAGCATGTTTATATTCAAATAGAACTCATATACAACGTGCTTAACACTTCAAAACATATGGAACTATACTCAACAATCAATCACACAATACATCTCATGCTTAACTCATCAACACCATAACAAGGCCAGCATGGCTAAATCATGATCATGTTCACATATTTCACTCCACTTCTCTAGATACATAATAAACATAAATAAGGGATTCTCCCACACACATGTTGGGAAGATGTAAATACCAATTCTCACATATACTTATGCTTTTAGACATAATAGCATAATAAATTACAATTTTCATAAAAATTAAATCCTATCGTGATACTAAACCTAACACACCTTACATGCTCGCACATAGATACTACCATCTAAAGAGTTGAGAAGGATTTATCCAAATCCAAAGTTAATTAAAAAATACACAAAATATCCCTTATCCAAGAAAACCTCAAACACCTCTTAGATTACCTTAAAAAAATATAAAGAATATAAAAGTAAGAAGCATAAAAAAACCCATAAATAATAACAAAACAAAAACTTCAAAGACAAAAAATAGAGGCTACCATTAAAAATTGAGATGGAAAAAGATGTAAGAACAAGATCAAAGTCCAAGAACTATCCATGAATCTTACTTCTTTCACTTAATTAAAATAAATAGAGGAAATATTAGGGGAATTAGAGAAGTGGAACAAGGAAAATAAGGAGAGATAAGAGTGAGACGTAGTTAGTTCTAGGGCTACAATAACAAGGGAAAAGAATAACACCAACTAAAACTCAAAGAAGGAAGGAAAGAAGTAGAGGCATAAGAGGGAGGGGAGGGAGTCGAATCTGTTGAAGAAAAAAATAGGGAAAAGGCTTGGGACAAAACACTTGAGTGAATAAAGAAAATAAGAGAGGTAGGTTGAGCTTAAGTGGTTAAATTAGTCATGCCAACCCCCAAAGAGAGAAGATTAGGGGAAAACCACAGTGAAAAAAATTCCCAGAAGCAACAATTAGTAAGTAAAGCAAGGGGAGATAGGGAAGAGGGGGGGGGGGAGGCTAAAAAGTAATTAATGTACCTTTTATGAGATTTTTTATGAATTACTTAATAAAAGAGGTTCAACAAACTAGAAATATAATCGTACAACCCAAAAATATGATTATCAAAAAGAATGCAACACTATTTGATGAATAGAAAATGATTGAACAAGGTTTAGAAGAAAAATAGAATCACAAAAATATAACCTAGAAAAATAAATAAACATATTTATCAAAACAAGTCAATTGGTTTATCAAGCTTAGTCTAGTGGTTTTTACAAACCAGTTGAATGGTCTTACCAAAGACCCAAAAAATGAAAACCAACTGTAGTTATTTAGCTAGTGACCAAAAACTAGTCAACTAATGTTCTTGTGAGACCAAAACCTACAAAGGGTTAAGATATCTACCTTTATATTACTAAGTATAGAAATATCTATCCTTTTAAATCTTCTTTCCTCAACATAAATACCATTTTGATTATCAACCCATTTGTAGTCAAATATAGAAACCCTAAAGGAGGTGCAATCTAATAGTAATACATGCTCATTCACCTCATAGTTATTTATTGATGTATAAATAAGGTTTTTATCTATAGCACTTACTATATGAAAATCTTCCAATAGAATACTCACACCAATATTAAGCATGGTAATCTTGTCATCTTGCTCCTATGTGTAAAAAGGTACCACCATCAATCATGTATGAGTTCTATCACAACACTTCCTGACAAAGGAGTGTGATAACAAATACAAATACAAATCAATATCAACGTTAAATATCATTGATCCCAGTGACTCTAGAAATATGTTATTGTGTTTCTATAATAACTATTTCATGATTTTAGATATATTTAAAGCCATGATCATATCTATGTGTTGCTGCACAAGTAGTTGGACATCATATATATTATGAAGATCATATGAGTGAGATTACCTCAATGTGTTAGAAACATTAATCTTAAACACCTAAAGTACTTTATCCCATTTCCATTCATCTAATATATTTGAATATCATGGTTGAGGATGAGTTATCTAGTAAGACACACAATAAAATTTAGTCACCTCCTCAACTAGATTAACCTAAGTAATGCTTCATTCAGGTATGATTTAGTTCATCACATATCCTTTTAATAATTCCATGAACCTTTCAAATGGATACATCAATAAGCCCAAATAATCTAACCTCTCTTACTAAGTGTACAGTTAAATGCATCATGATCACAAAGGAAGATGAAGGAAAACACATCTCAAGTTGATATATTATAATCACAATAATTTCCTACAATGTGCTCAACCTTTGGTGGTTAATAACATTAACACATATTTCCTTCATAAAGGAAAAAAATTGAGTGATGGCACTATGACCATAGTTTGTAAAAAGGGAGTATATAGCCGATAGTAACAAATCTTAGACAAGAACATGTTGATTGTGTGATTTTATGCCCACTAAATTCAAATATTTTATTGAAACAAAGTCCTTGATGTTTGAGGAATATCATTCCAAAAGTTTCATCCCATTTAAACACTAAAAAAAAATTCTCTATTTTAGAAAGAGTATAACGTGCAGGAGGAGAAAACATTATATTCCTCATTTTCTGCAGATGCAATTGTATTCTTATACCCATCTCAACAAAGTTCAGCCTAGAATTGATGCCATATTTAGTTTTATTTAGTACATTTATTAATGTACCAATTATACAATTACATATATATTTTTTTTCTCAATTTACATCACATGAAGGCAATGTCGTACACATAAGTGTTTCTAATATTGAAGGTTAAAGAATATTGACCTCTTCTTCCACCCACCTATTAAAGCTGACTTCTTATTCTTCTTTTTTTCAAAAGGTATATTTATTACCCTTAATTTTTCAAATATGTGGGGTCTCATTAGTAGATTTAAAGCTCTTACTTTATCAACTTTTCCCATCAAAAGCTTTTTGTTACTCATCATAATGATGATTTGTGTGTAAAAACTTACAATGTTTGAGATATGGGGTCTTCTTACTCTTCAATAATTGGAAAAAGTTTTTATTATCTTAAAAAATTAAGGCATGTATAGTTTCCATGCATAATATTACAAGAAATATTACTATATGTTAGAAAATTATTTATTGTGCGAAGTATCATGGCTTTCAAATTAAATGACTCTTGGACATATGCATCAAACACTTTAATGCCATGATCCCACATATACTTCAAATCCTCAAAAAGCAAATTAGATATATCATTAATTAACTAATTTGGACCTGATATAAGTGAAGACGATATCATCCATTTTTTCTTCATGCAACACAATGAGGGAGATTATATGTCACTAAGATAACTTACCATAAGCAATAGTTTGTGCTCCTATTAAAATGGTTCATTCCATTAGAGCAAAGTGCAAGACATAAATTTCTAGCTTCATAACCAAATTTAAAAAGTTTGGTATCAGTCATCTTTCACTAAGGAGAATCATCCAGTGTCTAAATTTTCCATCATAATTCATCGCTTTCACATGCCACATAAGATTCTTTGCATTTTCTCCATTACTAAATGTACGCTAAAATCTTATTATGATTAGAAAGTACAATAATACCTTATTAGGAACCTTAACCTTCTTGAATTGTGACATTTAACATTCAAAAAAAGCATCCAATGATACATATTCATTGAAATACAAAATATAATTATTAGAAAAAGCATGAATTTTTTTCTAATTCAAGCTAATAGAAAAAAAAAATATTTGCTTTATATGCCTTGGGAGAAAGTACATTATCCTTCAACTGCATCTCTTTCAATAATTCAAGAAGAGAAGTAAACATTTTATTGATCCATCCATTCATAGCTTTGAGGCTGTACAATCATCACATGGGAGATGATTTTATAAATCTAGTGCAACCTTTGTTTAAGGGAATTTCTAAATAATTGATCAACTTTTCAAGAGTCTCTAAAATTTTCTTCTACATTATTTATCACTTTTTTCATGGTCCCGAATTTATCATATTCAAGATCATAACTTTTAGCATAACTATCTTGGACACTAATGGACTCTCCATGCTATATCTAATTATTGTAACTTCTATCAACTCCATGCATTATAAGTTGATCAATTATTTTATTGGCCCTTTTCTTCTTATTTTTTCCATGATTAATACATGGGCAACATATATACAAGTGATTCATGATTTGATCAACCAAAAATTTTAGAAAGTCATCTACACCATCTATATACTCTCTAATCAACCTACGAAATTATACCAATAATCAATCCATTATATCCTATATTGGAGATAAAGTTGATCAGTATAATTTATGAACAACAACTACAATGATATCCAGACTAAATATATATAGGCTAGTATTATATATAAATATTATTGCAAGGGTTTCTCATACAATACACTAACAACAACAATGATAATATCAATGCTAGAATTCTAGAAATATATAAAACACATGACATAACAAAAATGTAGAAGCATAATGACATCCTAATAAGTTAATGTATGGTAACAATAGGTAAATATATATTATGTAAAACTAGAAAAGATAAAATAAGAAAAATTAAAACCTTTAAAGGAATAATAACTATGATAAAAGAAGAAGGAGAAGGAAGGTTGATAGTGGTGGCTACAAAGGTGACTAGTGGAAAGGAAGGAGGAGGTGGAGGAAGTAATATTGGTGGAGTATAAAGGAAAAAAATCAATTTACATGACAACTCTTTGTGATTGTGTGTGATTGAGATGGTAAAATGGAGGTATTCCATGTTAAAAGTGGAGCATGATAAAAATGATATAGGTATAGACGACAATTCTATGTCAAAATAACTATCTATACCTTTACAAATTGAAAAATAAAACATCATGCTTTATTGTATATAATAGTTTTAACATAGAATCACCATCTAAAGTCATCAAAATTACCATATAGATTTCAGTGGTGATTGTATCCTTGTAACTGCCATTTATATTGTTAAAAATAAAGTACCCTTCTGTCCCCTACTTTCCTTTTTATTAGGGAAGTTATATATAACTATCTTTATTATAATAACCATATATGTGTCATTATCTATTTCAATTTTTATAGTAGTGAATTGCCTTATGTCAAGATCACCTTTGGGACTAATGGTTATCCATACAAAACTGCACTAGCCTTTCCATCAAAGTTTGTGTTCACTCACATAGTTTTTGAGAGGTTATCAATCATTGGATTACAAAAGCACTTAAATATAGAGTTTATAATGATACGTTTCTTAAAAGAAAGGTGCACTTTGTTGACAAGTGGTCTAACAATCCTTTTAATTCATCTGACTGATATATCAATTATCTTGGGGTTATAAATTCTCTCTCACTCAAAAATCATATTCTCCTTGCTACATTTCAATATTAACTTTGCATATATTCCATCCCAAAAAGAATTCTCCTAGGGTAACAAACTTGACAATCCAAGTCAAGCTCACTGTATCATTTTTGCTTTGATACTTTTATAAACCGCCATAATTGCTTATGGTTGCAATTCATTACACTAGAGTACTTTTGGGATTCACGAGTGACCCTATACATCTTTATAAAGCTTTCTAGTGTACTTTAACCTTACCCACTCATTTCCTATAAATATGCCTATTGAGCTATCCACTATTAGACCACTCCAAACAAAACACACTTAATTATGAAGCTTTTTAATGATGAAATTTTAAAAAGAAAAAAACAATTTATCTATAATAGTACTCATGAAATCCTTTTTAGCAACTATATATAATTTATCATAAGGTATTATTATAACATCCTCAAATTTTCCAACTTACAATTTTTATTTTAATGCAATGCAAAAGTGTTAAAATAAGATAAGAGTACGTCACTCCCACATCAAAAATAGAAAATGTGTGGTCATTCACCTAACACATGTTTGATGTAAGGAAAAATAAAAGCAAAAAAGAAATAATATGATAAAACTAACATGAGATAACAATAATATAAATGATGATATGGAAACGTTTATAAGATTTATGTTTATAAGATTTGAAATACAAGGATCAAAGCCAAGAATTAAATAACTAGAAAAAGTAAAAGAATCCTAGTGTAATAAGGAAAACCTATTTATACTAGTTATCCTAACTATCAACTATAAGAATATAAGCAATATTCATCAAGAGGCCCACATTATCATCCTTTATATACTCCAATTAAGATTTATACCTCTACAAGTTTTCCTCTGTCTATGGGAATATACAATAACCATGAAATGATAGTATCATTATGCTAAACTACTACTATACATAGAGTTCATACAATAACATGGTATAAAAACATGCTTAGAAAACATAACATGTCATAATGACAATAATATAAAATAACTTATGAAAATCAAATAAGATAAATCATATTATTATCAATACCGTTATATGACCACATAAATCCAACTATCAAGATAATTGAGCAAACACACTTAATTATCCACCATGAACAAAAGTCATGGTAACATCCAAATTGGGAGTTTTATAGTGATCACACCAAACACATAGTAAGATACTACATGTGGTTAGGATATGTAGAGGGGTTCTTCTAAGGGGAAATCACACCAACAACACCTTAAATATATAGATACCATGAGGGATAAACACATTGGTATACCAAACTAGCCTAAATGTGGATATAACCAAGTAACTTATACGATGATAGTGCATCCACTTAACTTGGACATTGATATCATGCTGACTTAACACAATATTAATCTAAACCCTTATAAAATGCACATGCCATCTATCAAGTACAACCTAGTATAGTAGGAAAGGTACTAAGTGAAAAGATAAAAACTACAAGTGTGACTCACCCACTAACTCCTAACTAGATATGCCAAGATTTGGTGAATAAGGTTCTAATGAAATCATAATTACCATTATTAGCATTTTACATGTGATAAAAAAACACAAACTAATTCCAATAGTAACCTAAAAAAGTTATCATAAATGTTGGCACCAAACATAAGCAAAGATATCCAAATCATATCAATTGGGTATTTAGAAGATAACATCAAACTCAAGCTATACAACTCTCTAAAGGCCACAAGCCACATAATTAAACCATTTGTAGTCTTTCTTTAAATTGAATGATTTAAGTTTAGAGCCATAAATTAAAGTCAAAGACTAAGGTCAAAGCTTGGTTAAAACTCAAAGGTTAAACCCTTAAAATCAACAAAGAATTGACTACTTCCATGAACCATTAGACTAGTTTGGAACCCACTATAGAAAAAAAAATGAATGAATCAAACTAATTGACTAGTTTGAGGGTAAAAAGTCAATTGGTGAACTATTGGATTTGTTAAACTAGTTTACTAGTACAGGTTCAAAGATACATATAAATTTATCTTAACTTGTTACTAATATACCAAAACTAGTTAACTTGTAGGCCAACTAATTAGTTTTGTGCTAGCTACCAACTGACTGGTTTATTTTGCAAAACAAAATATAAGATTATGATTGGACTTAAATAAATAAAACTTTACCAAACAAGCCTAGCATGCTTATATACTTTCAAAACACATGAAAAAATATCTTTACCAAATCAAAACATATAGACCATGCTCAATAGTCTAATTGATACAACATACTCATGCTATATCATAAAATTACATAATAAGGAAAACATGGATAAATCATGCTCAAAATTTAATTGAACATACCAACACATGCTTATAAATAGCCATACATTAAACTTATGATTTTGAGATGAAATATAATCAAACACGACAAGATACTAAGTAGAATAACACAAACCACATGAGGTAGGAATACCTTACCTTCAAGCTAAAATCTTTTAGTAGTAAACGACTCCTAACTCAATTGCCAATTACCAATACTCTTGATTATCTAAACATATTAAGAATAAAAAAATAGTAAAACACACTTATAATGATTTAAAAATGATAAAATACAAGAAGGGGATGTAGAAGCATTTATTCTCAGCAATCTTGCAAAAATGATTTACCAAAAAGGATGAGGAAACCAAGAATCTTCAACCATATCCAAAATTTAATCCTTATTTACTTAAGTAAAACCAAAGGACTTTAAGCAGATATTGAGAAGAAGATAAGAAGAGAACTCAACTCAACAATTAAGGATCAAGGAGGCCAATTTCTTGGTTCACAAGAGAGAGGGAGGGAGGGAAATAAGGCTTCTTAACACTTAGAAAAAATGCTAAGGAAAAAAGATATGAAAATAGAAAGTAAACAAGGATGTGGTATGAAGGAAATGAAGTCAAATGAAGAACTCCCTAGCTTTCCCAATGTTATTCACATGAGATATAAGAGAAGGAGAGTGAACTTGAGGTAGATTTTAAAGGACAAAGGTGTAAGAAACTAGGTGATAAAGGTGGGGGAGATATGGTGCAGATAGAGGCAAAGACAGGGGTAAGAATAACCTAGGATGGTTAAGGCTAACACACAACCTTAGCTTGAATGGGAGAGTGGAAAGTGAGGGAATGAGAATTTGTGAGAAAAGTACTTCAAAAAGTGATTTTAAGAGTTTTTTAGCTAAAAAAAATAAATAGCAATTAAAATATTATAAAAATAGTCCTAAGGCACCAAAATATTATTATTACCATAAAGAGGCACTAACTATAAGTTAAGAAAACCATTTGAAAAATAACCAAGGTAAAAATAGGAAATGACCTAAAGACTCTAGAATAAATAAGTGAATAGTTATGAATTATTAGTTGACTAAAGTCACTAGTTGATTAGTTTTCTCCAACTAGTTGTATGGTTCATCTAGGATGATAATCTAGGAGTCTTGATGAAAAATTGATTGATTTGAGGTATGACTAGCCAACCAATCTTACCAAGACTCATATTTTACCCTTTTTTAAGCACTACCCAAAAATTAAATCATTTTTTATATTAATAAATTGTAAATATATTTTAAAAGGTTTTAAGATAGGGTATTATAGCATTAACCCCTTCCATAAGACTTTATCCTTGAAATCCACAAAAAAAAACATTATCATAAATTTAAAATGCATCAAAAATATTAATTCACCAAGGAAAATAAAATACCTCACAAGAGTTAGAGCAAGAAAGAGAGCACTACTCCCTTGAAAGAAAAAGGCATTAACTACATAACATACCTAAGAGAATAAACCTAGGTATTTCATCTTGATTTCCTTTTTGGGTTCTAATGTAGATTCCTAAGCTCTTTTTCATTACCAAAAGATCTTCATTAACAAGAAAACTTTCAAATGCATCTCTCATGTCTTCATTTCAAGGATCTTCAATAGTTATTCCTCTTATGTCGGAAAATCATCAAGCTTAATCATCTTTAGCTAAATGATTTGTGAATTATTTGCCATGTACTTCATCAATTGAGAAATGTAGAAGATATTATGCACCCATGAAAGCTCCATATATTATGATAATCTATATAGGTAACATCATTATATAGGAAACCGATTTGATATGATCTAGATCTCATAAAGGCTAATATTCCTTAGACTAAGTTTACACCATTAGTAAAACCTCATCACATCCTTAGTGGGTAAGAACTTAAATAATACTTAGTCACTACCTCACATCTATTTATCCTCCTTTATAAATCTATGTAGCTCTTTCATTGATCCTCAGTGACCCTCATATGATTCTAGACAAACCGAATTTATCTGGTGGTGTTATTAATCATCTTAGCTTCCAACATAATCAAGTCACTAATATGAGTATGATAGAATAAATTATGGAATATTTTTCCATATAATGTCCTAAAATGTGTCATCCTTATACTCAAGTGATGACTATTGTTGTACAAAAACTCGATAAAATCTAGATGATTCTCTTAACTACCCTTAAACTCAAGTAAACATTATTAAAACATATCCTATAAATTCTTAATAGAATGCTTAGTCTTTTCATTTATAGTTGGATGGAAGGAAATACTCATCTTCAAGCATGTCCTAAAGGTTACGTACAACTTCTATTGGAATTGTGATTAGAATTTGAAATCTTTCTCTAATAGAATGTCCTTAGGTGCCCTAAAAAATCCACCACGTTCTTTCTATGGGCATTGATTATTTAATCCATACTTCAATTCAAGGTCATTGGTATGAATACTATCAACCTAGTCAACTAATCCACTATAACCTCCAATCAAATTGGAAGCATTACGAGTCATCAACAACCTAAAAACAATATCCATAAATATATTATCACACTTCAACTCCAGAAATTTAAGTAGCTAAGTAAGCCCTACCCAATTATTGTGATTGATCTTAAACTTCTAACAAGTTAAACATATAACTACAAAGTTTGCTATATTCCACTTCTTGCATGGTCACTATTGGATCTACTCTAGGTCCTTATATAACTTATCCTCTCCATGGTGGATGAAATAAGGTCGACACTAGCCCTCCTCAAGAATATTTCTCTTAAAATTAATATAACTACGAGGAATACACCTTCTACCTAAAAATCTAATGTCGACATCCTTATGTATCTAAAAATCCATGAATCTACCCTTAACTATACCCAATTAGATCCTCATGATCTAGACATCACTCGGATAACTAGCTCATATCTCGTTGAATACATTTGTTGTAATGGTGAGATATTTCATCCTCGTCTCAAGATTCTTAAAATTAATAATTTGAACACCCATCTCTTAATGCTCCTACCATATTCAATTTGAAATTACCAACTAACTTAAAGAATGCAATATCTTCCTTCAAGATCATTTATAATGACTAGAGATGATAATGGATTGAGCCTAACTATATCGAGACCCGTTTATATTACTTAGAACTAGACCTAACCGAGACACGTATAGTCTTAAATATTCAGACCTAGACATATAACCATCGAGTTTGTTAAGTAAATGAGTTCTAAATGGGAGCTATTATTTAAAAAAAAATCTATGTAAATAAACTAATACATTTATGTTTTATAAAGGTTAATATATAATTTTTGTTTAAAAAAATCCCACGTTGAAATAAGCATTTCAAATTAGTTACTTAACTTGTCAAATATTATTTTAATACTTTTGAAATAAAATAACTTATTATTTGCCTATAAATACAATACACATAAATAAAATAGAGAAAAATGAACTAAGAGCCTAAAAAATATTACAAAAAAGAGCAACACCAGAATATTAGTTCCTTACATGTCTTGTTGTTTAGGAGTATTTGCCAAAAAAGTCTTAGCTTTGTTAGATGTGATTGCTTAATTTGGTGCATTACATTCTATACTCCAAGAGGAAGAACAACACCATATCATATTTACTCTTGGATTGTTCATATATCTTGAAGTTTGGAAGAGAATTTGTGGTGACTTCTACCGTTGTGTTAATATTCGATCATGGGAAGATGAGTTAAAGATTTTGGTTAAAATTACAAGACAACCTAAGGATAAAAAAAAATGAGGTCATGTGCACTGTTAGGAACCTATGTAGGAACTATATGGTAAAAGAGAAACTTGAGGGATTTCAAAATGTTTTTCATTCTAGTAATAGGATTTTTAAGGATATTAGTTTCAGTGTTGCTAGAAGATGCTTTACCTCAAATGACATCACAAATTATATTGATATGTAAGTGGCGATTGATAGTTTGGTAATGATTTGAGGAAGGTGTACAAAGAATAGTTTTGGCAAAATTTATATTAATTAATTTAATTAAAAAATATTACAAAACAAGGACACACACACACACATGTACACACACATATACAAATACACACACATAAATATATGTTAAATGGGTATGGTGGGTGGGATTTGGGTTTGGAATTGGTAGACCTAAACTTGAATCCATTTAGTTATATATGAACTCAAATTTTTTGGTTCAAAAAATATTTGTGCTATATCCATTAAAAATGAAGTGATTTTAATGGGTCTAGGTTGGGTGCAGGTCTCATTGCCATCCCTAGAAATGATGTTTCCCTTACCTTTTTTGTAGTTTAACTCTAACGAATAGTCATTAGACAACTTAATGCAACTCCATCACCTCATATTCATTTGTAACTAACTAAATCCATGCTTGAGTTATTTAATTAATAACTTACATTACACTCCATACAAATAATGTCTTCAAAACTTCAAAGTGGAAACCACTACTATAAGATCAAGATTTTGAGTTGGATAGTTATGTCTATACTCCTTTAATTGGAAAGAAATATAAGCCACTGCCTTCCTATGCCGAATCAATGAACATCCTAAAATGTGCTTAGACGCCCCATTATACACATAGAACCCTTTGGTGCCTAATGATAAGGTGATAATTAAACCCAAAGCTAACCTCCTCTTTGACTCCACAAAAGCACTACTGCACCTCTTATTCCACTAAAAGTTTGTATTATTCTTCAACAAAGACATCAAAGGGTGAATAATCCTAGAGAAGTCTAGAATAAATTACCTATAGTATCTTACTAATCCTATAAAGCTATGTACCTTCCTAACACTAATCAATGCTAACCACTCTAACATTGATCGGATCTTTGAAGGATCAACTAACATTGTATCCCTCGATATTACATAGCTTAGAAAAGATACCTCATTCAACTAGAACTCACACTTCAAGAGCTTGGTGTTAAACTAATGGGTTCTCATCACTTTTAAGGTTTGCTTTAGATGTTGCTTGTGTTTCTCATGACTCATAGAGTAGATTAGAATGTCATTGATAAAGGTAACCATGAATTGGTTGAGATGGTACTAAAAGGTGCAGATAATGAGGGTTATGAACAATGATGGCACATTAGTGAGTCTGAAGGATATCTTGATAAACTCATAATGACCATACCTCATTTAACAAGTTTCTGTAGGTATGTCTCACTTAGTGATCCTCAACTGATGATAACTTAATATGAGGTCAATCGTCAAAACCACTGTCTGTATTACCTTGTCTTTTGGAAACCTAGTTTTTTTAGGATATATATCTTTATAGAGATAAATTTATTTCTTTCTAATATTTTATTACATTCTTTAAGTAATATAAAACTCTAGTTGTGATTTTTGGCTTCATAATATTATTTAAGCCCTTTTTAACCTATAAGACTTCCAACAATTTTCTCTAAAATGTAAATCTTTGTTTCTATTGCTTCCTTGAATCCTAAATTTCTATTTCGGATGCTTTAGGCAACTATCCTGAAAGCACTTTTCATCTTGCGTTTAGACATAACTCTTTTTGTACTTTCCTAGAAAGTTACTATTTATATCTATGATCCTAGAGTCAAAATTCCAAATACTTATCATATAATCACAATAATTATATCCTTAGATTCCAAATGATTCAAAATACTTATTTGACAAATCATATACTTTTTTAGAATTTTTTATTACTATTTAATTTGAATTTCTATATTTAGAAGTTATGTCTATCTTTTATAACTTGTTTAATATACTTAGTAAAGAATTGTGAAATTTTATGGGGATATCTCAAAATGACATTATTAACATATAATAATTTTTTTTATTATAAATTTTCAATCTTCTTTTTCTATTTATTTTATGTTTCTAACTATTTTTACATTTTGGACTCCTAATTTGCTATTCAGATTTTATGAAACCTTAGAGATAGTCGTATTTAAATATTTTTGAATGATTAGCCACCTAGAAATAATTTATTTGAGTATGTATTAGTTTTATAATTTATTTGCTAATTTTCAAGCATAATTATTTGCCAAAACCTATATTTTAGTATTTAAATCTTATCTAAACTTCTTGAGATTCATTCTATGTCATTCATACTTGATGAGGATCAAATTAAGTTGTTGCTTTTGGCTCAAGATTTCCTACTCCTTCTAAGGCTAGCACTAATAGTAATAATAGTAGTAGTAGTATTAGTAGTAGTAGTAGTAGTAGTAGTAATGATGATGATGACGATGATGATAATAAATATAGTAACAATAATAATAATAATAAAAGCGTTAAGAATAATATTAGTAATAGTAATTTTTGAATAGTAAATAATAATGATAAGGTTTGAATATTTTTTTAATATCAACAAAAATGATAATATGCCAAAGTTAGCATTAATAATAATAGTAATAATAATAATAATAATGAAATTTGAAATAATAATAAAATAGGGTTTCAACCCACCTTAATAATAGTAATAAAATTAATATCTTGAGGTTGCAAATAATAATAAATATGAATAACAACAACAACAACAACAACAATAGTAATATCATAATAATAACAATATAAATACAAGTAAAAATGGATAAAGTTTGCATAATTAGGGTTTAAGGGTTGAGAGGGATTAGGACACCACCTAAGGTTGGTGGTGACTGGTGACATTGGCGACAGTGTACAACGGCAGTGGCAGCAGTGGGGAAAAGGGGAAATAATTTAGAAATTTGGGTGGTTAGGGCATGAGAGGGGGAATGAGAGGGGGATTTGAGGTAGTGGAGGCTACCTAGGCTATAATACCCCAAACATTTACTACTAAAAAGTTTTTTTAATGAAAGGGTTTATCATAAGCGAAATAATAAAACTCTAAACTCTGAGGATATTATCGCCACACTTAGTACCAGACCGGTTCACTCCTACCATTCCAACACCAATTGCTAAGGCTAAATAGAATTAACATCAAATACAAGTTGATAATTAATATGAGCATTCATGAAAGAACTGAATCGTTCACCATATAGAAAATCAGAGTGCGGTAAACAAAAGAGTTACAACCTAGAATTAAGGATTTAAAGTCCCCACTGAAAGAAAACACCATACAGCAACACAAAACTAAATAATAATAGTACAAGAAAGACAAAATAGAAGATAGAATCTGGCCAGGTCACTCTCGATACCCAGGTTAGGTCTAGGCTCAACTCTCAGCCCTACCTAATACCTCGTAAGTGTTGTAGGCATCAAAAATAGCATCACCGACCTGTACAAAATTAGAAGGGCCTCTTGCTCATGGGAATGAGTAGCACCCATGAAACAGGTGGTCAGTACACTACGTACTGATCAAGGTAACCATGCAACTAAGATAAAACATATAAGGCATATGACACAAGTATGATCATATAAGTAACATTCAATAATACAAATAATGAGGCCGGATTACATTCTAAATAAACTTGTTCTTTAGTTCTCTTAACAATATACTCATTTCACACATACTCTTTATTAATCCATGCTAGTGCGGGAACCCCACTATTATAGCCGGTGGACTAGAATACATTCAGGGCAAAATGCTCCTGACCACTATTATTCGCCGATGGATCAATCTCCAAGACAGAATGCTCCTGGCCACTATTATTTGTTGGTGGACCGATCTTAGCTTCATTATGTTTCGTTTGTTGAGAATGGAATCACCCACTATTATAGCCAGTAGACCGAAAATCATGCAAGGAAAAACACTCTTGGCCACTATTATTCGTCGGTGGACCGGTCTCTAGGGCACCCCTGCTCTTGGCCACTATTATTTGCTGGTGGACCGGTCCGCACCCGACTCAACAATCTTCCTCTTTAAATAATTAGTGTCTTATTTGATAATATTTCACCCTTGAAATGCATGTCACCAACCTTTTACTTCTATCCTCCTAAGATGGCCCATCTCATATCTTAAGACTACTGCACCTCCTAACTGCCCCAACATCCTTTCCTTATGTTACTACTCACACTAGAGGCCCAAATCCTAGGTGTGTGGGTCAAGGCCTACTACCTAACACCACTAAGCCCATTCACAGTTCTCCCTAAGGTTTTCTTTAGAAAACCCTAATTTAGGTCTATGTGGCCCATCCTCCTCTGTCTCATATAACCCAAACTATTTTAACACCCCACACATCACAACCCTTAGATTAAACCCTCATCATCTTATGTTACTCCCCCAAATACAAGCATGACCATGAAACCCTAGGTGGTCACGCCAAACCCTAGCATCCTCATTTCCACATGTCACCCTCCATTTCCCACCTTCCACTCTTTCTTTCCCATGATACCCATACTCGCCCCACACATGACAATCCCAAACCCTAGCTTGGTCTCCTATACACCCTTATACTATCCCACGTACTATTTTTCATCCAAAGCCTCCAATCACCCAAACAACACTTTCATTACCTTCCTCACACCCCAAGGCAACTTTCCATACGTGAAGTTCACCCCCATGCGGACTCTATCCATCTTATGCAAAACCCTAAAACTCCCGTGCAAAACCCTATATTCTCCCATGCAAACCCTAGGTTCGCCCATGCAAAGTTCATCCACTTTATTTTGCTTAAAGTCCCCTTTTATTCTTCCTCTCATAGATAATGGGATATTTAGGTCAATCCCACATTCCTTGGTCAACTTATTTCCCCTTGGCCAACTTACTTCCCCTTGGTCCACTTACTTTCTCATTTTTCTTTTTTATCCTCCCACCTTATATCACTACATTAATTATCCTAGCATGCATGTCCTAAAAGGGCCATATCACATCATATCACAATTCACAACACACATATTATACACATGCCATAAGAGAACACAAGAGCATACTTCAAATCCAAGCTGTGCTACACATAAAATGGTTATAACAATATCATAAGATACACAACATATCATTATACATGGAATCCAAGGCATATACGACACATAGCACACAAAGGCCTTAGCTACACCGTTACCTAACATGACACTGGTCTTGGAGCACGCTTATACGCCTCCTTAAGGTTTTAGAGGGTTTCACCTATAAGAGGAAAAAACTAAGGGTTAGTTTCCCTCCTACCAAAAATACTATTATTATCTATTTTAGTCTAAGATTAGGGTTACTATTATTTAAGGGAACTTTACAAGTGAAAAATAGGATTTTTATCCTTAAGCTAGCCTATTAGATTATTACTAGTCAAAATAGATTTATGATAATATTTATAGCTATATTTATGTTATTAAAATAATAGCTTTATTTCTTTTAATAATAGTACTAACACTAGTAATACTAATGCTAATAACAAAAATAGTGATATTAATAATAATAGTAATACTAATGCTCTTAGTAATAGAAACCCTAGTATTTTAAGGCTAAGGCTAATGAGAGGGTTAAAGATAAAATAATAATATAATAATAGTAATACTAGCAAAATAATAATATTGCTAAGGATGACAATGATGATGATGATGATGATGATGATGATGATAATAATAATAATAATAATAATAATAATAATAATAATAATAATAATAATAATAATAGTTATATTTGAAATAATGATAATATAAGGCTTTAAATATCTTACCATAATAATAATAATAATAATAATAATAATACTAGGGTAACAATGCTAATAATAAAGGCATTAGGAATAATATTAGTAATATTAGAATAATGAATAATAATAATAATAATATTAAGGTTTGAGTATTCTTCTTTTATAGTAATAAAATGATAACTTGCCAAACCTAGTATCGATAATAATAATAATAGTAATAGTAGTAGTAGTAGTAGTAGTAGTAGTAGTAGTAGTAGTAGTAATAATAATCGAAATAGTAATAGTAATATAAGGGTTCAAATATTTACCATAATAATAATGGTAATAATAATAGGCCAAGGCTAGCATTAATAATAATAATAATAATGAGGATAATAATAATAATAATAATAATAATAATGGTAGTAATAATAATAATAATAATCATAAAAACACTAAAGTTGTAGAAAATCAATAATAATAATAATATTATGTGTTAGGAAATTTCTAAAGTAAGGTTAAGTAGTAGTAGAAGTAGTAGTAGTAATAATAATAATGATAATAATGATAATGATAATAATAATAATAATAATAATAATAATAATAATAATAATAATAATAATAATAATAATAATAATAATGGTAGTAATAATAATAATAATAATCATAAAAACACTAAAGTTTTAGAACATCAATAATAATAATAATATTATGTGTTAGGAAATTTCTAAATTAAGGTTAAGTAGTAGTAGTAGTAATAATAATGATAATAATGATAATAATAATAATAATAATAATAATAATAATAATAATAATAATAATAATAATAATATGGATAATACCATTAATACTTTTAAAAATAGTTAATACTTATATAAAATGGGTTTAGGGATTGGGAAGGTTAGACTACCACCTAGGGATGGTGGCAGCACTAGCGGCGGCGCACGGCGGCAACGATAGTGGAGAGAGAAGAGGGGAATAGTTGAGTGTTGGGAATAGGAGGGGGAGAGTGATGGTGGGAGTTGAGGTAGTGGTGGATGCTTAGGTGGAGAGGATTGGAATGGTGGTGGTGGCGAAGCTAAAGGCGACGGTGCAGGTGGTGGTGGTGTGGTGTCCGAGGGTGGTGGAGAGGGAGGATGGGAGGAGGAGGGGGAGGAAGGAAAAAATGAGGGTAAGAAAAGGTAGAGGAAGGTCTGTAGGTGTTTTTGGGAGGTGTAAGGAGTGGTGGTTGCGGCGAGAGAGGTGATGGATGGTGGTGCGAAGGGCGGCGGGGGTTAATGAGGGGTTGGTCAAGAGGGGGACTTTGAATGGCTAGGGTGGCTCGTGCAGGGCAAACCGAGGGAGGAGGGAGGCTTAGTTTGGTAGAGGGTGATGTAGGGAGCAGTTATGTGGGTGGAGCAGGCGGCGATAATGATTGTCGGCGACAGAATGGGCGTCTCATCGGAAGATGGGGCAAAGGAGGGGTTTTCTAGGTTGTAAAATCAAAAGCTCAATCAAGGCTTCCTATGGGGTATTTATAGACCAATTGGAGGGGTAAATGACAGGAGGAAGAGGACAAAAGGGGTACAGGTGCCAAGCATGACCGATTATGGTGGCAGGCGGCACCAATCTGCCATGGTAGGAGGGTTAATCAAGGGAAGAGGAGAAAGGGAAGGGCAGGCACGTGTGAGAGAAGAGAAGGTTGGTTGGGGTTGAAATGGTGAAAGAAAACGATAGGTGAGGGTGAGGAAGGACAACGTGTGGTGGTGGCTAGCGAAAAATGGGGTTGTAGGCCTCAGGTTGAAGTTCGTTATCGGGGAAGAAGAAGAAGAAGAAGAAGAAGAAGAAGAAGAAGAAGAAGAAGAAGAAGAAGAAGAAGAAGAAGAAGAAGAAGAAGAAGAAGAAGGGGGGCTGAACCGGCGGTCCAGAAGAAAAGAAAGAAAGAAAAGAGAAAGGGGAAAAACCAGACCAGATGGCAAAAAAAAAGAGGTGCGGCGCGGGCCTAGGCCATGCTGAAGAAAAGGAGGAGAGTTGGGTTGTATGGCTGGGCTAGCCTAGGTTGGGGAGGGAATGAAAAAGAAAGGAAGAAGGAAGAGGAAAAGAAGAACAAAGAAAGAAAAGGAAGAAGAGAGGAAAAAAAGAAAAAGGGTATTTAAAATATTTTGGTATTTTGGGATATTTAAAAATAATAATATTTTAATAAAATAATAATTATATTTTATTTGTAGGTTAATTTAGGATTTTTGAAAGAATTTTCCCACATTCCATTTTAATTAGCAAAACACCCTAATTTTTCCCAATGAATTATTTATAAATTCCCTCTTGATTTTGCCCTAATTATGGCCACTTATTTTAATAAAATAGTTTATTTAATTAATTATCCTAATAAAATTTCTAAAATTAGGGTTTTGAGGTATTTCATAGGCTGAGAGGGTTGGAATGGTGGTGGTGGTGCAACCAAAGGCAACGATGCATACGGTAGTGGTGTGGTGGCTGAAAGTGGTGGAGAGGGAGGAGGAGAGGGAGGAAGGGGGAAAAGATTGCTAGTGATTTTAGAGGGTATAAGAGGTGGTTGCGGTGGGAGTGGTGGTGGATGGTGACACAAAGGCAGCGGTGGCTGGGGTGTGGCTATCGGGAAGTGAACTTAACATGGCTGGGGTAGCTCATGCAGGACAAATTGATGGTGGTGGAAGGTGTATTTTGGTGGGGGTGATGCAGGGAGTGGTTTGGTGGATGGATCGGGCGATAGCGGCACAGCTGGTGGTTGAACTGGCGGTGATGACAAGAGTTAGGGGTTTCTTAGTTGAGAGAAAAAAGAGTTGAAAGGGGGTTGGTAGAGGGGAATTTATAGGCTAAGGATGAGGGAGAATAAAAGAGGGGGAATTTCTAGGCTAAGGATGAGGGAGAATAAAAGAGGGGGAAGAGGGAGGGTTGGCGATAGGTGTGCAGGTCGCCAGCCGGCCACTTATGGCCAGAATAGGCCTGCCATTATTGCAGGTCTGGTATACTTGGGAAGGGAAAAAGGAACGGGGAGAGGGATATGCATGAGGAGAGAGAGAGGCTGGGATTGGGTTAAGGAGAGAGAGGGAGTGTTAGGGAAAGGGATAGAGGCTGCTTGCCTACACCGAGAAGTGGGAAGGTCGGGCATCAGGGAGAGAGAGGGAGTCGAGGGGAAGAGAAAGAAGAAGGGGGTGGGGTAGACTTGTCAGTCTAGGGGAAAAGAAGGAACCAGATTGGCTGGCTGGCAAAGGATAAAGGTAGTGTGGGCTTGGGCTGTGTGGTAGGAAAGGAGGGCGGAGGGGATTTTGGGCTGCGGTAGCTAGGCTGGCCCAGGTCGGGGGAAAAGAAAAAGAAAAGGAGAAAGGAGAGGGAAAGAAGAAAAGAAAAGAAAAGAAAGAAAAGAGGGGGAAAAGGAAAAAGGGAAAAAGAAAAATAGGTAGGTTGGGGTATTTAAAATATTTAGGTATTTTTTGATATTTAAAAATAATAATATTTTAATAACATAATAATTAAATTTTCTTTTTAGGCTAATGTTGGATTTTTGAAAGATTTTTTCCCAAATTACACTTTAATTAGCAAAATACCCTAGTTTTTTCCAATTCAAGTATTTATTAATTTCTGTTTTGATTTTGCCTTAATTTCTTCCTCTTATTTTAATAAAATAATTTATTTAATTAATTTTCCAATTAAATCCCTAAATTGCTAGAATTCTCTAAAATAGGGTTTTAAGGTATTTCAAGAGTATCACTTGGGTATTTCAAGAGTATCTCTTAGCCATAAAAAGGATCTAGAGTGGGCATTAATTACTTGAATCGCACCCTTAGGAAGATGATAAATCAAACACTAATGAATTTCAAGCCTAAAGAGAACATACCAAATCACTTAAATCTTTCTAACATAGAATTTTTATTTTGCAAGAGATTGAGCTTGGAAATGTATTTCTAAATTAGAGATTGATAATCATTTTTCTTAAGTGTCCTATCCACAAAAGATACACCATGGTATTTAATAGGAAAAGAGCCTCCAAGGATATATAATTGATTCTAAATGTAAGATTTTGTTTATGATGAAACCTTTGCCCCCAAAAAAATGTATTATTTTGCTCAAAATTCATAGAAAACCCAAGGGGATAGAAAAATCATTGAAGGTGTTCATATTGGTTTATATTGAGCTTGATTTAGATGAATTAAATAATAAGAGGTCATCTACAAAGAAGATGCTTACCAATTTAAACTTCTTGCATCTTCTATGAGCTTTGAACTTTGAATGAGTCCAAAGTTGGGACAAAGCCCTATTAAAATATTACATTAGGAAAACAAAGATATACGGGGAAAGAGGATCACCTTGATGAAGCCCTTTTCTAGCTTGTTAAGGTATATAATGACATCCATTAATGTTAAGGGATTATACCACTATTTTCACGCAACTCATAATCAAACCAACAAAGTGAGGTGAGAAACGGAGAGCAAGCAACACCCCTTCAAACTAAGACTAACTTACAAAATATTAGTAATTTTTCATGTCAATCTCCGACATATAAATTTGAGAAAGATGATAATTATTGTATTTTTTAACCATTTTAGTGGTTAGACAAATGTTATCAACAACATTTTTACCATGCACAAAGGTTAACTAATTTTTTACCAATTAATAGAGGTAAATATTGCTAAATCCTTTGATTCATAACCTTTATAACTATCTTATAAAGTAAGTTATAATAAGCTATAGGTTTAAATTGTTGTGAGGAGTCATCTTAGATGGTCTTTAGGATGAGATTTAGAGTAATGGGATTGATTATTTTTGGCATAAGACCATTATGAAAGAGATTAGAAACAATAGAAAAAATTTCATCTCCAATTATGTCCCATGAGGTTTTAAAGAAAAAAAAACATTAAAACCATCAAGACAAGGTAAATTTTCATTTCCTATTAAGAATAGAGAATATCTGACCTCCACCTTTATAACAGGTGTCATAAGTTACTGCTAGTGATGAGTATGTAAAGTAGGACCTTGAGCCATAACATCAGGGAAAGGAAGACCATGATTAATAGGAGGTGTACCTAGGAGTTCTTTGAAGAATTGAATTAGCTATCGAGAGATAATGAATTGATCAATTTGAATAATTCCTTAAGCATCCTTCATGACTCTAAGTTAGTTTATGCATCTTCTTCCCATCTCCATTACTCAACCAATTCACTTTTATCTTCTATTAATAAAAGTTTTTATGAGATCATAACTTGTATTTGTGTATGTGGTCTAACAAGGATTGATGCACAAAGGTTCTTGGAGAATTTTGGACCTAAAAGGAAATTAAGTGAGAAAACATAGGGCCTTGTGTATGTGAACACAACCCATGTTTTCTTATTATACTTGGTCCTATGTTATTTTAGCAAAAGTTAAGAGTTATGGAAAAAATATGGGGATCCTGTGTTTATATGAACACAAACCGTGCTTTTCCTATTTTCTACCGTTTATTTGCACCAGTTATGTGCTTATATAAATAGATGTGTTTGAAACCCTAGTGATAAGTAGTATAAGTAGTATAATTTTGAGCTTGTCTAAATCCTCTCCTCTTGTATTCTCTTGTGATTTTGAGAAAATTGTGCACTATGTGATATTGTGAGGATTGTTACATTCTCCTTATAATCATTGGTATTGTATATAGTAGAGATCATAATTGTTTCCCCACTTGTTATTTTGTTCTAATTGTTACCTCAATTAGATCTTGAAATTTTCCAATTGTTTGTTATATCATGTACTGAGGCATTCATATCTAGTGAATTTTTCCCTTACAATTGGTATTAGAGCTTGGGTGTATGTTTGATCCATATCAAGATGGCATATACAAAATTTAAAATTAAGAATTTAATTTTTTTTTATTAATTTTGGGTTATGGAAATTGAAGATGAAGATGATCCTTTTTTAGAATAGATTAGAGAAGGTATTATCCATGAAAGAGGAGAAGCCACAAACAATTTGTGATGAGGATTTTGAGGATATTGACTTAAAGACCATATCCACCATAAAATTTTGTTTATTAAATGAGGTTTTGTAAGAAATGGAAAAAGAGATAATTGTTTCCACTTTGTGGTTGAATCTGGAATCACTTTATATGATGAGATCTGTGGCAAATAATCTAATGTTAAAGTCTAATTTATGATTTGAAATAGGTGAGAACTATTCTTTGAAATCCCATCCTAATGAATTTGACTCTATATTTATGAATTTACATAGTATAGATGTTAAATTGGAGGATGATGATCTTGATATTATATTGTTGTTCTTTTTACTTGTTTCTTATAAGCACTTTTGGGAGAGTGGATTGTATGCAAATGATGAGTTAGTTGTTATGGATTTCAAGAATTTCTTGATATAACATGAATTGATTAAGAATCAATCAAGTATCTAGGTGACTCATATGGTGAGGGGATTGAAGCAAAGAATTTTAGTGATAAAATAAAGTTCAAATTGAGTAAGGAAATGTTCAAGGCTATGGTCTACCATGGTTTTTGAATGAAAGACCATATTAGAAAATTTGTAGATGCTACTAATGGTGTATTCAATGAGGTTGATGCTATCGTAGCTTATGGCCATGGTGATGGTGATGAATTACAACCATATATGGATAAACCATATTGGCATATAGGTAGATTATAGATTCTAGGTGTTCCTACCATATATGCCCTAATAGAAGCTAGTTCTATACTTACAATATTGTTTGATGTAGAGTTGTTTTCTTAGAAAATGTTACTTTGTGCATAGTTGTTTGGATTGTGATTAAGAGGGTCGGGATGTATGATGGTGTGGATAGGACATTGTTTGGTGTTCTTTATGTTCCCAACATGACCAAGAGCTTGATTTTACTATGTTCTTGGGATAATAAATGTTATAGGTATGTTATTAAGAATGGTACATTAAAGGTTGCTACATGACTTATAGAGGTAATTGTTGGAAAGTAGGATGAGACATTATAAGAGCTTGTTGGCATGACTATTAAGGGTGTAGTTGGGGTGACATTAAGAGTGTGTGACTCAGATGTTACTAGTATTGGGTTAATGTGACTAGGACATGAGAGTGTCATTAACACGACTAAGGGGGCATTTTTGTCACCTAGTTACATCTAATTTGTGACCTTATGTGAGTCTGAATTCCTTCTTGACAAAAAGAGGGAGTATAAGAGTCTTTTGGTTGCTTTGGATGGGGTGGAGGTTGTTGTTGAACTAGATGATATAGACTCATCTAGTGAGGAGAAATTTGGGCTACAGATGGATCAAGTGGCCATTACTTTAGGTAGAGATGGTTATGTGTTGTATACTATGGGTAGTAGTAATGGTGTGTTAGAGCTAATGCTAGGGTTAGAGGTTAATTTAGGTGTTTATTCTACCATATGCTATTCTATTGTGGTTGCTAAAGGAGTGTGGCCTCTTTGCTAGACTCAAACATTGGTATGTGATACTTCACTAGTTAGTTTTTCTTGTATGTTTATGATAAGCTTGTTGCTACAAAAGATATATCCGAGGAGAACTAGTTAAAGACTCTAGATGTGCCCAAATCTAAAGTAGTTGTTGTGGCTTTCTTTGTCACTATTTCATACTCTATAGGTATGAAATTCTTAATATATGATGTGATTAGTACTGATCTTTTTATTACTCATGTTGTGAGCATATGTGTTGTGAGTTAATTGAAGACACCTTAGTTAGGTGTGGTATGGAATCTAAATTACTTGATGCGTACAATATCAATTTGTATGGAATATGTGTTGTCAACTATTTTTTTGGTGGGTTACTCTATCTTGGTTATGCTCATGAAGATAAGAGATACACTAGTGCATTAGTGTTTAACCTTAGTGGTGGTAAGGTTGTGTGGTAGGATATGAATGAAGATGATAATTCTATTTGGGTTGGAGTGTTAGCTAGTGAGGCTGGGATGATACAAAGAGTTACTTCCGATGTTGATCTAGTGTGTGTGATAATGAAGCCATTACTTGCTTGTGTTAATTTTCCATGAGGGGTTCTTTGGTTGTAGGAGTTTATGATGATCTTTTGTGATCCTATTGCTTGTTGTTACACATACTTTGTGAAGGTGGATATTATGAGATCATGAGTTAAATTTGTATGCATTTTCTAGCATATATTGATGCCTACATGTGTTGGGAGAAGTTTGGAGTCAAAAGGAGATCAAGAGGGAAAACACGAGTGACTCGTGTTTGTGAATATGACCCATGTTTTTTTAGTATACTTGGCTCTTTGTTATTTTGGAAAAAGTTCAGAGTTCTGGGAAAAACATAAGGCCCCCGTGTTTATAAACTTGGACCATATTTTTCCTATTTTCTACTGTTTGCTTATGTTGGTTATATATTTTTATAAATAGATGTGTATGAAACCCTATGATAAGCAGTATGCCATTGAACCTGTCTAAACCCTCCTCTCTTGTATTCTTTTGTGATTTTGAGAGAATTGTTACTAAGTGATCTTGTGATGATTGTTAGATTCTCCTTATAATCACCAGTATTATATGTAGTAAAGATCATTGATTTAGTTAAGGCTTTTCAAATGTACTTTCAATTGCTTTAGTTTGAGTGTAAAATTATAGAGCCATCTACTTTTGTTTCCTAATTCCATTGGGTATGAATCATTGAGAGAAAATATTTATCTAGTGCCAAGATATTATAGAATTCGAATGGTATATGGCCCCTATGATTATTATTCTCTAAAGAAACAAGTATGAAAAATGGTATGAAAGAGTGGGGGTTTGGAAATAATGACATTGCTAAATGTTGCTAGCCATTTAGGTTTTTCCATCACCCTGTCAACTTTTCTGTAAATTCTATGGGCTCTTTGTTACTTGTTTGACCAAGTGAAAAAAATTCTCTATAGATCTTAAACCAATAAGCTCAAGCTATTGAATATACTAAGAAAAGTCTTCCACATCCGACTCGTGTATAGGTGTCCCTTGAAGTTCCTCATCACTACTCAGAATCACATTAAAACGTACCATAATAAACTATGGATAGCCATTCATAATGGAATATCCTACTTACACCAACATTTATTCCATAAACAAAGGTAATACTAAACTATTTGTCACCTTTAATAGAGTATGCATCACAAAAAATACCTTGATCATATTTGACTCTCATAGTCAGCTAGATATTTCTTAGATTCCACCCTACCCACACTATACCATTATAGTGAGAAGGGAAGTTATGAAGATAATACCTATTAGGCATGAGTTTGTTTGTTATTTTCTTTACTTTGTTCCCTTTTATTATTATCTCACCTAAGCTAATAAACTGAACATTATTATCTATAATCCATCTCCTAAAGTCTTATTGTTTCAAGTAGTCATTTAGACCCCTAGTATTCAAACAAGATATCTTCATACAAATAAGATAGAGTGACTTAGAGGATACATATTCTGTAGGAAAGTCGTGCCTTTCAACCTCCTATACCCTATATGATCTATGCAATTAGCATCCATTTTATTCTGAAAGAATTATTCCCACCCCAAGTGACCTCCATCTAATCCTTCTATATTGTTAGTGTTAAAGGAATTGATAGAAGTGTTTAATTTTTGGGGTGGGGAAACATGATCATTGGAGGTTTTCTTTAGCATCTCTTCATTATAGATAGGTTTGGGCGTAGATATTACATCCTTAACCATTCTCCATTCCTTTTATTTACCTTAGGGTCTAATAGGGAATTTTCTTTATGAATTCCCCTCTCTATAACACTTTGAACATATCATAAGTCTCCATTCATATTTTATGTTTTGTGTTCAAACCAATCCATCAATTTTCTTGATTATTATTGAATTTGGAAGCTTGTGGTGGATCTCCACTTCCACTAGGAGTCTAGCATAAGAAATAGTTTCTTTGGATGTAGTGATACTATCTTGCTCGTGGCTGACCAACATAGATAGCTATGCGTACAAGTGAATTTTGTGGCCAACAAGTAACATGGAGTCCAAGGAGTTGTATCTAAATATGGGTAGTCTAAAACTCCTATATATTGAATGCCATATCCTTGTGCTAATGTTTAAAAAAATAGACGCCCCATGAAATTCTAGTAAGGTTGTTGCAATATTTTTTTACATGCTTCCTTTGAGCAAAAATTAAAATTTGAAATATCCCTCTTCATGTTATAAGATCTTAGGAGAATTAGGAAGGGACCATTGCATCCTTATATAGTTGCACATATTATTATAGAAAGGGCACCCTCCAAATACATCCTACCACAAAGAATATCCCTTTAATTTCCTAGTTCTCAATGTCCTTTTGAATAATTTTAGCATGTATTTCACCTTCATTCATCACAAACAAAAAAAGAAATAATCAAGTTTAATTAGACAATTAATGTCACAATTTTTGCTACCAAGTCACACCAAGATATGCCTTCACGGGAGGGAGGGATATCAATTGTTTCATCAAGGTTCTTCAAAAAGGAATTCACCCCTCTATCAGTAATTGGAGATTCACTTTGGACAGGCAGCAAATAGGTCACACTATTACGACACGTAGAAGATGAATCAGTAAACACATTAAGCCCTTGATCCTTAGGGTTAACCCCTTAACTCCTAGGGGAACCCTATGAAGATTGCTCATACATTGATTTATTTTTTGAATTCTCATCTACTTGTGATTCTTGTTTAGGAGAAGTTGAAGATTCCACAAAGCTAGTAGATGATGGTTCCTTGGCTAGTGATTTTGCTAATGTATTTAACAGTGTATTATCTAATATCTTCGTCGGTGTCTTTGGTATCTTGGTGATGTGTTTCCAAGGAGCCATGTTGGACAAGAGGGCCTTAAGGTTCTCTGTGATGTTTTTTTATTATTTTTTTAATTACACTATAATAAAATGTAAAAAAAAAAAAACTCCCCATGCAATGATCATTTAAAGGCCCACATCATCATTCTCTATATAGTCTGGCTGAGATTCATATCCCTACAAGTCATCATTTATCTATAGGAATATGTAGTGAACATGGAATGCTAGTATTAGTATGGAAAATTACTAAGTAAAACATCAAGACCTATAACATGATAAGGCTCATTCTACTTATAGGGGCCATATAATAACATGGTATAAGTATATGATTAGAATACAAAATATGGTATAGTGACAATATCATAGAATAACTCATGTAAGTCAGAGAATATAAACTATATTATTATCATTCCCTTTATGTGATCACATAAATCTAATTTTTAAGATAATTGTATAAAGTAATCTAATTCTCTACCATGAACAAAAATCATGGAAGCATCAAAATTAGGTGTTTTATTATGATTACACCAAACACATATTGGGATACAACACGTCTCACGCTTGGTTAAAATTTATTGAGGGAGTTTCCTAAGTATATATTACAGCTATTGCACCATGAATGTATAACTATTGTAAGGGATAAACACATTAGAACACCACACCCACCTAAACACGGGAATACAAATTATTAACTGGCTTATATAAGGATACCATGCCCACCTAACCTAGATATCAATGCCATATTGGCCTTTCACACTCTTAATCTTAGCAGTTACAATATGTCCATACCCTTAAATGTTTACTTGTGTTGTGCAAAAAATTAGGAATTTGAAAATCCAATTGAAAATCTAAAAAGTTCGATTTGACATTTAAAATTTTAGTCAAAAGTATATCCAACATTTAGGATGTCTAATTTTTTACTAGATTATCCTATGTGGAAAAATATATGACATTTTGTTGATTATTTCAACAATATATCATAATGTTATGGCTTTATATTTTAAAGTTTTATTTTCATTTATACTTTTATAATAATCTTTTAATACCTTTTTAAGATAAAATAAGACAGTATATGAATATAGATACAAATATTAATTGATATACATCGGTTATTTTTAAAAAAAAACTTCTTGCAAAAGTTATGAAAATTGATAAAATAGTATTTTTAAAATAGATATTTGATATAGTCAAATATGATCCATGTCTAGTGTATATTTTTTTGGATATCTAGAATTTAGATATATAGTCTAATTGATAATGGGGTAATATCCAAAATAATAATAATATCTATATAGCTACAGTAATATGATTTTTTACATCCTTACCTACCACAAATCTATAGAGTAAGAAAGGTGCAGAGTGAAACGATTAAAACTGCGAGGGAAACTCTCCCACTAACTATTGTCTTCTTGTACTACTGTTGCGCTGCTGCTACTATTCTGTTGTTGCTACTCCGCTGATGTTGTCATAGTACCATAGACCATGATGACTAGGAGTTGTGGTGGCACAATTGAGCAGTGGCGGGGCAGTGTTTGATGAAACGAAGGAAGGAGTAGGGACGACCACTCATTACCTGCAACACAGTAGGAAAAAAATAACCAGGGGGTCGAGACTCAAGATACAAAAGGAAAGCCTGAAACTCAAAAGGGAATAAGGGGCATGAGGCAATCGCACTGTTAGTTGGTATTGATTGACATTTTCCTTTTTTCTTTTTTAAACATCTAAAAGAATTTATATCAAAAATATAATTTTAAATAGATTAAATTTAACCAAAATATTTTATAAATAGTTTTCAAAAATAAACAAAATACAAGGCAGATTTCGTGTCGTGTCATGCGACTCTGATCCCGCATCATTCTGATCCCGGGTTGGTTTGAATTTGCCCTCAAATTTGCGTGGTCATGATAGGAGCTGATGTCTCCAACATTGAATGTCCTCGACACTCCCCCGTAGGAATCAGGTAGCTCTAGCTCGTAGGCACTCTCTCCAAATCTCCGAAGGATCTTAAAGGGGTCATCTGCTTGAGGCATGAGCTTGTTCTTCCTTAGGTTGGGAAACCGTTCCTTCCTTAGTTGTAACCATATGAGGTCTCCAAGTTAGAAACCTGGTTGTGTTCGGTGCTTATTTACCTTTGCCATATATTTCTCGTTGGACTTCTCTATGTTGGACTTGACCTGCTGACGTAGTTTCTGAAAGAACTCCACCCTCTCTTCAAGGTCATAGCTCCTCACTTCCCTCTTCTTTAATGCTACCATATCGACAGGTATATACAGATTAATACCATATACAACCTCAAAAGGACTAATGCTTGTGGTAGTAGAAGGACTCCGATTGTAGGCAAACTCAGCATGTGCAAGCTTAACATCCCAGTCTTTTGTGCTTTTACTGACCAGCCCTCTCAGTAATGTTCCCAATGTTTGATTCGTTACTTCTATCTGTCCATCGGTCTGGGGATGGTGCGAAGTACTAAATAGAAGCTTTGGGCCCAGCATGTGCCACAAAGTCTTCCAAAAGTAGCTAAGGAACTTTACGTCCCTATCCAAGACTATAGTCTTTAGGACCCATGCAATTTCACGACCTGCTGGAAGTATAAATCCGCAACATGGGTTGCATCATCAGTTTTATGACATGGGATAAAATGTGCCATCTTTGAGAACCAATCCATGACTACCATGATAGAATCCTTGCCATGCTGGGTTCTAGGCAACCCTAGTATGAAATCCATACTAACTCCTTCCCATGGTTGAGTGGGCACTGGTAGCGGTACGTATACTCCCTTAAGGAAGAAGCTTTTACTCTTCTAACACGTGGAACACATTGTGACATAGCTAGAACTCCCTTTTGCGTCCTTGGCCAATAGAAGTGTTCCTGTAGTAGTTCTAGAGTCTTGTTGACTCCAAAATGCCTAGCTATTCCGCCTTCATGTACCTCTTTGATGAGCAATTCTCGAACTGAGGTTTTAGGGACACACAATTTATTGTTCTAGAATAAGAACCCATCCTGAAGAGTGTAGGCCCCGTGGCGTCCCAGTTTCTTGCAATCCCTGAATATCATGGAGAAATCCTCATCCGTGGATTACTATCCCTTGAGCATCTCGAACCCCAGTAGCTTTGCTTCCATCACGGTAAATATCATACTTCTTCGAGATAGGGCATCTGCTACCACATTCTCCTTTCCATCCACATGCTGTGTAAAGAAGACAAAGGTCTACAATAAGCTGGTCCACTTGGCGTGCCTCAGACATACCTTTTTCTGACCATGCAAATACTTCAAACTCTCATACTTAGAGTGAAGTACAAAAGGTTTCGGCCTCAAATAGTGGCTCCACGTCTCCAAACTCCACACGATAGCATAAAACTCCTTATCATACATCAAGTAGTTGAGTCTAGAACCATTCAACTTCTTGCTAAAGAATGCTACTGGCCTCCTCTCTTGAGAAAGCACTCTTCCAACACCCACACCATTTGCATCACAAGTCACTTCAAACAACTTGTCAAAACATGGTAGAGTCAATACAGGTGCGTTGGAGAGTCTTTCCTTCAACTCTTCAAAGGCTTTTGTTGCTCGATCATCCCAGTGAAATTCTCCTTTCTTCATCAGTTGTGTCATAGGTGCCTCAATCGTGGAGAAATCCTTGATGAATCTTTGGTAGAAAGAAGCCAACCCGTGAAAACTCCAAACTTCGTGCACATTGGTAGGGATTAACTAGGTCTGGATAGATTCTACCTTAGATGGATCCACTAGGATGCCGTCTCTGTTCACTATGTAGCCAAGAAAGACTACACTCTACATCATGAAATCACACTTCTCCATCTTCCCATAGAGCTTCACCTCTCTGAGCTTATCAAACAGCTGCCTCAGATGTTGTTGATGCTCAAACTCTGTCTTGCTATATACCAGGATGTCATCTAGGTACACAACAACAAAGACCCCAAGAAAAGGTCATAGTACTTCAGTCATCAACCACATGAAAGAACTTGGTGCATTGCATAACCCGAAGGGCATTACCAACCACTCATACAACCCATACTTGGTTTTAAAAGTGGTCTTCAATTCTTCTCCTTCCCGAATCCTCATCTGATGATAACCACTTCTGAGATCGTGCTTCGAGAATACCCTAGCTCTATGCAACTCATCTAGCATGTCATCCAACCTCAACATTGGAAATCTGTACTTGATCGTGGTGGTGTTGACTGCTCTGAATTTGATACACATCCTCCACGTGTCATCTTTCTTAGGCACCAATAATGCTGGGACCCCACATGGACTCATACTTTCTAGTATGAAACCCTGATCAAGCAATTCTTGTACCTGTCTTTGCAACTCCTTAGCTTCTTCCAGGTTGCATCTGTAAGCTAGTCTGTTCGGTAGTGAAACTCCTGGCATGAGGTATATAGCGTGCTCAATTCCTCTCAAAGGAGGTAACCCTGCTGGCAGCTCATCTGGGAACACATCTTCATATTCTTTCAATACCTACTACAGCTTCAGATCTCTATTAACAACCTCCTTTTTTTAGACTTCCTTTGCTACTAGGGCGTAGCACATCTCTTCTCCTTTAAGAGCCTCCAACATCTCATGCTCCTTTAGAATCATTAACTCCTTGCTCGAGTTCTCTTCTTTCTCCTTGACTGAACTCTCTTCGTCCTTGTTCGGTTTCAGCTTATACTTCTTCTGATCCTTATATATGATGTATTTGTTGAGGACCCCATCGTGCGCAACCTTCCTATCATACCTTATGCATTTGTCTCGATTGAGCCATTGAAGTGCATATGGCCTGGGATGACTCATTGTCTCTAATCCGAGTTTATTGACCATCCTTTCGCTGACTATGTTGGTGCATGAACCGCTATCAATGATGATCTCGCATACTCTATCTCCCACATGGCATTTGGCCTTGAAAAGTCTTTCCCGCTGCGTAGGTAGAGGTCAGGGTTGCACTTGGAGGACTCATTGTAGCACATAATAATCCACTGTTCCTTCTTCTAAGGCGTTTTTCGGCTCATCACTATCATCTTCCTCATGGTCTCTGTCTTCCTCACATGTTTCCATGTTGGCGATCTCGTTTAGGGATAATACCCGGTTGTTTGAGCAATCCCGAGAAAAGTGACCATATCCCCGGCACTTGAAGCACTGCCTATGTACCCTATCCTCCACTTTTTCCTTGCCCTTTTCTTCCTGGGTGAACCTTCTAACAGTATCCGTGTTGGTGGGTTGCACCACTGGTGGCTTGGATCCCCCTTTAAAGCTCGAGCCATATGGAATACTGATGGACTTGGAACCTTGCCTCGCTTCAACTGCTTTTCGAACTTGATGGCTAGTTTAGCCAAATCTTCGAAAACTTCATATGGGTACACTTCTACCTTCTCTCGGAGATTCATATTCAAACCTCCTATGAACCATGCACATCGCTGCTCTTCTTATTCTTGCACATCACATACAAGCGTTAGCCTTTCGAATTCTCGGATGTACTCTTCAACTCCGAGTAGGCCCTGCCTTGGAGTGGTCATCTTGATGAAGTTCTCCTGTTCGTATTCTCTCATAATGAACTTCTTCCTTAGATGCTTCTTCAACTTTTCCCACGATCAGATTCTTGTTTTCCCTTCTCTTTCTCTTCTCTGTTTCAAATTGTCATACCATACCATAACAAATTTCTTCAACTTCAAGATAGCTATATGACATCTCTTCTCATCATCGATCTCCTTATACTCAAAGATCAACTCCAAGTTTTGCAACCATTCAAGGAACGACTCTGGGTCAAGATTACCCTCAAAGTTGGGTAATTCAAAATGGATCCCCTTCTCTACATTGTCATATGTCCTCCTAGAGGAATCATGTGCCCTTCCGTAGTCTCCTACGCTTTCTTCTTCCTCTTCCAACCGATGCGGTTTTCTCCTCATATGCTCTACTTCGATTGGCTCTCTTCGGTAGGGTTGTTGCACATGTGACCCTTGTGCTTGGGAAGCTTCGATTCTTCCCATACGGATCTTTACATCCTTAAGATCTTCCATCAGGGCTTTGAAAATATCTCTCAATTATTCTTCTTGACTTGCCATGGTTGGTCTTGAAGAATTTTTTCACTCTAACCACAACCTTAGCTTTAATACCAAATTAATGCATGTACGGTTAGAGTCTCGGGCTTGGGTGTAAGATAAATGGTGGTTTAGGGTTAGGAAAGGTGGAAGGTGGTTTAGGGTTGATGGAAAGATAGAAGGGCAACGAAAAGGGTTTGGATGGACGAATGGAGTGACGGTTTGGGAGTAGGGTTTTCGGTGGAAAAGATAGAGGTGGCGAAGTAAAAAAGAATAGAGGGATAGATTAATCTTTAAGTCACACAGAAATAAAGATTAAAGTTTTTTGAAACAAATTGTTCACACAGAATTTGGGTTTAAGCAAGCTTAAGGTTTTTCTTCTTATTCAAATTGTGTTCTTTCTCTCGGTTTCTGTGGCTTTAAATAGCCAAAAGTTGTCGAGCCTCCCTTCAAAGATTACAATAATCTTGCCACTAATCTTTCCTAGAAACATTGAATTCCCTAAGACTAGCTAGAAGATATTAAATGATCTAGCTACTAACAACCTTTTTGACTCGAAATAAAAATAATAATAAATGACTTAAGACTAGCTAGAAGATATTAAATGATCTAGCTACTAACAACCTTATTTGACTCGACTTAAGATTAGCTAGAAGATATTAAATGATCTAGTTAATAACAACCTTATTTGACTCGAAATAAAAATAATAATAAATGACTTAATACTAGCTAGAAGATATTAAATGATCTAGCTACTAACAACCTTATTTGACTCGAAATAAAAATAATAATAAATGACTTAATAATAAACGTTATGCTAACTAAAGAACGTTGCATACAGCCCATGCATGCACCTCCATGTTCATGTATCTGCGTGGAGTAGCGTAACCATCTTAGTCGGAGTCGTGTCATGCGACTCTGCTCCCGCATCACTAGGTATGATCCCAAAGATGATCCTCACATTAGTTTTAGAGTTAGTTCTTTTTCTAGTAAATCCTAAACCATTCTTTTAAACTTATCTATGTAGTTTCCTTGTTGGTTTAGTGCTTTATTACTTGAGAACCATTTTTCATTTTACATTTTTTGTCTCGTAATTCATTCTTATGTTTCTTCAATACATTTATCAATTATTTAATTTATCTTGCAAGAGAATCAAATTCCACTTTTTCCTTTTCAACATCTTTCTCCATCTCCACCTATATGAAGATTAGTTCTTGTAGGAAATTTCATTTTCCCTTAATATTTTATCGCTCTCTTAGGTTAGCCTTTAATGTTTGACTCTTCTTCTCATAGTCATCGAGTAATGTAATGTTGACTAGTGGGGAATTTATTCTATGAATAAATAATTCTTCTACTTTTTTATGTTAAGATAACAACTTTAATATTAGGCTCACGCATAATAAAATTCATTACTTTATTTTCATCTTTTAGGGTAAAGCATCTATCAATTAATTTAGAACATTTTTATTGACGCACAACTTTTGATTTGGTAACATATTTAAAATCAACTTTCAAGGGGTGAAATGCATCACCCAAATCTATGCATTAATTAATAGCATATTTGAGTAATATTATCAATTTTTTCTTAGAGAACATTATGATTTAACCTTTGAGTTCAATTAGATTTACCTTAGATCCTTCATTGTTGGATTTAACACTTTTAACCATCAAGCATAAGTTAGTGTTCTTAGAGATCAGTTTGCATCTCTAATTACATATATGATCTTAAATTTTCTCTTGGGGCAACTTCTATTATGATGATTCCAAGCAAAAAACTAGATCATTCTTCATAGTCTTTATCATCATCATCTGACTCTTCTTATACTAATGTAATCATGGTTTTTTCATACTCCTTAGCCTTTCACCATTAATCTTCAATTTTTTTTCTTCCAATAAAGAACACTCATGTATCCTATGACATGGCTTACCACACATGAAGCAATTAAGTTGTTAGGTCTTTTGTTGGTAGTTTTGTAATAAGATTTCCCTTTACCAAAGAAGTTCCTCTTTTTTTTATTGTGCCTCTATTATTATTAAAGTATTTGCTCAACCATGTTGCTAGTATTGCAATCTCATCATCATCTTATTCACTTTCAATTTCTTCATGCTCTTCTTGAGATTTGGCTTTTAATGGTACTCCCTATATCTTCATTGTTGATTTAGGGACTTTATATTCCAATAAAATATCATGTGTTATAAGGGATCCACTAATATATTCTACGGTAATTTTGAGAGATCCTTTACTCCTTGAATGGTTGTGACTTTAGGTATCCATTTCTTGGAGAGACTTCTTAGTGTCTTCCTTACAAGATGTTCATATGTGAATATCTTCCCAAGAACTTTTAGCTCATTATTTATATGAGTGAATTGTTCAAACATCTCCAAGATTAGCTTGTCCTTCTGCATAAATAACAACTAGTATCTTCACATATGTAAGTTAATTCATGACATCTTCACCTCATTTGTTCCTTCATGTGCTAATTCAATTTTATCCCATAATTCATCTGTTCTCTCATAGGCAAATAATCTATAATACTCATCAAGTCATATTACGTATTAGGTTATCCACATAGCTATGGAATTTTTTATGATTTTCTCATGGCCATCAACCATATATTCATCTTCTAATTTTTGCACCTAAATTTTTTTTCATCCCTTTTGGTGATCTTCAGATATGCATTTTGGATAACTTCGTATAACTGGCAATATAATCCTTGAATATAGTTTTTTGTGTCATTTTTCTACCACAGAGGGCTTTTCCAATAGAACAGAGGAATCTTAGAGTTCATCTCATCAAATTGGTTGTGTGAAAACATATTATAATTCTATAAAGGCTAACCCTTGTGAGAAGAACCTATTTGATACCAATTGTTAGTTATGCAACACACTTAATATAGTGGTAAATTAAGTGTATAGGATTGATTGAATTTTCCATGTAAATTTAAAACTCAATGATCCTTTTATGGTAGAACTTGTGGTGGGATTTGACCTATAACATGGTCCACAATTTAATTTTTAATTAATCATATAGATTGGATTGTATGCATGGTCAAATAGTGTAAAGGAGGTAACAAAGAAATAATAGATAAGATTTTTATGTGGTTTAATCAACTACGATCTACGTCAAATGCTAGTTTTACAACTCTTTCAACTCTACTCTAAATTAAATATTACAAAATCTAACACCTGTTATGTAACTCTAGACCCAAGTAGCCTTATAATCAACTCTAATTATGCTCCCCAATCACACTTGTGATTTCTCTCACTCTAGTAAACTCATACCTAATTCACTCTTCTCTTGAATAAACTTATTTTGAACTCTCTCTTCCTAATAAGAAATTTTTTCCCTTTTCACAAAAATTATAATTATTGTTCTCCCTCATTAAGTTTGAAATCTATGTTATTCCCTCTTTTTAATTTGTGAATGCTGTTATGTGCCTTTATATCATTTTGTTTGCTCTTATGTGTAGATATTTATATTGATTTATTGATGTGTTAGTTGATTTCCTTTACCAGGTTGGACCTCCTTTTTGTAGTGTCAAGTGGATATTCTATCTTGGATTAGCAGTCCTTGATTTATCGAAATTCATCCTTCTTAGTCCTTATAGAATATGCACATAAATTCTTGCTTTACCATGTGATCTTGGTAAGTCCTAACTCATTCTTTAATTTGTAGATTTGGAATCTAATCTTAAAAATATCTTAGATAGAGAATCATTCTTTAACTGACTCCTTTATTTCTTACACTAAGAATCTTTCTTTATAATTTAAAATTTTTATATTCCAATTACTATTGTAAAATCTTGATCAGTTCATGTGATTTCTTAAAATTTATAAATCTATGTCAACTCATCACCTCATTACCAACATAGTCCATTATGTGTTCGTGGGTCATATCTAGGGTACAATCCTATACTTTTGAGTTTTCTCTCTTTAAATCATATAGGTCTAGTACTTTGATTTTTAAAATTCTTCTCAATTCTACTTTAGCCTTTAATTCCTATGGAATATGATTGTTGTCTTTTTCAAATTACATAGGACCTATTCTTAACATCCTAGACCTTCTGCTATAAACTATTCTCATTAGTCATACACAGGCAACATACAAATACACCAACACATATGCAATCATACTTGTTTGGAATCATCAATCCAACACATCATATTGAGCATAGATGTAGGTTTTTGTATTTTAAATAATAACTACATCAATGCTTTGATAACTTGAAGTAGAAGTGTACATAGTTTGGTTAACGACGGTTAGCCCCTTTAACCAAACAAAACCATATGTTGTGTTTTTTTTTCTTGAAAACAAACAAACCCATGTTTATAAATTAAACCAACCAAAACAAACAATAATTTTGTAATTTGGTTTGGCATGGTTTTCTAAGAAAACAAAAACAACATTATCACTACTTATTTATATACATATATTTGTCATTCACAAAAAGTTACAATAAAATATTGAATATATATATCTATTAAGCTGCCAACCATTGTGGTTTTAAATCATCCATAATATGAAAACGTTTAAAATAATATAATATAATTAATATTTTGATATATCCAACAAATATATAATAATACAAGTTGTAAACGAACTAAAAATAACACAATTGTAGAAATTTAAAACAAGAATATATATGTATATATAGTTAACAATTGATTAAATGAGATTTTGATCCCCTAACCATTAGCAAAATTGTTATTAAGTTTTGTAACTAAATTATATTTTTTTATTATTAACCAAATAAAACCATAAATTTATGATTTGATATGATTTAACCATAGTCTATACATCCCTAACCTCCTATTTGGGCCCCTAAAGAAAACCACATAACTTATTGGCCAACCATCTCAAGGAATCCATCAATAGAAGTCATTAGTTATCCAGAATTTTCTTTATCTTTGATAATTAGATTTTATATGGTTTTAAAAAAAAAATAATTTCTTAATTAGGTAAATTTAATTTGGCCTTGTGAGTGCCGATAACAAACATGCCCAGATGGTGCTTATTTTATTATGTTCTTATCCATAGATTGTTTATATAAAGATAAAACCATCTACCATTAAAGGAGGAACACTCTATTTTCATCCAACAAACATTGTACTCTCACACAATCTAAGATTCTCCAATATGGAAATATAAATGAATATGATTGGTGACCAATCAATGACACAACTAGCAAGCTTAGCACAAAGGAGGATCGAAGAATCAAGACACAAAAATAAAGGCATGGCTATAAAAGGATAAGAGAAAGTCAAATAGAGCACGTGCGACATAAAACCTTCATTCATAATTCTTCACCTAGAAAAGGTCTAACTTGCAAGTTACTCCCACTAGGGAGGATCCCTAATAGTTTAAGATGATGTTATCAAGACTATTATTTCTTTAAAATACAAGAGATCAAGAATTTGCAAAGAACAAGACCTAGACTAATTGATTAGTGTTCTAGCTATTTACAAAAGATTGGTAGATCATGGGAAACACACACACTAGTCATGCCCAATATTATTTAAAACACCAAAAAATTACATCAATTTATGAAAAAATAAAAAATAAAATTGATTAGGCTTTGATAAAACTGATTAATTCTATATCTTAGGCAAATGGCTAAACTACTACAATTCTATATCTTAGTCCTAAAGGGATAGCTAGAAATATGATCTAGTATTTCTTTAAACATTCCTGAACTTAATCCAATAATCCAATCTAGTCTATTGTAATCTCAAACAACAAACTTACATTTCCTTATAATATAAAACACTCAAAGAAATAATAAAATAATACTCCTAAAAAATTAAAATTAAAAATATATCAATCATAAAATTTCAAATTAAAACTATATTAAACTAAGGTATCAAGGTTTGCATCACACTCATTGTAGTCTTAAGATTGTAAATAAGTTATACCAAGTGAAATCTTTCTAGTCGATGCATCTTGTTTACTAGATGATCCTAAAAATCAATGTTTAAGCTCAAATCATTCATTAAACGAGTTAAGTTTTGCTAAAATAGTTTGTAGGTCATATATAGTAATAGAAGTAAGTTTAGTTTCCATAAGTTATTTTATTATATGCTCTATAATTTATTAAATTTATATTTTTTTTTATTTAACCTAAGAATTTTTTATGTATAACACATTACTTAATTTGAAACTCATTATTATAAAGTAATCTATAAGTGGTGCAAATATGCAACAAAAAAGCTAAACTTACAACTAGTATTTTTACACCTTGAGAGAATTGTACATATTTAGATGTAAATACCCATGGATAAGATTTTAATAAATAGATTTGAGATAATTTGATTCCACTCGAGATTAGGCTGAACACATTTATGATTCTAACACTTATATTACACTCTTTGTGACCTCAATGGCCGGATATAATTTCCATTTCATTAGTTCATATATATTTTTTAACTTCACTCAATTTTGCATGTCAACATAACCAAATTAATATCTAATACCCATCTACTCTCCTATGTTGGTATAACCAAATTGTTAAAGGCAGTTATTTTTAGCTTGCAAATGTACTAGTGCTAAGTCTTTATCCTACCACACAAGTTAATTCATCAACTAAAAGCCTTGTGTAGACAATTCCTGATGCAGGAGCATCCAATGAACCTAATGATTGTCATGTTCATATTAACCCTCAAGGTAAGGAAGATTTAGCTTTCTCAATGTTGGAGCCTATCATGTTAAATATTCTTGATAATTCTTACATGCTTGATATTGAAAAACATTCAAGTTGTTCTTATAGGTATGTCACATATTTGTAAGAAGAAGATGTTCATACACTTTAATGTGTACAAGTATTCAAAGCATGCAAGACTATGACATACATGGGATGATACTTTACAACAAGAATATATAGTGATGATATTAATTATTTGTATTAACTTGTTGTAAACCCTAACCCGTAAGTGTATTTTATGTAAGTTAGGTTTTGATATAATTTCATGTATGTATCTTAGTCAATTGTATAGCTTTGTAATATTAATCCTTAGTATCATTTAACCAATGATATTATGCTTTGGATTAATTTTAATATGGGATTAGTTCAACCATGATAAATGGGCTTGGATTAAGGGAAATACTCGGCTGGTTTAGGCTAGCTAACCACCGACTATCTCCTTCCCTATATAAACTCTTGTGCGCATGAATTGTAAAAAAGCTTTGAATAAGAATTTTTTATCAAACTTTGAGCTACATTAGCTAAATTCTATCCTAAATTTTGGGTCAACATTGGGCAAGGGAAATATGGGATTCAACCTTCCTCAATCAATCTTCAAACTCAACATATTTGAAGACCACTCAAATCCGTCGAGCATCTCCTCCTTTGTTAATCAATTTCTTCACCTATACTACAGGTAATTGCTTCGTTTCTTTTGAATTAGTTCATGGGTGATAGTTTCTAATACAATCTTCAATCTAACCTTTTGTCTACTTTGATAAAACCACATCATTTTTGGTATCAGAGCTTCAATTGTTCGAAGCTATCGTAGGAAACCCACCTACAGACCTAAAGAACGTTTGTGTGTTCTTGCACCAAGAACTCCACGGCTACTCCACCATTTCTTTGAATTCTTGATTCTTTATTAACTTCTTGTATTTTTCTTGAAGTTATTGCTCAAATTTCTTGCAATCTTGCAACGATCCTGTTGCATTTTCCCCACCATTCCCATGTAAAATACCGACCAGTTTTTTTTTAGAAGTGCACTAGTTTGTGTTGCCTATGTGCCACGAGTTTTTGTGCCTCCCCAGCACTTCATTCCTCCTGCATTATCCTCTCTATTGGTGCATGATCAAGTGTGAATCAACCCATTCAATTTTCCTTCGTGCATCAAGTAGAGAAAGCAACCAAAGTGTCAAAGTCCTGGACCAACAACTCAGTCGCCCGAACAAGACCTGGAACTTGCTGGCCGTCTATTTGACTCGTTTCTTCACATTTTCTCTCAAGGAATCACTCCATCCTCTACCTCTGGATCTCCTCTACATCCTCTATGAGGAAACAAATATGAATCTCCCACTGGAAGACAAGCATTTGTTAAAGATACAGAATTGATGTTCTATGATTTTATGTGAATGAATTTAACATCCTTATTAGAAGATCCCCTCATTTTTGTGTGTATCTACGTGCAGTGGCTATTATTGGGGCTAAAAGATATCCTTTGTGCCTAACCAAGGACTGAAGGTAGTGATTATAATTTTTTTGTAAATTAGCAATTGGTTTGTGCTTTGTTTGGTTGTAGGAAAAACAAATCCAACACCTACACTTTGTGGAACATATTGTGTGCAACAAGTAGGGTTGTGTGTCAACCTTCACCATGGCTAGTGAAGAGGTGCGTGCCCTGGTAGAGTCCATCAAAAGCCTCACCACACGCATGGATTCCCAATTACAAAATCAAAACACACTGTAACATCAACTCCAAAGTATGGAAGCTAAGTTGGCCGACCAAGAGAAGTGTAAACCATGGCAAGTTCGCATGGAAACCACACATGATAGTGTGGAAGGGAGAAAAAGCATATGTACCATGCCAAGAGTGGATGTGAACATGTCAATTTGTCTCATCATGAAGATGGAAAAGAATAGATAAATTCTTTTGGCTCAAGCAACCAAAGAAGAGCACCTACATTCCATGTAAGAAATGCACACCATGAAGATCAAGATATTAAACTTCACCTTCCTAAATTTTATGGTGATTTGAATGTGGAATAATTTTTTGAATAGTTTCATGATATTGAGGCTATTTTTGAGTTTAGAAAATATGATGAAGATAGAAAGTGCAAATTATCTACTCTAAAGTTCATAAAATTTGCTCGAATTTGGTATGATAATTTAAAACGAACAAGAGAAAGATAAGAGAAGTCTAAAATAAAACTTGGGAAAAACTTAAAAAGCAATTAAGAAAGAAATTTGTACCTAGGGAGTATGAACAAGATATGTATGTTAAAATGACTACTCTAAGGCAAGGTTTATTTACTGTAGAAGAATACACTAGAGAATTTGAAAGACTAGCCCTTATTTGTGATCTTCATAAAAGAAAGGAAAAAAATGTGCTAGATACTTAGGTGGCTTGAATAATTTAATAAGATACAAGGTTGATATATAATCTTATGACTCTCTTGACGAATTGATTAAATTGGCTATGAAAATTGAAAGACAAACCAAATCAACTAAAGCCTATGTTAAGTCTAATGCTACAACTTCAACTAAACCCTATTATAACACCTGTACACCTAAATCAACATTTTCATATGATAAAAAGAATAACAAAGATCATAAAGGTAAAAATAAAGTTGTTGAAATGGCAAATAAACAATGTTTTAAATGTAAAGGATATGGACATTTTGCTAGAGATTATGCTAACCAAAGAACATTAACCTTACATGAAATAGAAAACATGGAACCATGTAGTGATGATGATGAATTAGAAGTTGAATCTCCTAATGAAATATTAACTATGGAAGAGAAAGAAGGAGACCCATGCTTTGTAATTCAAAGAGTTTTACAAATACAACCTAGTGTTACACCTACTCAAAGAGAAAATTTTTTAAAACTAAGTGTAAAATAGGTGACATGGTTTGTAGACTCATAATTGATAGTGGTTCATGTACTAATGTTGCTAGTGAGGAAATGGTTAAGAAACTTGGTTTGGAAACTACTAATCATCCTAAACACTATTTTTTAAAATGGTTAAATAAGGATAAAGGAGCTAAAGTAAACAAAAGAGCTTTAATCATATTTTCTATTAGAGACTATCATGATGAAGTTCTATATGATGTTTTACCTATGGATGCTTATGGATTACTTTTGGGTAGACCATGGCAATTTAATAGAAAAGAAACTCGTGATGGAATAACTAATGAAAATGTGGTGAAAAAAGAAAAGCAATTGTATAGGTTGACACGTTCTTTATATGATAATATGCCCTTGAGTGATGATAAAAAGAGATTATTTGTAAATGAAAAGGCTATGGAGAAATGCATAAAAGAAGAGGGAATTTGTTATGCTTTAGTTTCTAAAGATTCTAAACCTGAAAAACAACAACTTGAAAATCCTAATCTAATTAAGTTGCTTAATGAGTATAATGATGTATTTCCTGATGACTTACCTCCTAGATTACCACCTAAAAGAGGTATAGAAAATGCCATTGATCTTGTTCCTGATATGCCTATTCCTAATAAACCGGCTTATAGATGTAAACTAGAAGAAGCTAAGGAATTACAAAAAAAATACAAGAACTTATGGATAAAGGATTTGTGAGAGAAAGTATGAGTCCTTGTAGTGCTCCTGCTTTACTAGTGCCTAAAAATGATGGTACTTGGCGTATGTGTATAGATTCTAGGGCTGTGAATAATATTAATATCAAATATAGATTTCCTATGCCTAGATTAGATGATATGCTTGATGAACTTTGTGGAGCACAAGTATTTTCCAAAATTTATTTGAGAAGTGGATATCATCACTTAAGGATTAGAGATGGAGATGAATGGAAAACTACTTTTAAAACAAAATATAGTCTCTATGAGTGGATGGTTATGCCTTTTGGTTTATGTAATGCGCCTAACTCATTTATGAGACTTATGAATGAAGTTCTCTGACCTTTCCTTGGTGGTTTCATTGTTGTATATTTGGATGATATTCTTGTGTATAGCAAAAACAGTTATGATCATCTAGTGCTTTTGAAGAAATTATTTGATAAGCTAAGGAAAGCTAAACTATATGGGAAACTTGAGAAATGTGATTTTATGCTTCCAAGTGTAGTTTTCCTAGGCTATATTATTAGTGGAGAAGCTATTAATGTAGATCCTATAAGATTAGAGCTATAAAATAATGGCTTATCCCTAAGAATGTTCATGATGTGAGACGTTTTCATGGTTTCGCTAGTTTTTATAGAAGATACATTAAGGATTTTTCTACCATAGCTACACCTATTACTCAACTCATGAAAAAGGGTGAATTTTATTGGGGACAAGAAGCTACTCAAGCCTTTGAAACCCTAAAAGATAAACTTTGTCATGCCCCTGTTCTATCCTTACCCAACTTTAACCTTCTTTTTGAAGTGACTTTTGATGCTAGTGGAGTTGGAATAGGAGGAGTACTTTCCCATGAAAAGAAACCTATAGCATTTTTCTCTAAAAAGTTGAATGGAGCCAAACTTAACTATTCGACTTATGACAAGGAATTCTTTTCCATCATACGGAGTCTAGAGACATGGAGTCATTATCTAAGACCAAAACCATTTGTGTTAAATTCAGATCATGAAAGTTTAAAATACTTACATAGTCAAAAGAAAGTTAATCCGAGACATGCAAAATGGGTATACTTTTTAATTCCTTTGTGTTCTCTATCAAACATTTAGATGGTAAAGAAAATGTAGTTGTTGATGCTCTTTCTCGTAGGTATACATTACTTGCTATGATGGATGCGAAAATCTTAGGTTTTGAAATGATAAAAGACTTATATCCTAATGATTAAGATTTTAAGGACATGTTTAGTGAATATAAAGAAATTGGATACCATGGATATTATTTCATACAAGATGGATTTTTATTTAGATTAAATAAACTTTGTATTCCTAGATCTAGTATTCAAGACTTTCTAATCAAGGATATACATGAGGTAGCATTGTGGAACATTTTGGTATACATAAAACTATAGAATTATTACAAGAAAATTTCTATTGGCCAATAATGGTTAAACATGTGCAAGCCATGATAAGTAGATGTTCTACGTGTTAAAAAAGTAAAATTTACTTTCATAAAGGCTTATACACACATTTAGTCGTTCCTAATAAACCATGGGAAGTAGTTAGTATGGACTTTATCCTAGGGTTACCAAGAATACAACGTGGTAAAGATTCAATTCTTGTGGTAGTAGATCAATTTTCTAAAAAGGCTCATTTTATTCCATGTAATAAAACCAATGATTCCACACATGTTGCTGACTTGTATTTTAGAGAGGTTGTTAAACTTCATGGAATACCTAAAAGCATAGTTTCTGATTGGGATGTCAAGTTTATGAGTTATTTTTGGAAAACTCTATGGCATATGCTTGGTACTAAATTGTTATTTAGTACTTCACATCATCCGCAAACTGACGGTCAAACTGAGGTAACTAATAGAACTCTTGGTACATTATTAAGAGGTTTAGTTAATAAAAGTACTAAAGATTGGGATGTTAAGGTAGCTCATGCAGAGTTTGCTTATAATCATAGTCCTTCTAGTATTACTCAAACTAGTCTGTTTGAGATGGTGTATGGTGTGAATCTTCACATGCCTATTAACATAATTCTGTTGAAAAAAGGTGAATTGCAAAACTATGAAGCTAAAGATAGAATACAATTTTTTTAACAAATTCATGAGAAAATCAAAAATAATATTGAAAAATCTAATGCTAAGTATAAAGTTCAAGAAAATAAGCATAAAAACTCTTATACATTTTCTCCTGGTGACTTAGTTTGGTTACATTTACATAAAGAATGATTTACTAATTTACATAATAAAACAAACTAATGCCAAGAGCCAATGATCTATTTAAAATACTAAGAAAGTTTAGAGATAATGCTTATGAACTTGAATTTCCATATTCTTATGGTGGAATTTCAAGAAATTTTAATGTTGAAGATTTGGCTCCTTATTATTCTGACAAAAATTTGAGGGCAAATTCTTCTCAACTTGGGGAGAATGATGTAGGAGCATCCAATGAACCTAATGGTTGTCATGTTCATATTAATCCTCAAGGTAAGGATTATTTAGCTTTCTTAATGTTGGAGCCTATCATGTTAAATGTTCTTGATAATTCTTACATGCTTGATATTGAAAAACATTCAAGTTGTTCTTGTAGGTACGTCACATATTTGTAAGAAGAAGATGTTCATACACTTTAATGTGTACAAGTATTCAAAGCATGCAAGACTATGGCATACATGGGATGATACTTTACAACAAGAAGATATAGTGATGATATTCATCATTTGTACTAACTTGTTATAAACCCTAACCCCTAAGTGTATTTTATGTAAGTTAGGGTTTGATATAATTTCATGTATGTATCTTAGTCAATTGTATAGCTTTGTAATATTAATCCTTAGTATCATTTAACCAATGATATTATGCTTTGGATTAAGGTTAATATGGGCCTAATTCAACCATGATAAATGGGCTTGGACTAAGGGAAATACTCGGTTGGTCCACCCCATACCTTCTTCTTCCCCCAGCCTTCGCACCAACCGTCAACGTCGACCTGCACCATGTAACACCCCCAAATTTCACTCCGGAAAAAAAATTTTTGAAAGATTAAAGCGGAAGCTAGGAGCGAATTTGGGAAATGTTACCGCCACATCTAACACAAGATAAATGTCAACCATCTATCTCATGTTAGATGCAAGGCTAAAACCTGTCGACCAAATAAATCCGAATAGTAAACACTTAACAGAGTACGAGAAATTTAAAGTCAATTACAAAACCTTTAGAAATCTAAATACAATACTTGCAACTTCCAAATGTGAAAACAATTAAACAAAATAAATCCCGAAGGGTAAATATCCGGACCGCCTACTCACTCGGTCAAGCCTTCCACCCCAAAACAGTATCCAATCTTAACCTGCACAAGAGGTCTGCTCCCCACCATCGGTGGATCATCACAGGACCCAGTCAACCAAGGTAGTATCAGTACGGGTCCAATACTGAGTAAATCCCACTACCCTATCTTATGGGAGAGACGTAAACTATAAAATCAAGTGCATATTGAATCATGGTACATTTACGTTGATATAATATTATGCATACTCAAAACCCACATCATAAGTCCTACCATACACATATAATAACATGCAAAACATATATAACATTTATTTAAACATGTAAGTGTGGCAGCAAACATCTTAAACCAGTAAGACATTCAGATAAACTAACCGAGCATTCATGGACAATATTAAACCAACCAATCGGGCATTTTCGGACAACGCCAAACCAACCAAGCCGAATCGAGTCCTCTGCTCGTGGAAATGAGCAGCATGTAGTAATACAGATAATAAAAGCCGGCTATGGTCCGGTTAGACTCATTCAGTCATTCTCTAGATCTCTGGTAAATATAATCAATTCACATCATAGTCTTTATCAATTCATGTGAGTGCGAGGACCCCACTATTATAGCCGGTGGACCGGGAATCATGCAGGGCAAAACGCGCCTGGCCACTATTATAGCCGGTGGACCGGTCATGCAGGGCAGAACGCTCCTGGCCACTATTATTCGCCGGTGGACCGGTCTGGCCCCGACTCACATGATGTTTCGCTGTAATTACTTTGTGTCTTTCCCATGTCTTATCGTTATTACGTTCGGTTTGTTGAGCACGGAATCCCCCACTATTATAGCCGGTGGACCGGAAATCATGCAGGGCAAAACGCGCCTGGCCACTATTATAGCCGGTGGACCGGTCATGTAGGGCACCCCGGCCCTAACCACTATTATTCGCCGGTGGACCAGTCTGGGTCCGGCTCAACATCTTCTTCTTTAAGTAATTAGTGTCTTAACATATCTTATTTGAAAGTATTTTACCCTTGACATGCATGGCTAACTTTATCCACACTTGTCCTCCCAGGAGGGCCCGTCCCATATCTTGGGACACTTGCGCCCCTTATCACACCTCATTATCCACTCCCCTTTTTCTCTTACACATAATAAAGACCAACTCTTAATGGCGTGGGTTAAGGCCCAACACCTCATGACATCCACTCCACATGCTATCTCCCTCTAAGGTTTCCCCTTGGAAACCCTAATTGGACCTATGTGACCCAACTTTCTCTCACTTACACTACCATTACTCCATCTATCGTCCTACTCCTCATCTCATTTAGATCCAATCCCAAATCATATCGCTTTACCCCTCGATTCCACACGTGACCGAAAACCCTAGTTGGCCACTTCAACCCTAGCACCTTTCTTCTCCCACAAGTAACCCCCTCTCTTTTTCCCCCAATATCTCTTCTCTCCCATGACACCCATAATCCCCCTTATGCAACAATTCCCATTCTTAACCCATACTCCACTCTCCCTTAATCATTTTCACTTCCACATTTCCCAGATTACTACTTTCTCCCAAAACCCTAATCGGGTCCCTTATACACCCTTACAGCAACCTACGTATTATCTTTCATCCCAAGTCTCCAAACACTCCACAACTCTCCCTTTAGCTTATTTACACCTTAATACAACTTTTCTCACGTAACGATCATCCCCTTGCAAGCTTTATCCAACCCATGCAAACTCTCGGACTTTCCATGCAAACCCTAAAATTTCCATGCGTGGTTCTCATCTCTTATTCCTTTTGGTCAACCTCATACCCCCCTTTAGCAACTCACTTCCCATTTATTTCCTTTATCCTTTCATCTCCATGTCATAATAATAATTACCCTAACATGCATGTCCTAGAGGGTTAATTCATGCCACAGCACATCATAATCACCACGTATGGATATCACATTTATGTCATGAGAAAACACATACCACGTACCTTAACTCCAAGCTGCGCTACGCATAAAACACGTTAAGGATAATCATGTGATACACAACAGGACATGATACATATACAAGGCACCCAAGGCATACAAGTCACGTAACACGTAAGAACCTTAGCCACATCCTTACGAAACACCCATAAGTGGAGGTAAGTAGAAACTTACCTGGATCCGAAGCTAGCTAAGCGAGATAAGAGGGAGAGAGAGATCACTAGCTCGAGGATCCACAATAAAGCTTTCCTAGATCGCCAATAGAAATCGGAACTAGGTTAGAAACTTTCTTATCCATAAACAATTCACATATTATAATTAAATAAACACAAATGATCTTTCTTGGAAAACGTGTACCAAAACTTAGGACTCAAGAGCATAGCTCTATTAAGATTAAGATTAAAAATATAAATCAAATGATTTAAAATCGAAGGACAGAAATCGATTTGATAAAAGACACACAGCACAATCAATTTTTTAAAACCATCCCCAAAGATTAGGGTTTTAAATGCCTAAACTACAAATCGACCAAATCACTTCGATTACCTCAAATTGATAGTTTTAAAACACAATTACACTAATTTTAGATAAATCTAAATAATCAATTTCAACAAAACAATATTCCGATTAACCAATTCAAGACGATCCGTTTTCAAAATTAGGGTTTTAAAGCCTACGACACAACTTGGGTAATTCGAATCAATTAATTCCAATTAAAGGCATTAGAATACAATTAGGATCATTCCAACTATTTCTATAAATTTAATTTTAGAAAAACAAATATATAAATGATCAATTTCATGAGTTCACTTGAAATCTAGGGTTTTAGGCCTGAAAATGCAATTCGGTTGAATTCTATTAATTTAATCAAATTGAATGTTTAGAAATGCAATTAGACATATTTTATAACATATCATATAATCAATTGCTCAAAACCAATAAAAGAAATACCCAATTCAGTACAATTAGGGTTTTTGAACCCGGAACGCAAATCCGATCAATTCTTGCTAAAATATATAAATTGACGGTTCGGAAATGTAATTAAATATATCCTAATATAAATTGTATAGTCAATTGAATAAAACGACCCGGTTACATAATCCAATTTAGACCCGCAAGAGTTTTGACCTAAAAATCCAATTCCGATTAATTACGCACAATTTTCCCAAATCAACACTTCCGATATGAAATTAAATACATTTCAAATGGTATTGTAAAATCAATTGAGCGAAACGACTCAATTACGCAACCCAATTTCATTACACAAGAATTTTGACCTAGAAATCAAATTCCGATTGATTCCGCATAAATTTCTCAAATTGACGGTTCCAACATGAAATTAAACACATTTAAAAACATATTGTATAATCAATTTATCCAAAATCGCCAAATTGGACAGATCCGAAAAATTTGGGCATAACCCGGCCTAAAATTCAATTTCCCAAATTTTCAACACAAACCATACAATTAATATATCCAAATAAATCTTACAGCACATGTATACATAATACAACAATCAATTTAGCTTTTCATAAGCTAAATCACATTCAATTAATCAAATCTGTATTAGGGTTTTTCAGAAAATTATACCAAACGAAAATCAACGAATCGGGACAAGGAAGGGCCGGAGGAGCTTCGTCGGAGGCCGAGGGTTGCTCGCCGGTGGTCAGCGAGGCTCGCCGGTGCCTGGGCGGTGGCGCGAGTTGCGTGGCTCGTCGCTGCTGCCGCTGCTGCTCCTGCGCGCTTCGGTGGGCTGCTGCGCTGCTTCGCCGGTGGCAGTCGCTCGTGGTGGTGTGTGGCAGCAGGTTGGAGGCCAGGGGTCGACGAAGGAGGAGCAGGGAGGAGGAGCTGGGGAGAGGTGGCGGCTGGCTAGGGTTTGGGAGTAGAGGGCTGCGAACAGGGAGTCGGGGCAGCAGAGGGAAGAGAAGAGAAGAGAAGAGAAAGAAGAGAAGAGAAAAAAGGAAAAGGGAGAGGGGGGGTCGGCCGGGGCGCGGGGTTGCGGGGTTGCGGGGTTTTTTTTTTTTTTAAATACAAATACACATAAAATAAAATACTAAAAATATCAAAATATTATTGGAATATTTTATCTAAAATTTATTTAATGAAAATTTATTTCGAACGGATCCGAAGACTTAAAATTAATAAAAAGCTATATAAAGAATTTCGGAAACATTTTCGGAAGAATTTACCAACGAACATAAGAATTTATATTATTTACGAGAATATATTATAAAGCCTCGAAAAATTATTTAAAAGCATATAATAAAATATTTAAGTCAAATTCTAATAAATCGAGAATAATTTCAATAATTTCCGAAATCGATTTTCCGCAAACCCAAAAAGCATAAAACGAAAGAAAAATAAATTCCAAAAATTAATTCATAAATAAACTTCGAAAATATTTTTAATTTAAAACTTCCCAAAAATATTAACGATTTCCGAAAATGAATAAATTTAAAGTCGGAAATATTTTCTACGGATAAACTTATTAAAATAAATTTAACTATTTAAATAGAAATTCTATAATTTAAGTAATATATTTCGTTAACGAAATATAACTTCAAAACAAAGTCGTAATCACATGACGAAGTTATAATCGAAAACGAATTAAAAATATTAAAAACCAAAATACGAGAAAGAACGGGAATATATATTTTTAACCGAAGATCGACATCATAAGAATATAATAAAATCATTGTCGTGAACGAATTTATCTGGAATGGTTCGCAAAGACAATGATTAATTACATTCAATTATGAATTCGAAATCATCGATAAATCCGTAAAACGATTCGAAATTAAAATAATTAATTGTTTACATCAAATTATGCTAATAAAATCATTAAACTTAATAAATCTGGATTTTAAAAATACGGGGTATTACACACCACCGCCCCTGTGACCTAGTTTTTTGCCGCCTTTGACCAGCCATTTCACTCCTCTCTCTCCCCTGCTGACTCGTCGACCATTTTGCCCAACTAAATCTCCCCTCTACTTGCACGCTATCTCTTCTCCCAACCAACAACTGCCTGCCACGTCTTTCTTGAATTTTGCCAGCAACCGTCGCCGCCGGCGAGCCCAACTGACCAACCGATCCACCCGTTCTTCCCTATTACCTAAGCCACCCTTTTATTTCTATAAATACCCCCATAATTAGCCCTGTTCGAGCTTTTAATTTCTTACCCAGACCTTTCCCCCTTGTCGTTGCCGCCCTTTCAAACGTCACTTATGCCGCCTCCAGCCAACTTCGCCGCCCTCTAACTAACTACGCATCCCTTCTTCCTTGATTCTTCCTGTACAAGCCACCCTGGATATACAAATTTTCCTTCCCAACCAGCCCTTCTTTTCATCTCTGCCGCTCTTCGAACCACCATTAGCCACCACCTCCACCGCCGCCACCATCGTGCACCACCGCCGGTGCCGTCTTTTACCACTAGCCCAAGGTTGATCCCTAGACCCTATTAACCCTTTTACTCTATGTTTACAAGCTTTCAATTATTTTATTTCAATTATTCAAATATATATACTATTATTATTATTATTATGATTATTATTACTATTTCATTAATTTTATTAATACTAGAGTTTATTATTAAAGTTACTAATATTATTATTGGTCTTATTTTGGTAAAGGGGCCGAAACCCTTATTTCACTATGTTTTTGAGTAATGCCCTTTTATTACTATTGTTACTATAATTAATATTCTTCTTATTAATATTATCGTTGTCATTATTTTCAGTATCTTTGCTATTATTATTTTAGTACCATTATTATTTTTACTAGGATAAAGTCTTCAACCTCATATTATCAACTTTTATAATATTACTATTATTTCTACATCTTTAGCAAAGTTAGTAATTAATTAATGTCATTTTATTAATATTTTATTATTTTATTAAAAGCCTAGTCTTAGAATAAGTTAGTAAATAATAGTATTTTTGGTAGGAGGGAATCTAATTTTAGTTCTTCCCTCATATAGGCGAGACCACTCAAAGCCCTAAGGAGGCGTAGAAGCGTGCTCTAAGACCAGTGTCGTTTTAGGTAAGGGTGTTACTAAGGCCTTATGTGTGTTTATGTGCATTATGGGCTTCGTATGCATTGTATTCTATGTTTATCATTATTAATTATTTCGTATGTTGTATGAAAAGGAGTTGAAGTATGTATTTGTATATTTACATGGCATGTGTATTATGTATCTGTGATGAATGGTTTGTGACCCTTTAGACATACATGTGAGGATGTTAATATGGTTTGAGTGGGGGAAAGGATGAAAAAGGAGAATGGAAAAATAGTTTGACAAAGGGATGTGAGTTAACCTAAGTATTTTAATGATCCATGAATGGAGGAATAAAATGGAAAATTTAAGGTTTCATGTGGGAGAATCTAATCTATGGTTTTATATGGGAGAATCTAATTTATATTTTTGTATGGGGGAATCTAATTTGTGGTTTTATATGGGAGTATATAATTTATAGTTTTATATGGGAGAATTTAATGTATGGTGTAACATAGGATAATCTAATCTATGGTGTAATATAGGAGAATCTAATATATGGTTTTATGTGGGAGAATCTAATTTTTCGTTTTGTATGGGAGTATATAATTTGTAGTTTTATATGGGAGAATTTAATCTATGGTGTAATATAGGAGAATCTAATCTATGGTTTTTATGGAAAGAATCTATGGTTTTGCATGGATGGATCTAGGGTTTGCATGGTTGAAGCTAGGGTTTCACATGGGAGTTTTAGGGTTTTCATGAAAAAGTTCAAAGGGTTGCATGGGAAGGTTAGCATCTACAAGGGAGTCAAGTTTACATTTGGAAAGTTGATTTGGGATGTGAGGAAGGTAATGTAAGTGTTGTTTGAGTGTTTGAACACTTTGGATGAAAAATAATACGTGGAGTAATATAAGGGTACGTAGGAGAACGAGCTAGGGTTTGTGTGGACAATTAGGGTTTGGTATGACTTTTTAGGGTTTTTGTGATATCATGTGTATTTGGTGATTAAAATGTAATTAAGAGGATGAAATTTATGAGTTGTGGTGTGTGGAGTGTTAAAATGATTTGGGTTGTGTGAAGTGGAGTAAGATGGGACATTGAGTCCTAAATTAGGGTTTCTGGGGAAAAATCCTAGAGTAAGGAAATAAGTGGACTTGGAGGTGTGTGGAAGTGGGCCTTGACCAACATATTTTGGTGTGGGAATTCTAGTGTAAGTTTGAGTATAGAGAAAAGGTTGATGGATAAGTTAAAAGGCGCATGGTTCCCCTAATATGATACTGGTCAGTTGGAGGATAAATGTAGGGGGTGATTTATGCATGTCTAGGGGAAAAAGCTTATGAATAAGATGCCTAAGACGTTAATCATGTAGAGTGGAAGAGTATTGAGTTGGGTCCCAGCGATCCACCGTTTAGAAATAGTGGTTAGGACGTGTAGTCCTATGTGTGACCGATCCACTGGTTATAATAGTGGCTAGGGCATGATGCTCTATGTTCGACCGATCTACCGGTTATAATAGTGGGGGATCCCGAGCTCAATAAAAACAAACCAGAGTTTTTGCTAAGGCACATAAAAGATACTAATTACTTACTGTGGAACACTATACTAGCAAGAGCCGAACCGATCCACCGGTTAGGAATAATGGTTAGGGTTTTTACCCTATGTGTGACCGATCCATTGGTTATAATAGTGGTTAGAGCAATATGCTCTATGTGTGATCGGCCCACCTGTTATAATAGTGGGAGGTTCCTGTACTTGCATGGATTTGATAAAAAAAGCATGGTGTGAATCGACTTTCAATAAAAGATTAATTAAATAATTAATTTCGACTTTTTGGGCCTTTATGTGTGGGCTTGATTATTTGTAAGCCGTATCATATTATGCATAACTTCTTATATTATAGGTGTGGGTTTGGATGTGCGTAAGTTGAACATTATCCTGCATGATTTTAAGTGCTTATGTGTTAGCCTTAGTATTCCATTACCTTACTCAGTACGTAGCGTACTAATCACCCTTTTCATGGGCGCTACTCATTCCCACGAGTAGTAGACCCTTCTAACTTTGTGCAGGTGGGTGAGACATCCAGCGGGGCTGAGTGTTGATCTTGTGGTTAACTTGAAGTTCGAGAGTGTCGTGGCTATATTTACTCTTTATGTGATTTATTCCTTCTATATTTCTTTTGTATCGTATTCGTCCTTTTATGATTTATTACCTTGTATTGAGTATTTCAATTAAACCTTTTATTGATTATAAGATTATTCCCTTCGAGGAATTTTGATTTTGTACTCTAATTTCTATCTTATTATTGATTATATACTTTTATGCGTACTCTGATTTCTATGTTATGATCTTTTTAATGCATTTTATGAACTCTCGGTTTAAGTGTGAAAATTATATTTTTAGCCTTAGCACTTGGTACTGGAACAGTCAGAGTGAACTGGTCTAGTACTAAGTGTAGCAGTAACATCCCCAGAATTCACAAGTTTTAAATTTTAAATTCTTCTACTTTAAAAAAAAGTAGTGAATTTTGGGGTGTTACAAATTTGTATTAGAGCTGGTTTCGACTACGCTCTTCAGATTTTTTTTTAACTTTTTATGCTGATACCACAAATTGGTATCTGAGTAGTTGGTCTTTTTAACCACACTCTTTTTCAAAAATAGATTTGGTTTACCAAATTTTTATTGGGTTTTGAAGTGTGTTTCAACCGCTCTTTCGATTTTAAATTTTTTAGTTGATACTACAAGTTGGTATCATTTTCAAAATGAATTTGAATTACAAGTTTTTCCCTAATTTCAAATCATTTTTAAACCAACAGAATTTTTCATTTTTAAGCGTTTTGATTCTAGCCATGGTAAGAAACGAAGGGTAGAATTTTAATTAAGTTTATTCTTAAGGGGTATTTTTTCATAAGTATTGTTGTTGGTATGGTGTCCCTATCTACTTAGAACCTTTCGACCCTAACGCTAGTAGCTTAAGGAGACTTCGGGGTCAAAGTCTGTTTTTAAGGGGTAGTAATGAAATGCCCCAAAATTCTAATTTTAAAAATTATAGTTAAATAAGATTTTATTAGTAAAATTTATTTAATAAATTATTTTTATTAACAAAAAAATAATTAATTAGGGTAAATCAAGAAGAAATTTATAAGTATTTTTATTAGAAAAATTTGGATATTTTAGCTAATTAAGGATTTTATTTTGGAAATTAATTAAATAAATTATTTTATTTAAAATAAGAAGGAGAAAATAGTTTAAAATTAATATTAATTTTATAAATAATTTAATTGCAGAAAATTAAGGTGTTTTGCTGATTAAAATAGAATTTATAAGTATCTTTCTTCCTTTTCTTTCCTTTTTCTTTCTTCTTCGTTCTTTTTTTCTTCTCCTTCCCGATTGGGCTTCCCACGGCCCAATCCCTTTCTCCCTTTTTCCTTCTCTCACGGCCCAGTCCTTTCCCTCATTCCTTCTTCTTTTGGCAACTTGTAGCCCTACCTTTCCTCCTCTTTCCTTTCCTTCAGCGCGGCCTAGCCTGCGCGACCATTGCCTCCTTCCTTTCTCCTCCGTGCCGCGTTTTCCCTCTTTTCCCCCTGGAATGCTGCATTTCATCCTATCTCATTAAATGTCGTCGCCGGTCTGGTCCTCCTCCTTTTCTTTCTTTTTTTCCCCAGACCACCAATCCACCCCATACCTTCTTCTTCCCCCAGCCTTCGCACTTGTCGTCGACGTCGACCTGCACCACCGCCCCTGTGCCTTGGTTTTTCGTTGTCGTTGATCGGGATTTTCGCTCCTCTCTCTCCCTTGCTGACTCGTCGACCAGTTTACCCAACTAACTCTCCCCTCTCCTAGCACGCTATCTCTTCTCCCAGCCAACAACTGCCTACTGCATCTTTCTTGAATTTCGCCAGCAACCGTTGCCACCGGCGAGCCCAACATACCTACCGATCCTCCTATTCATCCCTTTGACCTAAGCCACCCTTTTATTTCTATAAATACCCCCATAATTAGCCCTATTCGAGCTTTTGATTTCTTACCAAGACATTTCCCCCTTGTCACCGCTGCCCTTTCAAATGTCGTTTCTGCCGCCTCCGTCCTACTTTGCCGCCCTCTCTACCAAACCAACTCATCCTTGCACCAACCTCTAACCAACTATGCCTCCCTTCTTCCTCAATTCTCCCTATACAAGCCACCTCGGCTGTGAAAAATTTTCTTCCCAACCAGCCCATCCTTTCATCTTCGCTGCCCTTCGAACCACCATTAGCCACCACCTCCACCGCTGCCGCCGCCGTGCACCACCGCCGGTGCCACCTGTCACCACCAGCCCAAGTTTGAACCCTACACTAAAATGCCCCAAATATTTCTAATTTTAAAAATTATATTTAAATAATTTTTTATTAGAAAATTTAATTTAATAAATTATTTTTATTAAAATAAAAAGGAAATTAATTAGGACAAATCAAGAAGGAATTTATAAGTATTTTAATTAGGAGAAATTTGGATTAATTTAGCTAATTAAGGATTTTATTTTGAAAATTAATTAAATAAATTATTTTATTTAAAATAAGAAGGAGAAAATAGTTTCAAATCAATATTAATTTTATAAATAATTTAATTGGATACATTTAGGGTGTTTTGCTAATTAAAATGGAATTTATAAAAAACCTTTTTAAAATCCTAATTTAGCCTAAAAAGGGATTTAAATATTATATTATTTAAATATTATTATTTTTAAATATCCCAAATATTTTAATTAGTTTAAATACCAAAACTAATTATTTTTCTCTTTTCCCTTTTCCTTTTTCCTTTTCTTTCTTTCTTTTTCTTTCTTTTTCTTTTTCCTCTCCTTTTTCCCTGTTTGGGCTGCCTCTCCCAAGGCCCAATTCCCTCCCTCCTTCCTTCTTCGGCACGGCCCAGCCCGCGCGGCCATCGCCCTTCTTCCGCCCCTCGGCGCGCTGCATTTATTCCCTTTTCTTCCCACAACGTGTCATTTCATTTAATTCACCCACCTCACCTCGCGCCTGGCCCGGTTCGCCGCCTTTCCTTTTCTTTTCTCTTTCCCGGCCGCCCTGTCTAGCCACCTGTCTTTCTTCTTCTTCCTCCCGTCCCCGACGTCGAAGCACCTGCAAAGTCGCTGCCGCCACGCCCTGGTTTTTCGCCGGCGATCTCACCCGATTTGACCGGTCTTTTCCTCCCTTTCTCTTCCCCCTATTTCAGCGACTGCATGGACCAACCTAACTCTCCCTATTATCGCACGATCCTCTCTCTCTCTCCTACACATTCCCCTGCCCGAGATTTGCTGCCACCGGCCCCAGGACGTCGCTGGTGACCATAACCCTACTTGCCCAACTCTCTCATTGACCCACAGAACCCTAGCCTCCCTTCTAACCCTATAAATACCCCCCATAATGGCCCTATATCGAACTCTTGATCCCCAACCCAAGAAAGCCCAACCTTGCCACCGCCGCCACTTAAGACGCCTCTTCCGCCGTCTTTGGCCAACTTCGCCCCATCTATGGCCACCAAACTCTTCCTTGCACCTCCCTCTAGCTAACCAAATCATCCATCCCCCTCAATTCGTCCTGCACAAGGCACCCTAGCAATACGAAGTAGCCTTCCCAACCAACCTATTTTTCCACCTCCACCACCCTTTGCGCCACCATTAGCCACCTATTCCGCCGCTTCTTTCTCCTCCCATTCTCTTCTACAAAACCCCCTCTACCTTCCCCTACCTTTCTTTTCCTCTTTCTCCCTCTCCTCCTCTCTCTTTCTCTCCTTCTCCTCCATTCGGCCACCACTGCCACCGCCGTTCGCCGCCAACTTTGGCTGCACCGCTACCTCCATTATATTCCTCTCCACCTGGGCAACCCTAAACACCCCATCTCCCACGTCCATTCTGCCTCTCCTTTTCCCAGCATTTAACTTTCCCCTCTTTCTTCTCTTTTCCGGCCACCGCCACCGCCGCCGCGCACCACCACCGGTAACGCCTATCCCTGCCAGCCTAAGGTTGAGCCCTAGACCCTCTCAGCCATTTTCCCTATTTTTATAACCCTTAAATTATTTTATTTCAATTATTTGCATATAAATACTATTATTATTATTCTTATTCTTAATATTTATATATTTAATATGTATTATTATTATTATTAGTATTAATGTTTTGATTATTATTTATGTTGAGGGCTGAAGCCCTATTGTATTTTATTTTTGATTTTATTATTATTAGTCTTATTATTTCTATTATTACTATTATTAATATTAATATGTTATTATTATTATATTTATAATTATTTTATTTTTACTATTTTGAATTAATATTATTATTATTATTTCATTATTAATGTTACAACTACTTTACTATTAGTTTTTCCATTATTATTATTATTATTATTATTATTATTATTATTATTATTATTATTATTATTATTATTATTATTTTTACTATTTCATTATTATTATTAAATTTTGTTAAGTTTCCACTAATGTTATTATTAGTATTATTTAAGTAAAGGGCGGAAGCCTTCATTTCACTTTGTTTTTGAATAATATCCTTATTATTAATATTATTGATACTATTATTATTATTATTATTATTCTTATTTATATTCTCATTGATATTATTTGTAGTATCATTATTATTATTAGGGTAAAGTATTCAACCCTATATTATCAAATTTTATAATATTTCTATTATTTCTATATCTTTAGCAAAGTTAGAATTTTATTAATGTTTTTTTATTAGTATGTTATTATTTGGTCAAAGCCCTAAGGAGGAGTAGGAGCGTGCTCCAAGACCGGTGTCGTTTCAGGTAAGGGTGTTACTAAGGCCTTTCGTGTGCTTATATGCATTATGTGCTTTGCATGCTATGTATCATATGTTTATTATTATTTATGTCATATATGGTATGACGTGGAGTTCGAAGTATGTTTTTGTATGGCATGTGTACTATGTGTATATGATGATATGTGTTGTGACCCTGTAAGACATGCATGTGAGGGTGTTGATGTGGTTTGTGTGGGAGAAAGGATGAAAAAGGAGGATGGGGAAAGAGGTTGACCAAGAAAGGTGAGTTGACCTAATTATTTTAATGATTCATAAGTGGAAGAATAAAATGGAGAATTTTAAGGTTTCGTGTGGGAGAATATAATTTATGGTTTTGTGTAGGAGAATATAATTTATGGTTTTATATAGGAGAATCTAATTTATGGTTTTATATGGGAGAATTTAATCTATGGTTTTGCATGATTTGTTTGGGAAAATTTAATCTATGGTTGCATGGTGGTATCAATGGTGTATGGTGGTATTAATGGTTGTATAGTGGTATTAGGGTTTGCATGGAGGTAATGTTGCATGGAGGTATTAATGGATGTATAGTGGTATTAGGGTTTGCATGGTGGTATCAATGGTTGTATGGTGGTATTAATGATGGTATGGTGGTATTAGGGTTTACATGGTGGAGTTAGGGTTTTGCATGAGAGTTAATGATTACATGGGATTTAGGATTTGTATGAAAAGTTTGAAAGGTTGCATGAGATGTGTAAAGTTTGCATGGGAGCAAAATTTACGTATGAAAGGTTGGTTTTGGATGTAAGGAAGGTAATGCAAGTGTTATTTGGGTGTTTGAACTATTTTGGACGGAAAATAGTACGTGGAGTATTATAAGGGTATGGAGGAGACTGAATTAGGGTTTGGAGTGATTAACTCTGGGTTGTTGTGATTAAATAGGGCTGGAGTAGCTAATTGTGATTGGTTGTGGTTAATTAAGGTTTGGAATGGCTAATTATGGTTGTAAGGTAAAATAGGGTTTGGAGTGGTTAACTACGGTTTAGTGTGGACAGTTAGGGTTGGTTGTGGCTGCTTAGAGTTTTCTGTTATCATGCGCATTTGGTGATTTAAATGTAATTATGATGGTGAAATTTTATGATTTGTTATGTATGAAGTATAAAGAGAATGATTTGTGCATGTTCTAAGTCAAAGCTTGTGAATACGATACTTAAGATATTAATTATTTAAAGTGAAGTATCGTTGAGACGGGACCAACCGATCCACTGGTTCGGAATAGTGGTTAGTGTTTTTACCCTATGTGTGACCGATCCACCAGTTATAATAGTGGTTAGGACATGATATCCTATGTGTGACCGATCCACCGGTTATAATAGTGGGGGTTCCCGAGCTCAATGATCACAAACCAAAGTTTTGCTAAAGCACTAAAAGATACTAATTACTTACAGTGGAACACCATGCGAGCTGGGGCCAACCGATCCACTGGTTAGGAATAGTGGTTAGGATGCGTAGTCCTATGTGTCTCTGATCCACCGGCTATAATAGTGGTTAGGGTATGATACCCTATATGCCTCCGATCCACCGGCTATAATAGTGGGGGCTTCCATACTTGCATGGATTTGATAAAAAGTATGGTGTGAATCGACTTCTAATAAGAGATTAATTAAGTAATTAAATTGGATTATTCATGGGCCTTTGTACTTTTACCTGGTTGATCATATTCAATTGTGATTGTGTTCTTCTATTCTTATGCATAGCTTATGTGCTTATGTGTTGGCCTTAGTGCTCGGTTACCTTACTCAGTATGTAGCATACTAATCACCCTTTTCATGGGTGATGCTCATTCCCACGAGTAGTATGCCCTTCTGACTTTGTGCGGGTGGGCGAGACATCAGTCAAGGCTGTGTGTTGAGCTTGTTTTGGCTCAAGGTTCGAGATTTGTGGCCATATTTAGTATTTATGCTACGTATTTCCTTTTGTTATTTCCTTAGTATAGTATTTACCAACTTATGATTCATTACTCGATTGAGTATTTTAATAAACCTTTTATCGGTTGTAAGTTTAATTCTCTTTTGGAAATGAATTACAACTCTTGATGCGTACTCTGATTTTGTTTTACAACCGTTTAATGTTTATTTAGAATTTGAATTGTATTAATTTATAATTGATTATTTCTTTTCTTAGCCTTAGCACTTGGTACTGAAACGGTCGGAGAGAACTGGTTTGGTACTAAGTGTGGCGGTAACATTCCCAGAATTCACGGGTTTTAATTTAAATTCTTCCGCTTTAAAAAAAAGTAGTGAATTTTGGGGTGTTACATACACCCTATCAACCCTTTTACTCTATTTTTACAAGCTTGAAATTATTTTATTTCAAATATTCAAATATATATATTATTATTATTATTATTTCTATTATTTTTGTTATTCTAATTATTATTATTATTATTATTATTAATGTTTTTATTATTATTTCTATTGAGGGCCAAAGCCCTATCATATATTTTTTATTTTGATTTTATTATCATTATTCTAATTGTTGCTATTATCTTTATTATTAATATTATTATGTTATTATTATTATTATTATTATTATTACTATTTCATTATTTTTATTATTGCTAGATTTTATTATTAAAGTTACTAATATTATTATTGGTATTATTTTGGTAAAGGGGCTGAAACCCTTATTTCACTAAGTTTTAGAGTAATGGCCTTTTTATTACGATTGTTACTATTATTATTCTTCTTATTATTAATATTTTCATTGTTATTATTTTCAGTATCTTTGCTATTATTATTCTAGTATCATTATTATTATTATTAGGGTAAAGTCTTCAACTTTATATTATCAACTTTTATAATATTACTATTATTCCTATATCTTTAGTAAAGTTAGTAATTAGTTAATGTTATTTTATTAATATGTTATTATTTTATTAAAAGCCTGGTCTTAGAATAAGTTAGTAAATAATAGTATTTTGGGTAGGAGGGAATCTAATTTTAGTTATTCCCTCATATAGGTGAGACGATTCAAAGCCCTAAGGAGGCGTAGGAGCATGCCCCAAGACCGGTGTCGTTTTAGGTAAGGGTGTTACTAAGGCCTTATGTGTGTTTATATGCATTATGTGCTTCTTATGCTATGTATTCTATGTTTATCATTATTAATTATTTTGTATGTGGTATGACATGGAGTTGAAGTATGTATTTGTGTATTTACATGGCATGTGTATTATGTATATGTGATGAATGGTTTGTGACCCTTTAGACATACATGTGAGGATGTTAATATGGTTTGTGCGGGGGAAAGGATGAAAAAAGAGAATGGGGAAATAAGTTGACCAAGGGATGTGAGTTAACCTACGTATTTTAATGATCCATGGGTGGAGGAATAAAATGGAAAATTTAGGGTTTCGTGTGGGAGAATCTAATCTATAGTTTTATGTGGGAGAATCTAATTTATAGTTTTGTATAGGAGAATCTAATTTCTGGTTTTATATGGGAGTATATAATTTGTAGTTTTATATGGGAGAATTTAATCTATGGTGTAACATGGGATAATCTAATCTATGGTGTAATATAGGAGAATTTAATCTATGGTTTTATGTGGGAGAATCTAATTTATGGTTTTGTATGGGAGTATATAATTTGTAGTTTTATATGGGAGAATTTAGTCTATGGTATAACATGGGATAATCTAATCTATGGTGTAATACAAGAGAATCTAATCTATGATTTTTATGGAAAGAATTTAGGGTTTTGTATGGATGGGTCTAGGGTTTTGCATGGCAGATTTTATAATGTCGCTTGGTAGAATCTATACTAGGGTTTGATATGGATGGACTTAGGGTTTTGCATGGTAGATTTTATGGTCTTGTATGGGGGAATCTAATCTAGGATTTTGTATGGATGGATCTAGGGTTTGCATGGTTGAATCTAGGGTTTCACGTGGGAGTTTTAGGGTTTGCATGAAAAAGTTCAAATGGTTGCATGGAAAGGTTAGCATTTGTAAGGGAGTAAAGTTTACGTTTGGAAAGTTTATTTGGGATGTGAGGAAGGTAATGTAAGTGTTGTTTATATGTTTGAACACTTTGGATGAAAAATAGTACGTGGAGCAATATAAGGGTACGTAGGAGACTGAGCTAGGGTTTGTGTGGACAATTAGGGTTTGGTATGGCTATTTAGGTTTTTTGTTATATCATGTGTATTTGGTGATTAAAATGTAATTATGAGGATGAAATTTATGAGTTGTGATGTGTGGAGTGTTAAAATGATTCAGGTTGTGTGAAGTGGAGTAAGATGGGCCACTGAGGCCTAAATTAGGTTTTCTAGGGAAAAACCCTTGAGTAAGGAAATAAGTGGACTTGAAGGTGTGTGGTTGTGGGTCTTGACCAACATATTTCGGTGTGGGAATTCTAGTGTGAGTTTGAGTATAGAGGAAAGGTTGATGGATAAGTTAGGAGGCATAGGGTTCTGATGATATGATACGGGTTAGTTGGAGGATAAGTGCAGGGGGAGTGATTTATGCATGTCTAGGGGAAAAAGCTTCCCAATAAGATATTTAAGACCTTAATCATGTAAAGTGGAAGAGTATTGAGCCAGGTCCCACCGATCCACCGGTTAGAAATAATTGTTAGGACGCATAGTCCTATATGTGACCAATCCACTAATTATAATAGTGGGTAGGGCATGATGCTCTATGTGCGACCGATTCACAGTTATAATAGTGGGGGATCCGGAGCTCAATAAAAACAAACCAGAGTTTTTGCTAAGGTACATAAAAGATACTAATTACTTATAGTGGAACACTATGCGAGTAGGAGCCAAACCGATCCACCGGTTAGGAAGAGTGGTTAGGGTTTTTACCCTATGTGTGATTGATATACCAGTTATAATAGTGGTTACGGTTTTTACGCTATGTGTGACCAATCCACTGGTTATAATAGTGGTTACGGTTTTTACGCTATGTGTGACCAATCCACTGGTTATAATAGTGGTTAGAGCAGGATGCTCTATGTAGGACTGGCCCACCGGTTATAATAGTGGGAGGTTCCTGTACTTGCATGGATTCGATAAAAAGTATAGTGTGAATTGACTTCCGATAACAGATTAATTAAATAATTAATCTGGACTTTTTAGGCATTTATGTGTGGGCTTGATCATTGTAAGCCGTATGATACTCTGCATAACTTCTTATATTATATGTGTGGGTTTGGATGTGCGTAAGTTGAACATTATCTTGCATGATTTTAAGTGCTTATGTGTTGGCCTTAGTGCTCGGTCACCTTGCTTAGTACGTAGCGTAGAGATCACCCTTTTCATGGGTGCTACTCATTCCCATGAGTAGTAGACCCTTCTGACTTTGTGCAAGTGGGTGAGACATCCGGCGAGGCTGAGTGTTGAGCTTGTGATTGCCTCGAAGTTCGAGTGTGTCGTGGCCATATTTAATCTTTATGTGATTTATTCCTTCTGTATATCTTTTGTACCGTATTAATCATTTTATGATTTATTACCTTGTATTGAGTATTTCAATTAAACCTTTTATTGATTATAAGAGTATTCCCTCCGAGGAATTTTGATTTCGCACTCTGATTTCTATCTTATTATTGACTATAAACTTTTATGCATACTCTGATTTATATGTTATGATCTTTTTAATGCATTTTATGAAATCTCGGTTTAAGTGTGAAAATAATCTTTTTAGCCTTAGCACTTGGTACTGGAACGATCGGAGTGAACTGGTCTGGCACTAAGTATGGCAGTAACATCCCAAAATTCACAAGTTTAAAATTTTAAATTCTTTCGCTTTAAAAAAAAGTAGTGAATTTTAGGGTATTACAACTCCCAGCACCACACTCCATTGAGCTACACCCCTCACCACCCTCAATACTCCCGGCAAAAGCCGCCTTAGCTGTGCAAAGTTGGTTATTCAACCAACCTTAACCCAGCCACTGCTGCCCTTGCGTCTTCGTTCACCGCCACTCCCACCGCTACTACCACCCCTTATACCCTCCAAAATCACTAGCAAACATTGATCTACCTTTCCCTACCTTCCTTTTCCCTACCCCCTCTCCTCCTCCCTTCTTCCCTCTCCACCACTCTCAGCCACCACACCACCATCGCTTGCGCTACTGCCTTTGGCTGAGCCACCACCACTAGTCCAACCCTCTCCACCTAGGTATCCTCTACCACCTCAAACCCCCCTCTCATTCCCCCTCTCCTACCCCTAACACCCAAATTTTCCCCTTTTTCCCTCTCAATCCCGAAGTCCTATTTACGAAAACATTATTCTTTTTATTTGTATTATATCATTAATAATAATAATAATATTATTATTATTATTATTATTATTATTATTATTATTATTATGATTATTAGTGCTAGCCTTAGTATATTACTATTATTACTTTTGTAAACGAATTCAAAAGCTTACCCACATAAATATCATTATTTCGAATATTACTATTATTATTAATATCCTTAGAAATATTATTATTTTTGTTAATATTACTATTATTATATTATTATTTTTATTACTAACCCTATTATTAGCCTTAACCTCGATAATACTAGGGTTTCTATTATTATGAGTGTTAGCATTATTATTATTATTATTATTATTATTATTATTATTATTATTATTATTATTATTATTATTATTACTATTACTATTTTTGCTACAAGTATTATTACTATTATTAGAAGTAATAAAGCTATTAGCTTTAATAATATAAATATGGCTATAAATACTTATCATGAACCTATTTTGACCAGTAATAACCTAATAGGCTAACTTCAGAATAAAACCCTTATTTTTACTTGTAAAGTTTCTTTTAATAATAGTAACCCTATTATTAGAATAAATTAGGAAATAATAGTATTTTTGGTAGAAGGAAAATTAATCCTTAGTTTTTTCCTCTTATAGGTGAGCCCAGTCAAAACCATAAGGAGGAATAGGAGCGTGCTCCAAGACCAGTGTCATGTTAGGTAAGGATGTAGCTAAGTTTCTTATGTGTATTATGTGTCTTGTATGCCTTTTATGTTATGTACCATGTTATGTTGTGTACCTTATGATTATCATTATAACTGTTTTATGTGTAGCACAATTTGAAGTTGAGGTATGCTCATGTGTTTTCTTATCGCATGTGTATAATATGTATATGTTGTGATTATAATGTGATGTGATGTGGCCCTTTAGGACATGCATGCTAGGATATTTAATATAATGATATGGGGTGAAAGGATGAAAAAGTAAAATGGGGAAGTAAGTTGACCATGGGATGTGGGATTGACCTAAATATCCCATGATCCATGAGAGGGAAAATAAAAGGGGACTATGAATAAAATAAAAAAGTGGGTGAACTTTGCATGAGATTATAGGGTTTGCATGGGAATTATAGGGTTTTATATGAAAACTTTGAGGGTTTACATAGGGTGCATAGAGTCCGTATGGGGATAAACCTTACGTGTGAAAAGATGCCTTGGGGTGTAAATAAGGTAAGGAAAGAGTTGTTTCGGTGATTGGAGGCTTGGAGTAAAAAAATAATACGTGGGTTAGTATAATGGTACATGGGAGACCTAGCTAGGGTTTATAAGGAAAACCCTAATTTGATATGATGGTGAAAGTAAAAATAATTGAGGGTGAGTGGAGTATGAGATGAAAGTGGAGGAATGTCATGTGTAGGGTGAGTATGTATATCATAAGAGTGTAGGAGTGGAAGGTGAGAAATGGAGGGGTGATAGGTGGAAAGATGGATGCTAGGGTTTGGTGTGGCCAGCTAGGGTTTCATGGTCACACGTGTATTTGGGGGAGTAAAGCGAAATGATGAGGGTTGAATCTAAGGGATGTGATGTAACACCCCCAAAATCCACTACTGAAAAATTTCATATTATTAAAAGATTAGCGGAAGAAAAATAACAAACTGTGAATTTTCGGGGATATTACCGCCACACTTAGTACCATACCGGTTCACTCATACAGTTTCAGTACCAAGTGCTAAGACTAAAGAATGAAATATTAATTGCTAGAAATTCAAACCATTTTTAAATCAGAGTAGCGCAAGCAAACATTTTATAAGAATAGATTTCGCCAATGGTAGTTACAAGAACAAGGAATACATTTAAACTAGAAAGTAAAGGTACAGGGAGAACCCTAAAAATCCGGATAATCCTTACACTCTTTCCCGTTGTCCACTTGAATAGCACCTGAAAAGACCTGCAAGGGACATTGCCCATTGAATAGGCAGGGGCCCCACGAATGGAACCCTTCAATACTATGATATTGAGTAACCCTTTAAAACACACTTAAAAGCAGACCCGCAATGTAACACATGAAACAAGCTACATACATATATAATAAGATGTGTATATATAACATTCACATCAGATATCAATAGGTCGTAATGAACAATCGATACTTTCGGGCCTTAAGCCATGTCATAGTGCAAAATCAATACATTCGGGCCTTAGGCCATTAGTCCATCATTATTTAATCATCTCTCGGATTATATATCCATGTGAGTATGGGAACCCCACTATTATTTGCCGGTGGACCAATCATGCAGGGTAAAACGCTCCTAGCCACTATTATTCGCCGATGGACCGGTCATGCAGGGCAAAATGCTCCTGGCCATTATTATTCACCGGTGGACCGGTCTGGCCCTGACTCACATGGTGTTGCACTATAAACGATTGGTATTTTTCCATAACTTTATTCACATCCATGACTGATTTTATTGAGCTCGGGATCCCCACTATTATTTTCGGTGGATCGGAATATATATCAACATCATCTAGGGTAACATGCTCCTGGGCCACTATTATATCTGGTGGATTGGTACTCATAATTACTTGCTAGGACAACACGCTCCTAGGCCACTATTATAACCGATGGATCGGTACTCAATATCATAAGTCAACTGAGCCCAACTCATTAATCTTTTACTTTCATTATTAGTATTTTTCCTTTCTTTAATCAGCACAACAATTCCATTTATTTGCCTCGGACAGGAGATCAAGAACTCAGGACACAAAGATACACCGGTCGTACCGGTGCATACAAGCTACTCAATACCCTTCAACTATGAACCCAAGGACGCAAAGGTACCCTAGTCGTACTGGTGCATAAAGCTACTCAGTACCCTACCGACAAGGACACCTAATCCATAAATATGCATACTCTCTAAATAGGTCTATAGAGCTAGATAGAGTAAGATATAGGGTCTGGCTGGGGCATAAAGGCACACCAGCAAATACCAGAATAATTGTGGGCTAAACCACTTCTTTAGGGTAGCGACCCCTAAAGAGCCACCATTCCTGATCTCGAGTTCTTTCACTGTAAGTATTAGCATCTTAATTAAAGTAATCACGAAAAGCACAATAATCAGATACTTATTCACTTTCAATCGTTCTAATATCATTAGTCATTTCTTATTCAAACAGTTATCCAAGATAACATGGAGAAATTATTAAGGCCATCATAATCTTATTTGATTCCGAATTAGGATTCGTTCTCGTGATACTTACTAATTATCAAATACTCTTACCTTACTAATCAGCGTTATTTGAGTCATATTATGAAATTCCACAATCACAACGACATGTTGGGTACAAATTACTCATTTACCCCTTATATAATTGCTACGTCATCCCTTCCTTACTTGACAAATTACCATATTACCCTTCAGGTTGCATAATTACCAAATTACCCCTTACTCGGTTTAGGTTACCAAGTTATCTCTTGTCCTTTTTAGATCACCATTCACCCTTCATAATTGTTACACTTGTCATATTTCCCATTTGGTTGGTTAGATTACCAAATTACCATCCTCCTTTGTTATAATTACTAAACTGCCCTTAAGTTGGATAAACTAACAAATTACCCTTTTTCATTATCATGATTACCAATTTTCCCCTTTAGTTGGTTAAATAATTACCAATTTACCCTTTAGTCAATTAAATTACCAAATTACCCTTCTCCATTATCTTAATTACCGAATTGCCCCTTTAGTTGGATAAATTACCAAATTACCCTTCTTCATTATCATAATTACCATTTTACCCTTCTCCATAATTATAATTACCAATTTACTGTTCTCCATTTTTTTATAATTATTAGTTTACCCTTCTCCATATTTAAAATTATTAATTTACCCTTCTCCATTTTTTTTATAATTACTATATTGCCCTTCTCCATTATTAAAATTACCATAATGCCCTTTTATTGGTTAATCTACCAAATTATCCTTCTCTATTATCATAATTATCTAATTGTCCTTCTATAATCATAATTTAATCACCAAATTATCCTTCGTTATTATCATAATTACCAAGTTACCCCTTACTCCCAAGTTTTCTATAAATACCCTTTTATTTACAAAATTACCCTTCTACCCCTTACTTCCAAATTACCATAATATCCGTTTATTTATAAAATTACACAATACCCCTTTACTTATAAAATTACCATAATACCCCTTTTGCTTTATAATTTACTATTTTACCCTTTACCCCTAAACTTACCATTTTTATCTTTTCTTACAAAATTACCATTTTGCCCTTCTTTTCCAAGATTACCATATTACTCTTTTTACTCCCAAAATTACCAAAATAACCCTTTACTTATAAAATTAACATTTTTCCATTTGCTTATAAAATTACCATATTGCCCTTTTGCCTTCAAAATTACCATTTTTACCCCTTTATTACACCACTTTTATTAAATTATCATTACCACATGGAATAATAATATTAATACTCTATAAACAATATCTAACTCCACCAACTATTATATTTTAACATAATACATATTAGTACCCACACATATTCGGCCATAATTCTTGCACATGAAATATTACTAAAATGCCCCTAGGGCTCACAGTAATATTATTCATGCATAAATGGTCACAATAACATAAAATAACATGGATAAGTACTTAACACTTTCATAAATAATCAAACTCTTCCCTTAAGCAACATTTCCACACATGGCATATAAACTAACATAATTTCTTTCTTTTTTATCAATCAATACAAGAAAATATATATATTATATTAAACCACAAATATCAAGCATAATAACATATAAAAAAATCCTAATATGCTAACATACGTTTATCCATGCGTTTAAGTGGGGTTTAAAGATTACCTCAATTCTCGCAAAAATTGAATCTTATTGGTATTTCAGTTAAAGATTCAAGCTTTGATTAGTAAAACCAATACCTAAAAATAATATCAATATTTATTTTATTAGAAATAAGAAAATTAAAGCATAAGACTTTATAAATTTTACTTTAGGAGATAATTAATTAAAATATTATCATACCTTAAAATTATGAATAAAAATGGCCAATAAATGCAGAAACTCATGCTGCATATGCACCATGAGCTACATGTAAAAATAAGGGTGGAAGGATCGAAGGTTGCATGAAGAAGATGGTGGAAGTGGTGTTTTCGAGTTGGGGTCTTTAGGCTAGAAAAAAGGGCAGGTGGGGGAGGATTTAGGGCAAGGGAATGGTGCAGGAGTGAAGAGGGGGTGTAGGTGGTTTTCGGGGATGGGTTCATGCCGGCCAAGGGCAGCGTGGCCATGAAGGTGGCTGCCGAGGTGGGTTGAGGTGGAGGGGCTGAGAAGGAAGGAAAAGAGATGGAAAAAATGGAGGGGTGCAAGGGCTGGTTTTGGGAAAAGAAGGTGTGGGGTGGTAGAGGAGGTTGCAGGGAGTTGAATGGTGGGTTGGGTGGCGGCAGAGGTGGCCGGATGGCGGCGAACGGTGGGGTTGCAGGTGGGCTGCCGAGAAGGGGGGAAATGGAGAGAAAACTAGGTGGAAGGAAGAAAGGCTACGGGATGGCTTGAGAGGGTGTATTATGGTGGTGTAGGGCGATAGTAGAAGGTGGCAGGAGCCACTGAAGGTGGTGGGTGTGGCAGAGAAAGTGGCGGAGGGGCGGTGGTGCACAAAATAGGGGGAAAGATGGAGAGGAAGAAAATGAGAGAGAAGAGGAGATCGGGGGTAAGGGCTCAAAAATATGGGGCAGAAAAAGCCTGAAGGGGAGAAGAAAAAGAAGAGGGAGGGTAGAGGGATAGGTGGTTGATCGGGTGGCAGCGTTTAGGGTGGCAGGGGGTCGTAGGGTGGCAGGGAGAGGGTGACAAAGAGGAGGAAATGGGAGCCATGCAAGATGGGGTGCATGGTTGCCCAGATCCAAAAAGGTGAAAAAAGATAGGAGAGAGAGAGAGTTGCAGGAGGTGGCAGTTGGAGGCATTCAGGGCGGCAGACCTGGTGATGAAGACTGTTCAAGGGCTTCGAATGAGGTGTAGAGGAAGAAGAAAGAAAGGGGAGGGGAGGTGGAGCAGGCCGACGCATAAGGGGGGAAAAAGGAAGTTGAGTCAGCTCAAGCACTAGGGAGAAAAGGAAAGAAGGAAAAGAGGGGGAGCTGGGTCGGCTGGTGCAGGTTGGAGTGAGAGGAATGAGAGGGGGAAGAAATGGGCCTATGGCCCAACATGCAGGGAAAGGAGAAGGCAGGCTGGCCTGGCGGGCGGCCTAAAGGAAAGAAGGAAAAGAAAAAGAAGGATGAAAAAGGAAAAGGAAAAGAAAAAGGAAAATGGGAAAATAGGGAAAAATAATTTAATTTAATTTAGAAGATAATAAAATGCAATATTTTTGATAAATTATTTAATTTAATAATTTAATTCCATATAATTTAATATATTGGTTCAAAAGGATAATTTTAGTAAAATATTAGTTTGGAAAATTATTTAAATACAAATAATGTGATAAAATAACAAAAGATTTATTTTTAATTTGTTAAATACTCCTATCCAAATTTATATACTCAAAATTCATAAAATAATTAAACTAAATAATTTTAAAAGCTAATTTATTTCAAATAAAAGTTATTTATTAAATTATAGGTTTTCTAAAATTTTGGGGGATTACATGTGATATGTGGGGTGTTAAACAGCCTTGGTTGTATAAGGCAAAGAAGGGTGGGCCACATAGGCCCATATTAGGGTTCTGGAAAAAACTTTGGGGTAAGGCAGTGAGTGGACTTAGAGGCATAGGGTAGTGGACCTTGCCCCTTACACTTTGGAGTTGGACCTCTAGTGTGAGCAAGTGGAATAAAGAAAGGATGTTGGGGGTGTGTTAGAAGGTGTAGAAGTATCAAGATATAGGACGGGCCCTCTTGGGAGGATAAGTGTAGATGGATTTGGTCTGCATGTCTTGGGTGAAACTTGTTGAATAAGATATATTAATACACTAATCATTTAAAGATGAAGAATGTTGAATTGAGCCCCGATAGTGGCCAGGAGCGTTTTGCCCTACATGATTTTTGGTCCACTGGCTATAATAGTGGGGGATTCCACGCTCAACAAACCGAACCCAATGGCAATAAGACATGGTAAAGTTACTAAGTAATTACGATGGAACACCATGTGAGTTGGGGCCAGATTGGTCCATCGGCGAATAATAGTGGCCAAGAGCGCTCTGCCCAAAAGACAGGTCACGGGCAATAATAGTGGTCAGGAGCGTTTTGTCCTATATGTATTCCGGTCCACCGACTATAATAGTGGGGCTCCCGCACTCACATGGAGTGATAATAAGCATGGTGTGAAATGAGTATTCATCAAAGATTAAAAGAATCAGTTGATTCGGGCTATGCTTGTATTATATGCCTTTGTATGTTGGCCTTAGTTGCATAGTTACCTTACTCAATACGTAGCATACTGACCATCCGTTTCGTGGGTGCTGCTCATTCTCAAGAGCAGAAGGCCCCTTTAAGTTTCTGCAAGTTGGTGATACTGTTTTCAACGCCTTTGATGCTTACGAGGCATCGAGTGGGGCTGAGAGTTGAGCATGAACTTAGCCTAAAGATTTGAGAGTGTTGTGGTCGGATTTACTTTTTATATTCTTTTATGTTGTACTAGTTTACTCAGTCTTGATTTTTATTATATTGTAATCTTTATTCCTTTTGAGGAATTTTAATTATGTACTCTAGATTATAAACCATTTTCTATGTCCTTTGATTTCTATTTTATGATCATTTCAATGCTTTTATGAAGCCTTGTTTTGAATTTGAATTATAATAGTTTTTAATTATTCTTTAGCCTTGTGGTTAGTAAGGGACTGGCCGGGAGCTGGGCTCGTACTGATCATGGTGGTAATATCTCCGAAATTCACAAGTTTTGATTTACTTGCTTCCACTAAATCTTAAATAAAACGAAATTTTTCAATAGTGAATTTTGAGGGTGTTACAAGTATAACATGAGAAATTATCTGACCTAACTCATTATCTAATCGATACCTTATACGAACCGAGTATTTATAAATCTAAAACATATCTAACCTATCTTGACATCTAACTAAGACCTGATATGATCCGAAAAATTATAAAGTCAAAATTAACCTAATATAATGCTTATATGAAATCAGATATAACCTAAAAACTATAAATTAAAAATTGATCGCACTTTCCCGATGGTGGTCTGCAAGTGGCCAGGGGAGAGGGAGATCGTGCGAGGAATGGGGGAGTGGTTTGGGTCAAAAGGGCCGGCGTGTCAGGGGGAAGAGAGAGGAAGTAGAAAGGCCGGTTAAAACGGGCATAACCGGCGGCGAAATTTTTAGAGGTGGCGGTGGCGGAGGTTGCAGGTCGAACATGGCTGGGGAAGAAGGAAGAAGAAGATGGGGGGAAAGAACCGGTGGTTTAGGGGAGAAAAGAAGAAAAAGAAAAGAAGAGAAGACCGGGTGGTCCGGGCACGATGAGGTGGGCGTTTAAATGAAACGCAGAGTTTCGGTGAAACAAGGGATGAAACGCAGCGCATTGAGGGGCAGAAGAAGGCCGACGGCCGCGTGGGCTGAGCCACACTGAAGGAAGGAGGGAGGGGGACTGGGCTGCAGGCGAGGCAGGCCCAAACGGGGAAAAGGAGAGGAAAAAGAAAAAAAGAAGAAAAGGAAGAAAAGAAAAAAAAAGAAAGGAAAAAGGAAGAAGAAAAAGGAAAAAGGGAAAAAGGAAAAGAGAAAAATAATTAGGTTGGGTATTTATATTAATTAAAATGTTTGGAATATTTAAAAATAATAATATTTAAATCCCTTTTTAAGCTAATTTAGGGTTTTTGGAAGATTTTCCATAAATTCCATTTTAATTAGCAAAACACCCTAATTTTATCTAATTAAATTATTTATAAAGATAATATTAGTTTGGAACTATTTTCTCCTTCTTAATTTAAATAAAATAATTTGTTTAATTAATTTCCAAATTAAAATCTTTAATTAGTTAAAATACCCAAATTTTCTCTAATTAAAATATTTATAAAATTTCTTATTAATTTGCCCTAATTAATTCCCTTTTATTTTAATAAAATAAATTATTTAGTTAATTTTCATATTAAAATCTTATTTAATAATAAATAATAAAATTAGAATTTTTGGGGCATTTCAATTTCTCTCTAAATTATCTTATTTATGTAAGTGATAATTATAAACCCTCTATACCTTTCCTCTGTGGGTTTATATAAAGTTATCTAGTGAATTTTATTGTGTTTCTTTATTAGACATCCTTTGAGAGTTACCTGTGTGAGGATTTCAAAGCTAGTTTTAAGAATTACTTTGTATTATCCTTCATCCATATCCTTAGTTTAGAATTCATCATTCATTTATCATTATAAAATTACATAAAATAGGAAAGTTTAGAAACCACACATTTCGTTACGCATCATAATGTGTTATTCATGATTTGTTTTATAATCACAAAACATAACTGAAGCAAGTAAACACAACCACATAGATATACTTCCAAAGAATTTAGGCCTTAGATCCATATACTTCCTAAGGAACCCTAATTTCACATTTTAGGCATAAATTCTTCTCTATTAGTACTTTATCAGCCAAATTTAGTATATTTTACTAAATTATTATTATTATTAACATAGAAAAAAATCAAGGCCTAAATCTAATTTCTTACACATGTGATAATAACCCTATCTCAAGAGTTACTATTCATAAGGCTTACAAAATCTTAATTTCACAAGTAAACCATAACTTTGTCCCATAAAACTCTTAAAATTACCAAATTCAATGTACCTTTCTAAAATACAATTATTTACAACATATCCAAAAGTCATGGACGAACTCTAATATTTCGCACATACGATGATAACATAGCTATGTTAAGGTTATTAATTCCAAATTAAGTCATTTTCTCATTGTGTAGTATGATGTCATTCATAATTACTCAGAATATTTCACACTATATCCTTAGAATGTATTAAATCATCTAACACATTAAAATACCAAAATTCCCATATGAAACCCATATTAACCGAAATGCCCTAGGGTAACCAAAAGCCCTTATTTTACAAAAAACTTATATGTTCGGTATCAATATTTACAAATCCTCCATTTCACCATATGTATTAATTATAATCATTTTCCCACTTATCATAATACATCATATCCATATGAAAATACCATATACCATAACAACTCACTTAGGGTTTCCCCACATAGTACTTATCATAAAAATAGCGCATGCTCCTTACCTTACTCATTTTTCATATGTAATATCATATTCTCATATAAAAACATTAAAAACAAGATTTTAACAACATAGTAATAATAACATGATGATACACATAATCATACAAGATATTTAGCACAAAACCCTAAACAACAGTTGATATCCTTATAGAAAAATGCACCTAATCTCTATGTGTGCATCCTATCCCACCTCCTCCGGAATCTCTAGAAAATCACCTATGATAAAATACCAAAACACCAGTAGAAGTTAATGATATATTTAAGGAAAAGTAAAGAAGGGAGGAAAACCTGAACCAAACCAAGATAATGACTTCGGTTGAGAGTTGTGCAACCAAAGGAAGAGGATTGGTGTGGAGTGTCAAAGTAATGGGGGAGAAATAGTAGTGTGTGATGTTGCTAAGGGATGCGAAATGGTTGAAGAGGGCAAAGGTGGATGGTGGGATACAATGGAAATGGTCGAATGGAGGATGATGGACTACGTTGATTTTGGCCAAAGGTAGGGGTGTGGTTTAAGGATTTGTGATGAAGGAAGGGGTAGGAAATGGTAGAGGGGGAAAATAGGAGTGGTGTGCAGTGGTGGATAGTTCCAAAGGTAGTGGGGGTGTTTCGATGGAACTTGATAGTTGTATGGGTGAGGGAACAGTATGGATCACCTATGGTTAGGGTTTAGTTTCTATGGGAGTTGCCAGTGCTAATGGGTGAGGCACGACAAGGGTCGTCGGTGTTGGTTTCTGGGGTGTATTTGATGATGGTGAGAAGGAGAGAGAGGAAGGAAATAAGGATACATTTTGGGGGTACTAATTTCTATAGAAAAGAGAGGGAGGAAAAAGTCCGGTTGAGAGTATTAATTGTGAAGTGTTCTAGTGTATATATATGTTCATGCACGCAGACAGAGATGAAGCTAGGGATTGAAGTGATTGGGGCACATTTTCAAAGAAAACCAATGAATTCTAGATAAGAGTGATGATGATAGTAGGGATTAGACCATAGAAGGGGGATATAGTCTGGGAGAAATATAATTCACTCAAGTGGGAGAAGGGGAAAAGAAGGTTTAGTAAGGGAAAGAAATAAGAGAATAAAAAAATGTAAAAAGGGAAAGAAACTTAAGTTTGGGTTTAGAATTATAATTAGGTTAAAATAATTTAATTTAGGGTACTAATATAATTTAATTAATAACCTTTTGGGGTTAGGGTCAAGTTAGAATATTAATATTTCAAAATAGAGATAGGGTAAGGTAGAAATATTGATTTTCCAACATTAGAATTAGGGTATGATATTAGCTATTTGGAATTAGATTTAGCTAAAATTTGGGGTATTATTATTATTATTATACTATTACCATATATTTAATTGCTATTATTGCTATTGTTATTATTGTTATCATATTTATAGTTTGATCATCAATTTTGTACTACTACTATTACTACTACTACTACTATTAAAATTTTATTGATATGATGTGATCAATCTATTATCAACGATTAATGAAAATGAATATTTTGCAAGTACTATATGATATATATGAATATAATAGAAATTTAAAATAATATTCAAACTTGATATAATTCATCATATAATGGTAATGAATTACAAGTTATATCTTAAAATAAAATTAAAAAAATGAACTTTAAAAGACTTTTAAATTTAAAATGTTGATCACAAATTCACAATACCTCCAAAGATTAAAAAAACAAAAGACAAAAATTTTAAGGGTCTGAATCCAGTACAATCAAACTCAAAGAATAAAATCAACTAAAATGACCAAGCTTGAAATAATTAGACATGATATATATTGAAATGAGAAAAAAAAATGGGGCAAACATGGCTCAATGTTAAAATAACCTAAGTCCGATCCAAACCCGACCTGAAAAGTAAAAAAAAAAGCTAAATCTGACCCACACCTAAATGAAAAAAAAAAATTATCCAAATATAATTGAATCTAAGCTCATTCTTTTTTAACCCGACCAACCCAATATAATAGAGTGACCTAAGATTATCTAACTTCAAAGTTATCCAAATCAAACCTAATCCGATAAAAGGACATGAATTTATCCAAAATTAAAATAATCCTATCATCATATGACCTAACCCTGATGTATATGCTAAACAAGTTGGCACATGCTTAATGGAAAATAGTACCTTATAGGATAATTGATCACCAAAAGTTAAAATGAATAAAACAGATGAGAAATATGATAATATTTAATCTGAGGTCGCTAAAGATCAACACTCACAACTACCACTCAAGGTTTCAACACTTGAGATAAAAACAAATGTGAGATTTTTCACTCAAAACAAAGTTTTCACTCAACTTTGTAGAGGAGGGACATAGGGAGCTTGAAAGTCTTATTTGTAATTCAAGGGGGTAGTGTATTTCATTGTGTTGAGGGTACCCATATTTAAAGCAGTAGTCATAGTTACAAAAACTCCATTATACCCTTCCCCGGTACCTATCTCATTATATTACAACTATTCTTTGATATCTAGTTATCTAATATAAGCTAACAACTAGTTAGATGAGAACTAAAATGATGTTAGCCCATGTGTGGTATTTTAACAGTCATACCACAGTATGGAGCCCCTTATATACTGAAATGGTAGGTAATAAATCAAAGTATAAATCACTCAATCATCCTCCATACCTAATCAATCATCTCCCATACTTAGTCAATTAAAATATTGTAATTTGTTGAATTGGAAAACTTTCCTCACCTACTCCACCATCTCTTTTTATATTTCAATTTTTGAAATCAGCCTTAGGCCGGTTTGGCTTTTTAGGTGGCATAATACTTAGAAACAACAATAAAATAGCTAGTTGGACTTGGGCTTGATGTGCCACCATAGTTAGTTGGGCTTGGGCCGGACATGCTATCATAATTGGTTGTACTTGGGCTCAACATGCCACCATGCATGCATGGGCTAGTAGTCCACTTATTTTTCTCATATTTAGCTAATTAATTTCATACAAGTTAAGAGTTTTTTGTAATCCCCTAACTTATAATTATTAATTAGTGAAATATTATTATGAGATGCTCCTACATCATCCTCCCCATCTTGGGAGGGCTCCACCTCATCCACATAGGACTCATCATGAAGGTAAGGGAGTAGATCACCCATATTAAATATGTTTGAGATATTTCTCATGTCCGGTGGTATCTTAAATGGATAAGCATTACTTCCAATCTTCTTAAGAACTTTGAATGGTCTATCACTTCTTGGCATAAACTTGTTTTTTCTTCTAGAGGGGAACCATTCCTTTCTAAGATGTAGCCACACAAGATCTCTTGATTAAAAAATTTGTTCCCTCTGATGTTGGTTAGCCTTCCTTTTATTTATTTCATTCACCTTCTTGATTCTAGCTCTGACTTTCTCATGTAATTTCTTGAAGACTTAGATTCTGTCTTTGGCTTCAAAATTTGTTTGGGCCTTGATAAGAAGAGGAATGAGTTTGATGGAAGTGATAGGGTTGACACCATACATGATGTCAAAAAGCGAATGCCTATGGTGTGTATGGGGGATCTATTGTAAGCAAATTCATCTTGAGGAATCTTAAGGTCTTAATCCTTGAGGGATTCGTACACCACGCTGTGTAAAATAGTAGTTAGGGTTTGGTTGGTGACTTTGGTTTAGCCATCCATTTGTAAGTGATAGGTGGTGCTAAATAGGAGTTTAGTACCAACCAACCTCCACAAAGTTTTCCAAAAATAGCTAAGGAACTTGGTATCCTTATCTAAGATAATGGACTTAGGAATATCATGCAACCTTACTAGTTTGTTAAAGAATAGATCGGCTATATAAGAGGTATCATTTATCTTATGACAAGGGACAAAGTGAGCCATCTTAGAAAACTGATCCACCACTACCATAATAGTGTCATTTTACCTTTGAGTTATATGCAAATCCATTACGTCTTCTATACTTACATGGTCCCAAGATTGATAAGGGACTGATAATGGAGTGTAGAGTCCTTGGTGGAAGTGACTCTTGGACTTTTGACATATAGCACATCTAGCTATGACTCTATGTACATCACTTATCATTTTAGGCCAATAGAAGTGCTTCTGAAGTACATCATAGGTCTTGTTGATCCCAAAATGTCCGACTATCCCACCTCCATGTGCTTCTCATATCAACAGCTCTCGAATGGGACTCTTCGGGATGCAAAGCTTGGTATTCTTGAAGAGAAATCTATCTTATATGACATAGGGGCTTTAGAGCTTTCCACAATCTTCAAGGTAGCTTGAAAAGTCTTCATCCTTCTTGTATAGCTCCTTCAAGCATCCAAACCCTAAGACTCGAGCTTCTAATAGGGACAACATACAATACCTTCTAGAGATGGTATCGGTGACTACATTAGTTTTTCCACTTTTTTGTTGTACTATAAAAGGGAAGGATTGTAAAAACTCTATTCGCCTAGCATGCTTAGGTTTGAGCTTATGTTTCCCATTTACCTACTTTAGAGACTCATGATTAGTATGTAATACAAATTATGTAGACCTCAAATAATGAGACCGATGATCTATAGGCCTAATAATAGCATAAATGTAATACTTCATTTTTAGAAACCCTAATTATAACCAGTAATTATGTGTATTAGTTGTAATAATTATTTAAGTATATTTTATATTAAATATATTGGTAAAATATGTAATATTATTATGACTTATTAGTTATAAAATTTAATTATGCTAAAATATGCTAGAGGGTGCGTATTAAAATTTAAACCTAGGTTGGGATCATAACCGGTATCCATTTTGTCAAATAAACCTATCTCGATAACCAGATAATTTTTACTCGAATATTTTACCCTAAATCTTTACCTAAATAATTTACCCATACCTTATACTAAATTTACTAAACTTTCCCTACCCTTCCTCCACATTACAGCAATCCATCACGCCACTCTCTTGCCATGCACAATTCCCTCCCCCTTGTTTTGATATCCTTGTTTCCTACACGCCACGCTCTTCTTAACCTCTCCATTTTATCTATTTTTGTTTCATGTGTTAACCCTCCCAAATAGACCCCATTGTCTTTCTAGTTTTCCACCATTTTTACCCCATCGGAAACTCCCACCAAACCTTCTCTTCTTGCTACACATTTCCTTATTGTATCCCTCCTTTTTGCTGCAGAAAGATATTCCATTCACTACCCCTAATCTGTAGTAAAATTAGATTAAAAAACCCCCCAATCTGCACACAAAACCACCATAACCCCACCCTCTTTTTAGTCATTTTTGTTGATCCCTTTACCTTGGCTACAGCCAAAATTTTCGATCCTCCTTCTTGCTACACCTTCCTTTGCTGCAGCCCCTACCCTTTCTTCAGCAATTCTAACCATTCCTACCCCTTATCAACACACAACACCACTATTTCCCCTCCTCTCCTTGTCGGCAACTTCCCCCGGTTACTTCTTCTTTGTTTGGTGAGTTTTGGTTAGTTTTATGTTGCCTTATCTTAGGAAGTTGGTTGTTTTTGAGTTAGTTTAATTAATTTTGAGTTAATTTTATGTTATATTAAATACTAATATTTACTATTGGATATTAATTTATTAGGTAGTATTTGAGGATCTCGGAGAAGACGATTTTTGGTGCTTTGTGTAAGCTTAGATTTGGGTAAATCCAATCCCTCTTAAGGTGGTAGAATTTATGTGTATGCATGATAGGATTTTTTAGACCTATAATCATTCTAGGATTTTATATTCTTCAATTATTATAACACGCATAATAAAATTATAACATGTTACATAAATGGTACACACTATTATCGAAAGTGAAGTATATGCATGAGTAATATACTGTATGGCTTACGTATGCATGTATAGGGTATTTCTAGGGTTGTATGCTTGTTAAGTGATTATTTAAATGCCATTCTAAGTACTCCATGATTATTAGTGCTTGGTATTTATGGTTTATATAAAAAGCATAAAAACATGTATGCATGATTAGGGTTAGAATACAATAATCATTATTCGCATATTATAGGGTTAGAGATTTTTTCTTACATATACCATGATGATAATTACCCTATTAAATGTCATATTATGCTTAAAATATATACTTACATACTGCATTGAATATGTGATATGTGAAGAATTCATTATTAGGGTTTTTGAGGGCCCAACTCAATAAATGCATGAAAAGTGGAAAATACAGTCAATCACTAAAGTGTTAAAATTACCTGCGTGCTAAAATGTTGTGAATAATTATCTTTTAGCATTTTCATGATAAATTGCTTTTAATAATAATTTTTTGTATGAAATTGGATAAAATTGATGAAATTAGGGTTTTGAGGGTATTTTGGTCATTTTTGACCTAATACACTCAATGTGAATAACGGGACATAGGATGACCTTAAAACTTTTGTAGGTTGACCTTAGTGTTAACTTTGAATTTGAAATATACCGATGACCTTAGGGTTTATCTAAATAATTGGAAATAATGAAAAACGGTTAAGTATGGAAATGGAAATGATTGTACGGTATGAAATGTTTGTGATCACCTCATAAATTACCAATACTTAAAGTGGAAGATCTCGAGTTTAGGAATGAGTTCTCTCTAGGGTTAGCTACCCTAGAGACGAGGTGTTAGCCCTTGTTTGAGTTGGTTCACTAGTGTGCTTCTATGCCCCAACAAGGCCCTTATATACTCTATAGGTGACCTATGGGCCCTATAGGGGGTATCGATACTTAAGGATTAGGTGATCGAAGTTGGAAGATACTGTGTTACCTATGTGTGTTGGTATGACCAGGAGCACCGTTGTGTCCCTGGGTTCTAGAGTACGGATATTGTGTTGCCTTCGTGCACTAATATGACCAAGTATACTGTAGTATCCCTAGGTTGATTGTATCCCCTCAAGTAATATAAATAATAAAGGAATACTTATTGATGGCCTTGGTATGTATTGTTGGGTTCGGTAGTTGCCTAAGTGTCCTACCTCATTTTTGGTATATATTGGATTGATGGTTCGATAGTTGCATTAGTGTCCTACCTTAGATTTTGGTATATATGGGATTGATGGTTCGGTAGTTGCCTTAGTTCCCTACTATGTTAATTAGAATTGATTTGATTAGTCAGCTCCGGTGGATTTTGATATGGTTATTGTGTACCTTGAAATTATATGGCTTGGTTGAGTATGGCTGAATGTTGAGCATGAGACTCTAATGGCATATATTTATACGTATGTATTGATCCATGATTTATTATATATTGTTATGGCATGTTCTTGTGTTTGAACATGTTTTGGATCATTGCAACGTGGGTATGCTACCTCTTATGATGTATTGTAATTTACTTGGTACAAGGAAGTCGTACTAATACTATATTTATAGATGACTATGTGAAGGCTATGAAGTGGCATGAAGCTTATAAGACTGGCCAGGATAAGTGAAGCCCTTAAGAAGAGGTTTCATTCTCAGAATGAGCATACGAGTCTAAGAGTTAGGGTACATTGGAGTTATACCTATGAGTACTAGTTTTTGTTGTATCGGTTTTTCTTTGGACTCTTATGTCCCTAGCTATATTTTGATTATCGTTGTTGTACGGGAAATATTTATCCATAACCTTTATTTATGCAATCTCTCTTATTTCCATTGATTTGTTTTTGGTTTGGTTGATTTTAGGCTTAGCACTTGGCATAAGAAGGTGAAGGAATTGGACTTATGCTAAGTAACACCCATTATCTTTGGTAATTAACGCTTCCGCAAAACGAAATTTTTAAGTACTAAAAATAGGGGTGTTACAATAAAACTCCTTGTCATATGTGTTGTAGTTAGATCTTGATCCATTGAGCTTCTCACTAAAATAGGCTATTGGCTTGCCATCTTGTAGTAGGACCACTCGAATCCTAACTCCTCTTGCTTCACATTCAACTTCAAAAACATTAGTAAAATCAGGTAACCTTAAGATGGGGGCCTGACTTAGCTTACCCTTGATCACATCAAATGCTTCTTGGGTTGTAGGTGTCCAATTGAATTTTCCCTTCTTAAGACACTCTGTGATAGGGGCTAAAAAAGTGCTAAATCCTTTTATAAACCCTAATAAAATGATGTAAGTTCATAAAAGGATCGAACGTGGGTAATGAATGTGGATGTAGGCCACAACCTTATTACCTTCACCTTTGAATCATCCATTGAATTACCATCCTTAGATATAACAAACCATAGGAATGTGACTTTTGGTATAAAAAAGACACACTTCTATAAATTTCCATGCAACTTGTTTTTCCTAAGGGTCAAATATACGAGCCTTAAATGCTTTATATGATCTTCACTACTAGAGGAGTATACAAGTATATCATCAAAGTACACTAAAAAAAATTAGAGATAAAAGGCCTAAGGACTTCATCCATGAGCCTCATGAAGGTGTCGGGAGCATTTAAGAGACCAAAAGGCATCACCATCCATTTGTATAATCCTCCCTTAGTCTTGAAGGTGATCTTCCATTCATCTCCCTCATTTACTCTAATTTGGTAGTATTCACTCCTCAAATCAATCTTTGAGAATACACAAGCCCCATGTAAGCAATCTAATATGTCATCAAGTCTAGGTATAGGATACCTATACTTGATGGTGATGTTGTTGATAGCTCTACTATCAACACACATCCTCATACTCCCATCCTTCTTTGGTATCGAAAGGGCTGGTACCCCATAAGGGCTAAGGGATTCTCTAACGAACCCATTTTGCAACAAATCATCAAATTACCTTTGTAACTCCTTAGCCTCCTTAGGATTACACCTATAGGTAGGCTTGTTTGAAAGTGTACCACCAAGGACCAAGTCAATTTGGTGCTCAATTCCCCTTAAGGGGTTAGCTCACTAGGTAAATCATTTAGGAAGACATCCCCAAACTCCCCTAGAAAAGGTTTGACCCATGGGTCACTTCCTCCACTTCCTTCATAATCTTTAAGAAACAAAAAAATATATATAACCTTCCCCTTGGCTAACACCTTGTCTATCCCCTTGATATCTAGAAATAAGGTCTTCTTATTTTCAGTTTCCTTCCTAACAAGTGAGGAATGAGGACTAAGGGGTGTGAGTACAATGTTCTTTTTGGCAACTTTCAAACAATAAGTGTTCCTCCTACCATCATGTTGGATATTCCCATCATATTAACATGGTCTTCCTAGCAATAGATTAGAAGCGTCCATAGGAACCACATTATCTTGGTAGGTTTTTCTAATGGAGAAAGGAACTTCAACTTGCTTTATCACATCAAACATGCTTCCATTATGAAGCCATTGTAGCTTATATGGTTTGGTATGTTGAGTGGTAGGCAAGTTAAGTTTCTTTACAAGTGTGAAAGAGGTTACATTAGCATAACTACCTCCATCAATAATAAAGGAACATTCCTTACCAAAGATCATGCACTTGGTTTGAAATATGTTCTCTCATTGTGTATCCTCCTCCATGAACTCTTGGGTGTGCAATACCCTTCTCGTCATTAGAGCTTCTCATGCATCCGAGGATGTCTCTTCTTGCTCTTCCTCCTCTTCATGGATCGATTTGGTCTCTTCCATTTCCTCCTTATGGTTTACCTCCTCTAAGTCTAAGAGATTCATAACTCTTTTGTTGGGACATTCATTTTGATAGTTCCCTAGGCCTTGACACTTAAAGAGCCTTATAGCCTTTGGTTTTTTAGGTTCAAACCTAACACATATCTCCTTGTCCTTCACTTCAACATTTTAAATGGGAGGGGATGGCTTAGATGATGAGGGGGTTTCTTTGGAAGTGTTGGCCATGAACCTTCATTGAGGAAACTTCAGTCCTCTCTTCTCCTTCTTATGCTTCTCCACCTTAGTGGCTAGATGAAAATCTCATCTAAGGTATAGTACTTGTGTAACTCCACTTTAGGTGTAATTAAAATCCTTAGCCCTCCAAGGAAACGTGACATTGTGTTCTCCTCTACCTCATCTAACCTTAACCTCATCTTTGACTGCTCAAACTCCTTGATGTATTCTTCAACACTCATTAACCCTTGCCTGAAGGAGGACATTTTGTTGTAGAGGTCTTGAGTGTAGGATGAGGGTAAAAACCTTTCCCTTAAAAGGTTCTTCATCTTTTACCAAGATTTCACCTTAGACTTCCCCTTCTTTCTCCTTTGGTGAGTAAGGCTTTCCCATCATAAGGAGGCATGTCCCTTGAGCTTAAAGATTGTGATCCTAAAGCTCTTCTTATCATTATAGCCTTTCGCTTCAAACATCCTAGATTATCTCAACTCCTACTCTAGGAAATATTCTAGATCAAATGATCCATCAAACTTAGACACTTTGGCTTTGATGTCATGAAAAGAATCTCTTCTTTTATGTCTCCTTCTTCTATCATATGGAGAATCATTTAGTGAGGAGTTGGAATCACTAGCATCATCACTTGTGCTAGATCCAACCACCTCATGTTGGTGAAAATGGGATCCTCTTCTCAGCCTTGGGGAAGTATTTAAGCATGGGGTGCTATGGGTTTGCATGAGATTCTCAAAAATACCAAGAACTCTTCTCATGTCATTTAGAGGTTTTCAATGGCTCGGTCTCTTTTCAAGTTTTTCACCTCTTAAAGGCCCAAGCCTTTTGGGATTTGTTCATCACCCATAGTTTCTTGAGTTTGAAGGAAAAAACAATAGAGAAAAAGGATGTGTTTTGTTAGGAGAGATTAAGTTGGGTTCTAGAATTATGGTGGGTGACTAGAAAATTTTTTGTGAAGTGTTTGGGCTTAAACGGGGTAAAGAAGGAAAAGAGGAGATAAAAATTATCCCAAGTTCTTAACCTTAAGCTCTGATACCAATTTGATGCATATGCTAAATAAGTTGGTAAATGCTTAATGGAAGATAGGCCCAATGGGATAATTGACCACCAAAAGTTTAAATGGAGAAAAGCAATGAGAAGTATGATAATATTTGATCTGAGGTAGCTAAAGATCAAACACTCACAACTACCACTCAAGTTTTCAACACTTGAGATAAAAATTGTGAGATTTTTCACTCAAAATAAAGTTTTCACTCAACTTTGTAGAGGGAGGATATAGGGAGCTCGAAAATCTAATTTGTAATTCAAGGGGGTAGTGTGTTTCATTGTCTTGAGGCTACCCATATTTATAATAGCAGTCATGGTTGCAAAAAAAGTCCATTATACCCTTTCCCCTTACCTACCTAGTTACATTCCAACCATTCTTTGCTATCTAATTATCTAATATAAGCTGATAACTAGTTGGATGAGAACTAAAATGACATCAGCCCATATGTGGTATTTTGACAGCCATACCACAACATAGAGCCCTTTATATGCTGAAATGGTAGGTAATAAATCAAAGTACAAATCACTCAATCATCCCCATACCTAATCAATCAATTCCCATGCTTAGTTAATTAAAATAATCTGATTTGTTGACTTGGTTGACTTTCCTCACCTACTCCACCATCCACTTGTCTTCCTTTTTCTTCCTCTTTTTTTTATTTCAATTTTTAAAATCAGCCTTGGGCTTGGGCTAATTTGGCTTCTTAGGTGGCATAATACTTGGAAATAATAATAATAATAATATAGCTGGTTGGTCTTGGGGTTGTGCCACCATAGTTGGTTAGATTTGGGCTAGACATGCCACCATATATGCATGGGCTAGTATGTCCACTTATTTACTCTCTCCTATTATTTTCTTACTTTCATCAATAATAGTCATCAAAAAGAAAATCCCCTATGTGTTAGGTAATTTTTGTTGCTTGAAATTATGTAAAGTATGAGAGAAGAGAAAATTTATTGAAAAGAAAAATGTATACAATAATTACCTCGTGAAACCTTACTCCACTGAAGATACTCTTACACGATAGAAAAATTGAATACATTAGTATATATAACAAGATCGGAAGTAGTTTATAAGCTACCTTATTATTTATCAAAATTATTATTTTTTAAGCCAATATATATTTAATAAGTAATTTTTTACTAGCTTATAGGCTAATTTTTCAAGTAACTAATTTCAATAGCTTATATTGTTTTATGCATTAACCTAAATGTCAAATTTTAATTTGGCTTTTAAATTCATTTTGCAAAACATAAATGTAATTTTAGGATGATGACATTAGGATAGACAGGTGGTAGTCTGATGGGGGTAATGAGTTAATAGCCACCTTGCATTACTTAGTGCTTGTTTATTTTACATCTCATTATCTATATTATAATTGTAGATAGATTTCAGATAATTTATTTTACATGCTAACTTCAAAACCTCATAATCTACATTATCTAGCATATTATAACTTGATAAGTAGGCCACACTATTTTTCATTTAATATTTAAATTATCCTACCTAACTATCAGTATACCTTTATTAATTATACTCATCAACAACCATTATTATTATTGTCCTTATTATTTAATGCTATTAATTATTCGTATTAATAAATATTAATTATTATTATTATTAGTATTAGTATTAGTAATTCCTATTAATAACATAAATATGAATTATTATTAAGTATTAGTCAATATCGATATTAGTTATTATTAATAATTAATAATATCGATTACTAGAATATTATTCATTATTCATAATATAATTAAAATTAATGTTATTTACTAATTATTTATATAATATTATGAAAAATATTAAAAATAATTAATATTAATATTAATCATTATTAATTTTTAATATAAATAATTATTATCTTGCTAACAATATTAATTATAACTTTTCAATGTTAACTATAATTATGGTTAATTATTAATATCAATGAATATTATTAATTGTTAGTATTAATTGTTATTATTATTATTTATAATATTCATTGTTAATCATATAATTATTATTTAATATTAATTAATATTACCAAATAATAACAATTATTAATATTTCTTATGGGTATTATTCATTATTAATGGTTAGAAATATATTTTTACATATTAATACTATAATTATTAACATAAATATTTATTATTAGATACTACTAATTACTTATTAAATTTAATTATTTTACTTAAGATTTTTTATTAATAAAAATTTGTAATAATAATTACTATTACTCATGTAATAATAATAATAATAATAATAAATATACATACTAATATCAATTCTTAATAATATATTATATTATATTATGAAAAATGATAATAATTAGTAATACTATTATTAATTATTATTATTATTATTATTATTTACATACTTTATGAAAAATTAAGTTTATAAATAAATAAAAATATATTATAAAAATATAATTTATAAAAATAAAAATTATCTAAAATTATCGATATGTTAATTTATTTAAAATTAGATATATGTTCAATTTCTGTTATTATTTTAATTACAAATATAATATCTTTACCAAATATCATTAAACAAGCGCCGACCCTACCAATATCATACCAACGGACACTTCTTAGTAACTAACCAAGTAAATAAAAGCATACAGGTACAATAAAATAATTCATGTTGGTGGATCTCAAGAACTCTAGAACATGTCCGTTGTGGTGGTATATAAATATAAATAAATGAAAGTTTAGGACCCAAAGCCTGAGCCAAAAAAACCTCTTCCATTCCCTTCAATAGCCGCGGAGTACAGTCCGCACATACAGGAAGTAAGGGGAAGTAATCTCAGCTCCCGTAGTTGGTGAGAACAGCAGCCCGCCATGAGCTCTCCGACACATCTAGTATTTTTGTTAGCGTGCATATTGTTGGTTGCATTGCCGGATGTTTCAGCAAAACGATACATCGTAGGCGGCAAACAGGGATGGAGTCCTAATGCTAACTACACTGTTTGGGCCAAGGACAAACACTTCTACCTTGGTGACTGGCTGTGTAAGTGCTTCAAGCTCCTCTATTCAGTATCATCTGTTTACAATTTCCCCAATTTAGAGCTGGGATGTCGTCGGTATCAGTCATAATTAGCTTCAGATCTGAGTTCAGTGGTATCAATTAATGCAAGATTTAGAGCTGGGTAGTTGTAGTTTAGAGCAGATCTATATTTATTTTATCGGTTTAAATTTTTTTTTCCTCCTCATTATCAATTTCCGGTGGTCGTTTCCAATTTGTTTTGCAACTATGTTAGTTGTTGTTGCAGCTGAATATATAGTGGGGAAAATGAAAACATGCATTTTGTTTCATTTGTTTTGGTTTAATTCTGACGAATTTGCCAACATTTACGACTATAGGAATTGGAAAATGCCGAAGGGTTAGCTCATATACCAATTGGGTTTGCGTGCTTGTTCATCTGAGTTAATATAATTTTTTTTTTCCGAATTTGGTTGTGGAACTTATTAGCTGGGTCTACATTTATGCTACTGCTGCAATTGTAAATTACGGTTTTAATTGGTTTTTCTTACATGTTTGCTGTGACCTTGAATCTGGATTGTCGACGCTCCAGAAGTTGAAGGCTCAAATTATGGAGTACTTCATTTCCGCTTCGGGCTGATGTGATTAGTCTGTTGCTAGCATAGTCAAAGCTAACCCAGCTTCTCTTTAATACAATTAAAAAAGAAGTATTATCAACAAAAAATTAAAGAGTAAAAAAATACTGGGGTCTATATATGTGCAAAATGTCGATACATATCAATATTTTCTTTTGTCATATTAATACCCCCCCCCCCCAACTCCCCACAAAAAAAGAAAAAAAAAAGCTAATAGTTATATCCCTCTCAGAGAGAGTTTACCTAATCTCAACTAAACCGTCGACGAGTTGATTTAGATATCTAGTAAGAAAAGTTATGACCTGTAACTCTTACACCTTATTAGCTTGTAAAGTATTGTTCTATTTCAGATAACATGACCCGCTACATTTTATAAAATTTCAATGAATATATTTACTGAAAGAGCAAAATAAAAAAGGTTATGTATCCAAAATTGTTAGTAGTACATTACTATACAAAATGCAATGGCTTCTTACCTTTTGCCTCGGACTTTCTCTTTGTTCTTTCAACCATTATTGTAATTTTTTTTCGGGGGGGGGGGGCATATTATTACAATTCGACTTTTGTTTTTACAGTCAGGTAATCAGGTTAATTACTAATTTTATTTTATTTTTTGTATAGATTTTGAATTTAAATTTCCAGTTGTACTCTGTCTTTATTTGATTTTGATCAAAATTAGAGTTAGTAGGTTGTGGATTAGTCTAACAGATAAGTTAATTTTAAAATTTTATCTAAATGAGACAAAAAAAAAGGATAAAAACTAGCTAAAATTGCTGCTGCCAGTTGTACCCAACCCATTTCCTGAAATGCTCATGTATTATGGTTGGATAAATCCATACCGTTTGCTTATAAGAAAAAGATCTCAATATATAAATACCGAGGAGGAGTAGTGTCACTTGCCGAAATGAATGAAATTTAAGAAGACTTGCATCATTGTGTTTTTATGGGAATCTGAAGTGATGGGTTGTGTTTTTCCTTGCCCATGTGATAATAGTACTAGTCTTCACCTAATAATTATCTTTTTTCTGTGCGGTGGTGTGCCCTCCCTGCCAGTTAGGGAGAGATTCATTATCTGTCCCGCAAATCACGTATCTACCCGAACGAGGTTTTGGCCAGCATTTACCATTTCAACTTAGGTATTTTGTTTATTCACTTTCGGCTGGGCCCCAGACACACAATGGGTACCAGATATGCCCAGCCCTATGGGAGTATTCAATCCTGTGGCTCGAGAGACTTTCTTCTTGCATGGAAATACTTCAAAAAACGTAATTATCCCCCCCCCCAACACACAGAGAGAAAACTTAGCCTAAAATCTTTTCATATAAATGTATTATGGCTAAATTTCATTTTCATAAGTAATTCTAAACAAGGGGTTTATCTACAAGCTATCTAATGGTATAGTATATATTCTCTCTTGATCATTCGACATTTGTAATCATTTTATACAGAAAATGTGTGCTGTCATTCCACCATGTTCAAGCTGCTAGATGCTATCATATAATACTCGTCTGGAGAGGTTGGGTAGCTAGGCACCTCTAAGAATCTCAAGTGTTAATGCAGCCAGTTGGCTGGTGTATTTTATTTAGGTGGAAAGGAAACCATGATATAAGAGAACATACATTATTATTCAATTCACATATAGCTTTGAATAGTCGTGGTGATTCTTGTACTGCTTGTGTCTCGCATTGCAAAAATTATCATCGGCTTTATGGCATTTTTAGTCTTTTAAACTGTGTGAAAATCTGTTATGAAGTTGTGTAAAAACCTCTGATATTCCGGAATCTGCATTAAATCTAAATTTCCTTTCCTTTCTTTGTTCTGTTTCTTCCTAGTTTTTGTGTATGATAGGCACCAGAATAATGTGCTGGAGGTGAACAAGACTAACTATGAATCATGCGATCAAGATCACATCCTTGCGAATTTTACGACTGGAGCCGGAAGGGACGTGGTACCACTCAATCAGACCAGGCATTACTATTTCATCAGTGGCAACGGTTTCTGCTTTGGAGGCATGAAGCTTGCTATCAAGGTTGTAAAGCCGCCACCACCGCCGTCAGCTGCTCCTATCACCAGTGACTCTCCTTCACCCACTTCCTATACAGCCTACTTCGTCTTGCCCGTTGCCCTCGCAGTTGCCGCTGCGTGGGATTCTGTTCTCCGACTCGCATAGTGCGAACAGCCCAGCGGCCTCCATGTCTCGCTAAGGGAAAATGCATAATGGCTTTCCTCCAGTGTGATTTCTCGGTTTTTATTTTTATTTTTTTGATGCTTTCATTGTTTACGTGCATGTGAATTGATTTGATTTGTTGATCGATTGAGCCAATTTAATTAGATTTCATAGGAATTTGGACATTTTTAATCTGTGTTGTTCATCATCAATGTACTACTCTTAGGAGTATTTTATTTGTTGGAGAAATCAAATGCAAAAAGTTCGGTAATGATTTTTTTCCTCCGCTCCCCCATGTGGTTGGTCTCTTCATACTCTTCTGTCAGAGGGAGCCACAAACGCATTTTCTTTTCGTTTTCTAATGAGTCAGTTATTTGGATTGAACCTCCTGTCGAGTCTGAGACAGGCTCAACATGTTTAGTGGTGAGTGAAGCGGTTATGCGCTGAATTGCTGACGGCGCGTCCCAAAGTCAAAGAGTCAAGATTCAGTTTCCATTCAAAGTTTAACAAAGCTTCACCGAGGGACCCATGTGCCTGCGGCTGCCACTGTCTCTAAGGACAGATCGCCTGACTGCTTTGTACCGCCAATAACGGTGGCATTCGTGAGAGATTACCATGAAGATCCCTTTTACTTAGTATAGCAATTATTTTTTTTATTATACTTTTAGTATAATTATATTATTATTCTGGATTTATGAGCACCAAATAATTAAACTACGGAATAACTATGATATTGTGTTCGGTACAATGGATGTAAGTAATAATATCATGGTATATATGGCCTTTGCCTAAACTTAAAATATAGGCTTGGACAAATGTGGCTTTTCTTATGCAAAGGTTATTGGTGTGCCGTTGGGGATCAACCAATGTAAATACACCAGATATATCTGATAGAAAATGGATTTTAATTTATAGAATATATAATATAATTGGGAGCATAATTAGAGAAACTAATGATATTTATTATGTATGGTACACAAGAGATTACAAAAATGAATCCAAAGTTTTAGATTTGAGCGCATCTAAAGTTTTAAGCCTGTTCACCTCATATATTTTTTTTTCCTACAACAAGCATATTATAAACACATAAAAAAAAATATCAATCTATGAAGCATCACATACAAACATCTAGGTTTGCAAAAGAGATTGCATCTCTTTAGAACAATAACATACCATATGGTAGAATATGCACCAATAGTAACCTATGGGCTTGACTCTAGCCCCAACATGCCAATACTACTATCCATATTATATAAGGCATAATCAACAAACTCTTCAAAATTATTATCACATTATCCCAGAAAGGAGTTTTAATAACGGTTATTTTATGGTATTAATAATAGTTTTAAACTATTATTGAATTATCTGTTATTAAAGCTTTAATAATGGTTAATAATGGTCATAAAAAAATATAAAAAAAAACTGTAAATGTTGGGGTAACCTTGAATTTTAATAACGTTTTGTATATAATAACAGTTGTTAAAAACAACATTTTAATAATGGTTTATCCTAAAACCATTGTTAAAACTTCATCTAATTACGGTTTTAATCATTGATTTTACATTTGTTAAACCTTAATACATATTATATAAGCATTAAATGGATATTTGAATAATGGTTTTTGGTTAAAATTGTTGTAAAAACACACTCAAATTAGGGTTTTAATCATTGATTACGCATTTATTAAACCCTAATTCGAATTAAATGAGCATTAAACGGAACTTTTAATAACAATTTTTGAATAAATTCATTGTTAAAACACATATAATCTAGGGTTTTAATCATTGATTACTCAATTATTAAACCCTAATTTAGGTTAAATGAGGATTAAATACATCTTTTAATAACGGTTTTAGAGATAAATATTATTAAAAATGTCAATGTTTAAGGTTTTAATAATGGTTCTTACTTAAAACCGTCATTAAAACATCTTATAATAACGATTTTAAGTAAAAAACCATTATTAAAACTTTTTTTTATGTTTCATTTTAGCCTACATACATCGTTATATATTTAAATATTTATCAAATCTACAATATGAAACAACATCAACACCCATGTACATCCATATCTTCCTCCCAAATGATGCTATATATTTTCAATCAATTTATAATTGGTATGTCTCAGTACACTAGGTATACTCAGGAATCAAAATTAGTAGGTGTACCACAATTTGGCGGCTTTACACTTTAAAGTCAAAAGTCATAGTGAAATGCCCTAAAAATTTCTAATTTTATAAATTATATTTAAATGAGATTTTATTAGGAAAATTATTTAAATAAATTATTTTTATTAAAATAAGAGGAAATTAATTAGGGTAAATTAAGAAGAAATTTATAAGTATTTTAATAAGGAGGAATTTGGCATTTTAGCTAATTAAGGATTTTATTTTAGAAATTAATTAAATAAATTATTTTATTTAAAATAAGAAGGAGAAAATAGTTCCAAATTAATATGAATTTTATAAATAATTTAATTGAAGAAAATTAGAGTGATTTGCTAATTAAAATAGAATTTATGAAAATTCTTTTAAAAATCCTAATTTAGCCTAAAAAGGGATTTAAATATTATTATTTTTTTACTATCCCAAATATTTTAATTTATTTATTTAACCAAACCCTCCTATTTTTCTTTTTCCCTTTTTCCTTTTTCCTTTTCTTTCTTCCTGTTTCTTTCTTTTTCTTTCTTCTTCTTTTCTTTTTTTTTTCTCCTCCCTGAACTGGGCCAACTCGCGGCCTAGTTCCCCTTCTTCCTTTCCTTTGGCCAGCCCAGTCGCGCGGTGCCTCCTTCCTTCTCCCTGCCGCACTCCGTTTTTCTTCTCTTGACCCCAACACGCATTGTTTTATTTATAAAAAAAATTTAGTTACGCCTGACCGCCTGGTCCAGCCTTTCTTTCTCCTTCCTCCTTCCTTCCCCTCCGTCGTCGATAGCCTGTCATTCTGTCGAGCACCTGCACCATTTCCACCGCCCCTGTGCCTTGATTTTTTGCCGTAGTTGACCTACCGTCTTGATCCTCTCTCTCCCATGCTGACTCTTTGACATTTTCTCCCAACTAACTCTCCCCCTCGTCATACATTTCACCCTCTCCCAGCCAGTCAACCACCCTGCCTCATCCTTGAGATTTCGCCAGCCAAACAACGTCGCCGGTGAGCCTGAACCAACCTGCCTTATCCCCTCACTGATCTACATAATCCTAAACTATCTTCTAAAGTCTATAAATACCCTCATAGTAGCCCTATATCGAGCCTTTGATCTCCTACCCAAGGAATCCTTCCTTTTCGCCACCGCCCCTTTAGACGCCTCGTCCGCAGCCTCCGGCCAACTTAGCTGCCATATTTGGCCACCAAACTCTTCCTTACATCGCCCTCTAGCTAACCAAATGTCCTATATCCCTCGATTCTTTCTACACGAGCCACCCTAGCTGTATGAAGTAGCCTTCCCGATCAAACTATTTTCTATCTCCGCCGCCCTTCGAACCACCTTTAACCACCTCTTCTGCCGCTTTCGCCACTTCTTTCACCTCCCAAACTGTACTGCAGACCCTCCCCTATCTTCCCCTACCTTTATTTTCCTCTTCCTCCCTCTCCTCCTCTCTTTCTCTTCTTCTTGCCCATTTGGCCACCGCCACCGCCACCGTGCGCCGCCACCCTTATTATGTCCTTCTCCTTCTGGGCAACTCTAAACATCCCAACTTCCACCTTCATTCTCCCTATTTTGTTTCCATCCCTCAACTTTTCCCCTTTTCTTCTCTTTTTCCGGCCGCCGCCGCCTCCGTGCACCACCGCCAATGCCGACCATCACCTCGAGTCTAAGGTTGAACCCTAGACCCTCTCAACCCTTTTCCCTATTTTTATAAGCCTTAAATTATTTTATTTCATTTATTTTAATATAAATACTATTATTATTATTATTATTATTATTATTATTATTATTATTATTATTATTTCTATTTTTAATATGTACTACTATTATTATTATTAGTATTAATGTTTTGATTATTATTTCTGTTGAGGGCTGAAGCCCTATTGTATTTTTTATTTCGATTTTATTATTATTATTCTTATTGTCTCTATTATTACTATTATTATCATTAATATGTGTTTATTATTATAATTATTTTTTTATTATTACTATTTTGAATTACTATTATTATTATTATTTCATTATTAATATTTTAACTACTTTACTATTAGTTTTGCTATTATTATTTTTATTATTATTATTGTTGTTGTTATTGTTGTTACTATTGTATTATTATCATTATTGATATTATTAGTATTATTTCTATTTTCATTATTATTATTATTGGAATTAAATCTTTAAACCCTTATATTATCAAATTTTATAATATTTCTATTATTTCTTTTATCTTTAGCAAAGTAGAAATTTGCTAATGTTCTTTTTATTAATATGTTATTATTTTGTCAATGCCCTAAGGAGGCGTAGGAGCGTGCTCCAAGACCGGTGTCATTTTAGGTATGGGGTTACTAAGGCCTATTGTGTGTTGATGTGCACTATATGCTTTGTATGATATGCATCCTATGTTTATTATTGTAATTATTTTATATGTGGTATAACGTGGAGTTGAAGTATGTTTTTGTATGGCATGTGTATTATGTATATGTGATGATATGTGTTGTGACCCTGTAAGACATGCATGTGAGGGTGTTGATGTGGTTTGTGTGGGAGAAAGGATGAAAAAGGAGGATGGGGAAAGAAGTTGACCAAGGGATGTAAGTTGACCTAAGTATTTTAATGATTCATGAGTGGAAGAATAAAATGGGAAATTTAGGGTTTCTTGTGAGAGAATATAATTTATGGTTTGTATAGGAGAGTCTAATTTATGGTGTTATGTGGGAGAATCTAATTTATGATGTTATATGGGAGAATCTAATTTATGGTTTTATATGGGAAAATCTAATTTATGGTGTTATATGGGAAAATCTAATTTACAGTTTTGTATGGGAGAATCTAATTTATGGTATAACATGGGAGATTCTAATCTATGGTTGTGCATGGAGAGATCTATTGTCATGCATGGGAGAATCCTTGGTTTCATATGGATGACTTAGGGTTTTGCATGGCATATTTTATGAGGTCGTATGGGAGAATCTCAGTTATGGTTTTGTATGAATTGAATTTAGGGTTTGGTATGGATGAATCTTTGTTTTTATATGGTTTGAATTTAGGGTTGGTAAGGATGAATCTTTGGTTTGGTATGGATTAAATTTAGGGTTTGGTATGGATGAATCTTTGGGTTTTATATGGTTTAAATCTAGGGTTTGGTATGGATGAATCTTTGGTTTTGTGTGGATTGAATTTAGGGTTTAATATGACGGAATATTGGGCTTTGCATGAAAGAATTTAGGGTTTCGTGTAGATGGACTTAGGATTCTGCATGAAATTTTTGAAAGGTTGCATGGGGTTTGTAGAGTTTGCATGGGATTAAAGTTTACGTATAAAAAGTTGATTTGGAATGTGAGGAAGGTAATGTAAGTGTTGTTTGGGTGTTGGAACACTTTGGATGAAAAATAGTACGTGGAGTAATATAAGGGTACGTAGGAGACTAAGCTAGGGTTTGGAGTGGCTAACTACGGGTTGTTGTGGTTAACTAAGGTTTTGATATGGCTAACTAGGGTTTGGTTGTAGTACATGTGTACTTGGTGCATAGAGTATGATGATGAATATGGAATCTATGATTTGTCATGTGTGAAGTGTAAAGGGAATGATTCACGCATGTCTAGGATGAAAGCTTCTGAATAAGATACTTAAAACATTAATCACGTAAAGAGAAAGATATTGAGACGGGCCTAGATTAAACTACCGGCATATAATAGTGGCAGGGTATGTTACCCTCACGACCGATCCACCGGCTAAAATAGTGGCAAGGCATGTACCCTCGCGACCGATCCACCAGCTATAATAGTGGGGGATCCCGAGCTCAACAAAATCAAACCCTATAGTTGTTAAAACATGGGAAAGACACTAATTACTTACAGTGGAACACCATACGAGAAGGGGCTAGACCGATCCACCGGCATAAAATAGTGGCAGGGTATGTTACCCTCGTGACTGATCCACCGGCTAAAATAGTGGCAGGACATGTACCCTCGCGATCGATCCACCGGCTAAAATAGTGGTGTTCCCATACTCGTGTGGACTTGATAAAGAAAATGGCATGAATTGATTTCTAATAAAAGAGTAATTAAATAATTAATCTGGAATAATCATGTACTTTATGTGTGGCCTGGATCATTTGTAGGTTGTATAATTTCCTTCATGACCTTGTGTACTATATGTGTGGGTTTGAAAGTGTAAGTTGATTATTATTTTGCACAATTCTATATGCTTATGTGTTGGCCTTAGTGCTCGGTTACCTTACTCAATACGTAGCGTAATGATCACCCCTCTCATAGGTGCTGCTCATTCCCACGAGTAGTATGCCCTTCTAACTTTGTGCAGGTAAGCGAGACATCAGTCGGGATAGAGGGTTGAGCATGTTTTGGCTCTAAGTTCGAGAGAGTTGTGGCCATATTTCCTCTTCATGTGATTTTATTTCATTATGTTATTTCTTTTGTATTGCATTCATTCTTTTATGATTTATTACCTTGTATTGAGCTTTTAAAATAAACATTTTATTAATTGTAAGAATATTCCCTTCGAGAAATTTGGATTTCACACTCTGATTTCTATCTTATTATTGATTATAAACTTTTATGCATACTTTGATTTCTTTGTTATGATCTTTTAATTCATTTTTGAACTCTTTGTTTGAGTTTAATATTAATCTCTTTTTAGCCTTAGCACTTGGTACTGGAACGGTCGGAGTGAACCGGTCTGGTACTAAGTGTGGCGGTAACATCCCCAGAATTCACGGGTTTTAATTTAAATATTTCTATTGTAATTTCTTCCACTTTCAAAAAAAAATAGTAAATTTTGGGATGTTACACATAGATCATAACCTAGATAACCAAAAGACGTAGGTGAAATAAAAATTTGAATATACATGTAGAATATAGATCCCTAATACTGAATGTATGAGTGTGCGTGCTTGGCCTATTGTTCTTTAAGTTCATCAACTTCATCATCAATTTATTTTTGGCCTCGTGCATAACCACCACTAAAAAAATATAAATTTAGAATTTTTGATTATTCGAGTAGTACTTCAGTCAAGTACCAAATATATATGTCATGATTCACAAGTGAAAAAATATAGAAAAACAAACATACATGGCTTAGATCTATGCTCACTGATCTGTTTTAGAGTATCAGATCCATTACTTTACAAATATAGTATCCACAACCATCGTCGTTCTACTATTGTAGACACCATCAAATGAATGTAGTTAACTCTCTAACTATTAGATTTTAATTTTAATTAAAAAAAATATAAAATATTTGTCTTCCTACTTACCATTACAGGCTAATATTCAAGACACTTTAGGTCTGGGACACATTTCCACCTCTCTTCTAATACGTTATCTGTATTTCCCTAATAAATAGAGTTGGATACACAATATTGTAACTATATATACCTAAAATAATTAAAGTAGAATATATGCATAAATAAGCTAATGAAGTAAGAAGTATATTAACATATCAATAAATTCTTTCCCACCATGACGAACCACATCAAAAAGGCACATTATATTTTTGAAGGGAATCAAACATATAGACTTTATTACAATCACGTCAAACGTTGTATAAAACCCAATATTCACTTGTCATGTGAGGAATGAGGTAAAGTTTGTTGTATCCCTCACTTAAAATATGACCTACTAGATAGTTTATGCACCTACCATCTCTTATTATAGTACTGTCAACTATGTAGTATGGGCACACAAACATAATAGCTCGACTAACTACTAGCCTATGGATGACAATAACGATACATATTTATTAATAACTGATAACTCATATAAGATGTCATAAAAATTTCAATGCCACAAAAAGTACTAAAATTTGAAATATGAAATAATACTTACGTAACATATATAACAACACTCATGGTTGACATCCATTCCTGATTATACATGTCACTTATATCAATTGCTGATACCATATAAGTAGCGTCGTCCCTCCCTACATACTCGTAATGACTATTAATTAAAATATAATTGTCAGCGAGGTAGTTTTGGGCATAAGAATACAACCAAGCCCGAGCTAGTAGTGGTTGGTTCTTCTCTGAAAATGGAATATTTTGTGGGGCAACTAATTTTTCTGATTTAGCTCTATTTCCTTTAGTAGCACCCTCTTTTGTGTTGCTCATTCTACTAGTACCTCTCTTTGCATTACTCCTAGGATCATTCTTCTTTTTTTATTCCTTAATTCATAGTAATAAATGAAATATAATGAGCATATATATATATAAACAATGTAAATAACAAATAAGGTTTAATAATGATATCGAATGTCATTACCTCTTTAGTAGTGAGACGTATTTGATCCGCGAGCTAAGTCAAGAAACTTCTATGAGATTTTAGCACTGTAGCTTCCTCATCGCCTTCTTTATAACAATGCAAGGACATGCTACCAATGATTGGAGTGTCAATACTTGTTGGCCTTGTATTTAGGGATAAGTTATACCCATGGACTGTTTGCGCTTGGGTACTATAATTGATGCGTACCCTTCCTTTCGCCAAATGAGTTGAAAGGTCATTCACTAATAAGTTATATTGATGCAAACCCTAAAATAAAATATTATACACTATTAATTATTTATGACACTGAATACAATTAATAACAATTCATAATTTCTAATGCTTACCTCAGGAAGAGAAGAAATACATATATAAGCTTCACAACTGTCTCTAACGCTATTTACATTGTGTATGTGAAGCTGATCATGGTCAACTGAATCGGATGACCTATACCCTTGAGATTTGATAAATGACAACTCTTGCTCCATTGTTTCCATTTATTCAAATGCCATGTTTAATTTTTGGTGACGATAGCCACTTGCTCATTGTTGCTACAAGAACCACGAGATCGACCACACACACTCGTTCTCATAACCCCTAATCTAAGACTCCTATGTCATATAGGGTGTTCTAAAATTCCTATAGCCTATAATACAATGTTAACTTGGTCCACAACCTCCATAGAATTTGACATTTCAAGTTTGTCCTATAATGTATGCAATATATTTGAATTTAGCTTTATATGAATAAACATAATATAATAGTTTTCTCAAAGAAAACTAAGTAGGGTTTGGGATATATATAAACTTATAATTTTTTTAGCAGCAACTTCTACATCTTCATTAAGATATCCATCCTTTTTTGCTCTAGCCTTCTTCCATAATGTACCAATTTTGATGGGCAAAGTACATGGATACAAGTCCTAGGCTATGAGATGTAAATCAAAAATTAATCTTACAATAAGAATATTATTATAACATTAGACTTTTACATTTAAATAGAAAAATCAAAATCTCATACCAACTCTTCTTCAAGGCATGCATAGCATTTGCGAGCCATATTATGCTAGTACTTATTCTACTTACCAATCTCTTTATTTTTGGCATTTTTTCCTATGTTATAAGCTAAAATATTAACTCATTGTTATTTAAATATTAAGAAAATATTCCTAATAAAAAAAATTTAATTGTTATCTAACGAATACCTTAAAATCTTTTGAAAGACGATATGCAATAAATTTGTTCCAACTATCTTAATCAATGAAACCATAACATTTGGGTGGGTTTTGGCGTAGATAGCCATCCCACTTTTTATACATTTTTTTACATTCTAAGTAACCCCTAAATGTTCTTAAACACCCACCACAATGTCTAAGAAGCCAATTCTTCCTCGTCTTCAAGACATTGAAAACTCTATATAAGATAAGACATATATATGTATACCGATGTTAATATATTAAAATTAATAAAATTTGACATACAAAAATACTTGAATAAAATAGCATATTTACCTTGAACTCCTATCAAATATGCTCCTTGTGACCCTTCACAACCTTCTTCCAATTATTATAGGAAATAAGAACATGATTACATGTGACAAGTGAAAGATAATACATATATATGTACACCAATGTTAATGTATTGAAATTAATAACATTTAACATACAAAAATGATTAAATAAAATAGCATATTTACCGTGACTTCCTCCTAAATATGCTCTTTGTGACCCTTCAGAACCTGCTTCCAATTATTATAGGAAATAGGAACACTGTTACATGTGATGAGTGAAATGTATGTCTAAAACATGTCTGCATACAGGCTAATAGGAAGATTATAAGTATTCCATACCAACTCTACTTGTTCTCCTCTATTCCTCATGTCATTAATGATTCTCATAATAGTATGCACTCTCTTCCCTTCTTCATCACTACTATCCCTATCATCATTTTTATTGGTCATATCTCAACAAAATATTAATAAATAAATTATGTTAGAATGTTATGTAATTACGATAATGTACCACTAAATTATTTTTCAACACAATACATATTTAATGAGGAAGGTCAAAATATGCATTTAAGAAAACAAGCACGCATATCATATGTTACAATATTGTTACCCTCATCGCCTTCTTTTCCTTCTTCTTTTTTCTTTTTTTTAGATTAGTTTCAGTATATGATACATAAATTACTTCACGATGGTTATCCCTTACATATATTTCTTCCTCATTAATGTTATTAGTATCATCATTCAATGATTAGCTTCTTGCACAGTTGAGACACACTCTTTGTTCCAATTGACATCATTTTCATCATCACATTCATTGACATTTCTTTTCTTCGTAGATAGTACCACAGACCATCTGTTATTTATAGGATCAATGATAAAGAATACTTGTGTTACTTGTGATGCCAAGATGAATGGGTCTTTTTTTATGCCCTACCCTATCGAGATCTACTAATGTGAATCCATCTTTATATCTAACCACATAGCTATTATCAACCCATCTACATCTGAATACAAGAACTTTAAATACAATATAATATAACTCCCATATCTATTCAGTCACACCATAATAATTCATATCTACATAGGTTGGATTATTTTCCTTCACAATAGCAACATGTATTTCCTCAACCACTAAATTCACCCCACTATTCTACATTATACTCTTCTCATCTTATTGTTTCATATAAAAAGTATAACTGTTGATAGCATAACTGGTATATGAGAAAACTTCATAATGGTGTTTTTGAGACAACCAATGCAAGGTTTTGGAAATTAAAGTTGGGGAATGTTCGATGAGTGGAATGATGTGATCTCTTAACCAATCGATAAAGGAAAGATTATGTTTATCAATTATTTATTTTTTAGTCTTTGATGGATTTTCAATCCTTAATGAAAGCATATGTTCTTCAATATATAGTTGAACATCATCATTATTGTGTAATACATATAGATATGCTTTACGGAACATGTCAGAGTCTACACACCCAAACTATTTGCCCTTAATACTCTGTCCTTCAATTTTCCCTACATGTTGAGACTTAAGAATACTAAGAGCTTTAGCATTTGACAACTACTACATGCAAAATTCAATTGCCTCTTCTACAAGATAAATTTCAACAATGCATCCTTCTAGCCTATATTGATTCTTCACGTAACCTTTTATCAACTTCATAAACCGCTCAAAGGGGTATATTTAATAGGTCCTAGCATGTTATCTCATAAACTAAACGAACAGTTAGATGTACCATAACGTCAAAGAATAAGGGTGGAAAGTATATTTCAAGCTGGCAAAAAATCCCTCTTTGTAAGGCATCCAAATTATTAGGATATACAACTTTGGTGCATACTACGTTCAAGAACCAACAAAGCCTTGTGATAGTAATTTGAACATGCTTTGGTAAAATTCCACTTATCACTATCGGCAACAAGTGCTCCATAAAAATATGACAATCATGAGACTTCATGTGAATTAGTTTCAACACTTTTATCGACATGAGCCTTCTAACATTTGAAGAATATCCTTCTATAACCTTGGCCTTATTAAAGAATTAGCAAAATGTAATTTCCTCTTTTCTAGAGAGTATATGACAAGCTGGTGGTAAATATATTCTTCTTCCATTGTCTCGCAGTGCCAGTTCTTGTCTAATACCCATTTCCTCCATACCTATTCAAGCATTAATGACATCTTTAATCTTTTGTGGAACATTAATTAATGTACCAATCAGACTGTCACATATCTTTTTCTCGATATGTATCACATCAAGAGCATGTCTCACGTACAAGGATTCCTAATAAGGAAGGTCAAAGAATATAGATATCTTCTTCTACCCAACTAATGAAGGCTTATCTTTACTCTTCTTCCCAAACTTGACACTCAAATGTTTCATCCTCAAATACACTTGTCTACCCATCAATCGGATTGGTGCCTACCCTTCTTCTAGGAAGCTATTGAAAGCTTTCATTTGCCTACGATAATAATGATTCTTTGGTATAAATCTATAATGCCTGAGAAAAACTATATTTCGGCCATGTGTTTGCTGAATAAATGAATTATTCTCCTCACATATTAGGTATGCAAAATGACATTTCACAGTATAACCTGACAAGCTACCATATACTGAAAAATCATTTATAGTACAGAATAACATTACTCTCAAAGTGAAATTTTTTTCACTATAAACATCAAATAATTCAACACTCATGTCCCATAAAAATTTTATATCATCAATCAAAGGTGCCAAATAAACATCAATAGCATTCCCTAATTGGTTTGGTCCTTAAATGAGTGAAGACAGCATCACATACTTGTGTTTCATGTAGAGCCATGGAGGTAGATTATATATAACCAAAATCACCGACCATATACTGCAGTTTCCCTAATTGTGCGGATTCATTCCATCCGTAGAAAGCACAAGACGTATGTTTCTTGCTTCTTTACTAAATTAAAGGAATAATCCATCAATTATCATCCATTATTAAGAGTCAAAAGGATGTTTAATAAGCATGTCATCTATCTTCTCATTAGCATGCCATCTCAAGTTCTTGGCATCTTGAACATCATTAAACATCCGCCTGAATCTTGGTATTATAGGAAAATACTATAACACCTTAGCTGATACCTTGTTCTTCTTGTATCATGGTTCTTTACATTTATAATTAGGAAAACTATCCAAAGAATCATTCTCATTATGAAATAATATACAATTATTAGGGCATGCATGTATCTTCTCATAACTCATGTCCATAGATGAAAGGATCTTCTTTGCTTCATAGGTACGATTAGTTAGAATGTTATCATTAGGAAGCATATCCTTTACAAGTGTCAATAATTTTATGAAGCTCTTATTACTCCATCTATTACATTCTTTTAAGTTGTAGAACCTTAAAGTAGTGGATAATCGAGTAAACGTCTTACAATCATCGTACCAAGGTTTTTCCTAGTCACTCAGTAACTTCTTGAACATTTGTGGACAATACCAAACACTTTCCTAAACCTTTCGAGTCATCTCCTCTAACGAATCTCCTTTATAGTTGTCAAATGATGATCCACTACTTTCCCTCCTAACTTCTTCATTATCATATTTAGACTATGTCTCACTATGTCATATCCAATGAGTGTAACTTGTATCAATTCCATACATAAGAAAATGATCTCTCAAATCATCATCGTTGACATATTGAATATAAGCACAATTCAAATAAGGACAGACTATTCTACTAGAGTTCCAAGCATACTCAACTGCAAACTTGATAAAAATAAAAAACTCCACTCCTTCATTATATTCTCTAGATAAATGATTTGCAAAAAACCATTTTTGATCCATAGTTTTTCAATCTAGATATATCCCATGCAATAGTAATTATTACAAATCAATTCAATTATAAAAAATTATTCACAAATCACCCATGCTTAAAAAGAATTGATGTATAATGTATCATGCTATTTTGTGTGTGTGTGTTTGTATACAAATCACTCCAACAAATTTCCAAAAATATATCAATACACAAGTCACTCATACTTAGAAAGAGTTCATATATATATATATACACACACACACACACAAATCACTTTAGCAAATTTCCAAAAATATATCAATACACAAGCCACTCATACTTAGAAAGAGTTCATATATATATATATATATATATACATAGCAAAACTTTATACAATGGTTCAAATTACAAAAGATATACATACTATAGGGTTAAAGAAACAAAAACACTATATACATAAAAAAAGTTGCTGAGGCCTAAACACCTAACTAAGAAAAACTCATAACCATCATATTAAATCCACCAGTAGCCTTATCGAGCCCAACTAAGAACTATCACTCTCATAATCCACTCATCTTGATATATCATATGTTCCCTCGTATCATCAATAAAGAGTCTAGTCATAGATAATCTACGATAATCGAGGTATATACTCAGAGGCAAGCTAACTATCAACTCTCTAGCTATCCTATCATAATCCCTAACAAACACCTCACCCACAACAAATCTCGAGTGTGGTGCATCAGTATGGTAGACAAACCAATGAAAAAAAAAACTAGATGGAGCCAACGACCATGGGTCCGTCTGAGGTTGGATCAATAATAGGTGATATGATCTGAAATGGAATGGGTCATACAACGAAACACTCACAAGTAAGTGACCTATCTCATTATATAACCATATGACGTGAGTCTATAGATCCGCATAAAGTGCCATGCATAGATATGGTGAAGGGTATGTAATAGCAATGCACAACATATCACTACCACAAATGAGAACAACCACTAAATCTTATCATCAAGGTTGTTCTCGAAATGATCTAAATTACAAAATATATAAACAATTCAACTAGTTAGACAAATCATAAATATTGTATCCATTCCTTACTTGATGAATTACCACATTACCCTTAGGGTTGCATAATTACCAAATTACCCCTTGTCCACTTTAGATTACCAAATTGTCTCCTATACTTTTTAGATCACCACTCACCCCTCGTAATTACTACGCTTATCATATTTTCCTTTTGGTTGGTTATATTACCAAATCGCCCTTCTCCTTTGTTATAATTACTAAATTGCCCTTGAGTTGGATAAATTACCAAATTGCCCTTCTCCTTATCATAATTACCATTTTACCTCTCTCAATTATTTTAATTGCCATTTACCCCTTTTCAATTATCATAAATTCCAAATTAACCTTCCTCATAATTAATTTACCCCTCTTCATAATTACAATTACCAATTTTACCCTTCTCCATATTTAAAATTACCATAATGCCCTTTAATTGGTTAATTTACCAAATTACCCTTCTATAGCATCATACTTATCCAATTTCCCTTCTACAATCATAATTTAATTTCTAAATTATCTTTTGTCGTTATCATAATTACCATGTTACCCCTTACTCCCAAGTTTACCATAATGTCCTTTTATTTACAAAATTACCATTTTACCCCATTACGTCCAATTTTACCATAATATCCTTTTATTTATGAAAACTACCACCATACATCTTTTACTTTGCAAATTACTATTTTACCCTTTCACATCCAAGATTACCATCTTTATCTTTCCATACATAATTACCATTTTGCCCTTCTTTCCCAAATTACCATATTACCCCTTTACTTATAAATTACCACTTCACCATTCACTTATAAAATTTACCATATTACCCTTTACTTATGAAATTACGATTTTACCCCTCTACCTCCAAAATTACCATAATGCCCTCCTTCATCCAAAATTACTATTTTACCCCTACTTCCAAAATTACCATTTTACCCTTCTTTCTCACAACCTACAATTTTATCCTTTACTTATAAATTATCATTTAACCCCTTTATTTTTAAATTACCAAAATACCCTTTTACTTATAAAATTACCGAAATACCCTTTTCACTTAAAAAATTTCCATTCAACCCCTTTATTCACCATTTTTATGAATTTACTAACACTACATAAAATAATGATATTAATACTTCATTTTTATCATCTAAGTCCACCAACTTGTCATTTTTCAACATAATACTCATTAGCAACTACACACATTGATTTATATACCTCATAAGCATAATTACTAAAATACCCTTAAACAATAACATCATTCATGCATTAACAACATGGTACATCATAAACAAGTATTTAACATTTCTATCCATATTCAAACTCCTTCTTTATTTAACATACCTACATATGGCACAAAAGTTATCATGCTTTTTCTTTTTATCAAACAATATAAGAACCATATACATATCATGCTAAGCATACAAAACATGCATAAAATCATACTAAACCCTAAATGTGCTAGCATGCATTTTTCTATATATTTAAGGGAGGATTAACAGTTACCTTAATCCCGCAAAATATCAAATCTTACCAAGCATAATTAGCAACTCAACACCTAAAAATAATATCCATCATATTTATGTTAGAAATAAGAAACCAAGCATAAGACTTTGTAAAAATTCAATTAATAGAACACTTAATATAAAATACCATTATACCTTAAAAATTAGCTAAATAATTTTTAAGACTACGTGATCTTCCTTTCCATCGTAGGTCGGAGGTCGATGACGTGAAACTCTATCGAGCCAATCTTCTTCGATACTTGTTGAAGGCAAGTTAGCTTGAGGTTGAGGCAATGAGGAGCGTTGAGCTAATCCCATGAGCACCTCAAACGCCCTCTCTAGGTTATCGATCCGTCCCTCTCGGTCCATATCGAGTTAGCTGTAAAACAGAAGTCTGTTAGGGAAGGTGCTATTTCCTCAAGCTAAGTGATCTAAACCTACGTCACTTAGTCTACCCATACCCAACTCTCAGGACTAATCCAATTTATGGAACCCAAAAGAGAGAATTTAGAGAAAAACTCTAGAAGAATTATCTAACCTTCAAAACTCCTATGAAATACTTTGATACTTAATTGTATAATCAACTCAAAATACTTAAAAACCGAAGAAGGCTTTCAGAAATTACCTGATACCAACTTGTGGTACCCATTCAAAAAGATAAAAGCAGAATGGAGGCGCGGTCAAACATGCTTCAAAATCAAATACCAATTTCAAAAACAAATTTTATTTTCGAAAACGAGCGTGGCCAGAGGACCAACCGCTCTGATACCATATTGTAACACCCCCAAAATTCACTACTGAAAAATTTCGTTTTATTAAAGGATAATTACGGAAGCAGATTAATAAAACGTGAACTTTGGGAGTATTACCGCCACACTTAGTACCAGACCGGTTCACTCATACCGTTCCAGTACTAAGTGCTAAGGCTAAAGGAGTAAAATACAAATTTACGGGAACTTAAGCATTTGAAGATCAGAGTAGCACAGTAAATACTTTACAAGAGAAACATTCAACCACGGTGATTACAAAGTAACAAATACGTTGAATTTAAAGGAGATAAATTAAAACCCTAAAAATTTCCGGACAGTACCTTACGCTCTCCCCAAGGGCCCACTTGAATAGCACCTTAATACAACCTGCAAGGGGTACTGCCCATTGAATAGGCAGGGGCCCCATGAAGGGAACCCTTCAGTACTACGGTACTGAGTAACCCTTTAAAAACACACTTAAAGTACAGGCACACCATATTACACATGATACTACTACATCCAGATATAACCATAGGTATAAACATGGTATTCGGACCCATTTATTTGTACATCCAATAACTCAATCATACATTAATAACGTATACGTAAAATTTACTTTCATATATTCAATAATCAATCAACCAGTATCAATTAGGCCATGATCAATAATCGAGATATTTTTCGGGCCTTGAGGCCATTAATCAATCGTCTCAATGACTAGTATTTTTTTCCATAACTCATTCGCATCCAAAATAAATTTTATTGAGCTCGGGACCCCCACTATTATTGCCGGTGGACCGGAATATATATAAAATCATCATCCAGGGCACAACGCTCCTGGCCACTATTATAACCGGTGGACCGGGATATATATAAAGAATCATCATCCAGGGCACAACGCTCCTGGCCACTATTATAACCGGTGGACCGGGATATATAAAGAATCATCACCCAGGGCACAACGCTCCTGGCCACTATTATAACCGGTGGATCGGTACTCATCATATAAATCAATTGGTCCCGGCTCGTTAATCTTTCACTTTAACAATTTGTATTTTCCCTTTTTATTCAGCACAACAATTCCATTTTATTTGCCTCGATAGGGAGATCAAAAACCCGGGACACAAAGGTACACCGGTCGCACTGGTGCGTAAAAGCAACTCAGTACCCTTCAACTAGTAACCCAGGGACGCAAAGGTACCCTGGTCGTACTGGTGCATAAAGCAACTCAGTACCCTACCGACAAGGACACCTAATCCTTAAGTATGCATATCCCCTAACTAGGTCCGTAGAGCTAGGTAGAGTAGATATAGGGCCTGGCTGGGGCTCAAAGGCACACCAGCAAATACCAAACAATCGTGGACTAAACCACGTCCTTAGGGTAGCGACCCCTAAGGAGTCACCATTCCCGATCTCGAGGTCTTTCACTTTAAGTATTAATATCTTAATTAATGGTGATCACAAAAGCACAACAATAAGATAATTATCCTCTTTTAACCGTTCAGATATCATCAGAAATTTCTTATTCAGATGGTCATCCAAAGTAACATAGGAGAATCATTAAGGCCATCCTAAACTCATCTAATTCCGAATTAAAACTCATTCTCGTGATACTTACTAATCATCAAACATTCTTGCCTCGTTAATCAACACTAATAGAGCCATGTCGCGAATTCCACAATCATAATGATACACTAGATACGAACTACTTGTTTACCACTTTACTTATAAAATCACTACGTCACCCTTCCTTATTTGATAAATTACCATGTTACCCTCCTTGTTACAAAATCACCAAGTGATCCCTTATTCGATTTAGGTTACTAAATTATTTATCATACTTATTAGGACATTAATTTCCCCTTAATAATTATTACACTTAATATACTTTCCATTTAATTGGTTAGATTACCACTTTGCCCCTTTCTCCTTTATTATGATTAATAAACTATCCTTGAGTTGGTCAAATTACCAAATTAACCCTTGCATATGATCATAATTACAAATTTGCCCTTCTCCGTTATTAAATTTACCAAATTACCCTTTTGTTATTTAACTTATTATTCTACCCTTCTCAATAATTATTATTTCCAATTTACTCCTTTCCAATGTTCACTTTTACCCCTTTGATTTACCCAATTACCGTTTTACCCATTTACCTTCAAATTTACCATTTTACCCCCTTAACTCCCAAAATTACCATATCGCCCTTTTACTTGTAACTTTTCCATTTATCCTTAATTATAAAATTACTATCTTACCTCCTTTAATTTCCAAAGTACCATTCCGCCCTTAGATTGTAAAATTATCATTTCGTCCTTTAATCATAGAACTACTATTTTGCCCTTTAATTATAAAATTACAATTTTACCCTTTTATTATAACATTACCAAATTGTCCTTTTATTACGATTTACCAAATTGCCATTCTTTTTAACAAGATCACCAAATTGCCCCTTTTATTTACAAAAATTACTCTTTCATCCTTTATTCACAAAATTAAAATTTTACCCCCTACTTCCAAAATTACTATTTTCTCCTTTTATTAACAAATTCACCATTTTACTCTTTACACACCCTTATTATTAAATTATTATTAACCCTACATGAAGTATTAACCTTAAAGTCTCACCCATGACTCTTATAATTAATGTAATGCTTATTAGCACATATCCATGTATTAGGCCATACTCATATACAATATACATTTTTAAAATCTCCCCCTAATGCTAACAAAATGTTACACATGTAATAAAGATCACCATAGCATATAACAACATGGATAATAATTTATATTTTCCCTAACCACCAAATCATTACCCTAAATATTATCCCCATACACATCATCAATCTATCATGCTTCCTTTTCATCAACAACCACATTAACCACGTATAATATGCCAAGCAACACATATCAAGCATGATACACACTAATAATGCCTAATGTGATAATATGCGTTAATCCATGCATTTAAGCGGGATTTAACGGTTACCTTAATCTCGCAAAATTATCAAACCTTACCAAGCACAATTAGCAATTCAACACCTAAAATAACATCCATCATATACATGTTAGAATATAGAAATAAAAAGGGTAAGATTTTATAAAAGAAATTTATTTAATAAAACACTTTAAATAATTATCATTATACCTCAAAATTTTCCAAACAATTTCCAACATAAGGGGGAAAGCTCACGCTGCATGAGCAGCGTGAGTGTCATGCATAAATGGGCAGGGAAATGGCTCGAAGAGGGGTGGAGGAAGAGAAATCAGCCATGTTCGGGTTGAGGTCTTTGGGCTAGAAAAGAGGGTGGTTGGGGGAGGTTTGGTGGCAAGGTAAGGATGCAGGAGTGAAGAGGGGGTGTTAGTGGTGGCCAAGGATGGTTTCGCGGCGGCTGAAGGCGGCGGATACGGCGGTGGCAAGGCGGCGAAGATGGCTGGTGATAAGGGGGAAAATGGGGAGAAAAGAAAGAAGGGGTGGAGAAGGGAGGAAGTGTAGGGCTCAAAGGGGCGGTGTGGGGATGCAGGGCAGTAGGGGGTGGTGGTAGGAGTCGGCGCAGGGGTTGGGTGCGGCGGTCGGAGCGGCGGACGGCGGCGGCGCAGGGAGAAAACAGAAAAAAAAAACAAAGGAAAGAAGGGAGGAGAGAGGAGGGAGCTCGGGGGAAGAAGAGGGCTCGAAAATGGGACAATAAAATGGCCAAATGGGAGAAGAAAAGAAGAGGACAGGCGAGGGGCAGATGGCAGGGCATAGGGCGGCAGGGAGGCGGTAGGGTGGCAGGGAGAGGGTGGCGACGGGAAGGGGGAGTTGTAGAAATGGATAGGGTGCAGGGGTAGTTCGGCTCGAAGGAGGGGAGAAGAGGACAGGGTAGAGGGAGGGAGTAGCAGGGGCAGGTGCGGCGGCAGGCGGCGACAGGCGGCGGCAGGCGCAGGTGGTCGGGCGGCAGCTGCAGAGGGTCGGGCTGTTGTCGCCTGAGAAGAAGAAGAAAGAAGGAAGGGTTGTGGCGGCCGGTCGGGGGAAAGGAAAACAGGCGGCCGACCGGTCCAGGGAGGGGGAAGAAAGAAAAAAAACGAACAGGGGCCGGCCGGGTCAATGTGCGAGAGGGAGAGAGGGCTGAGGGGGATGAGGCGGGCCGAAGGCCCAACGCACGGGGAAGGCTAGCCTGGCGAGGCAGCCCGAGGGGAAAGGAAGAAGAAAAAGAAAAAGGAAAGGAAGAAAGGGGGAAAAAGAAAAATGGGAATGGAAAAAAAATAGGAAAAATTAGTTTAATTAAATTTATAAAATCATAAAATATAATATCCCTGGTAAATTATTTAATTTAACAATTTAATTTATTATAACCTAATATTTTAATTTAAAAAGGGTAAATTTGGTAAAATATTAGTTTGGGAAAATTATTGAAATGGAACAATATGATAATTAGCAAAATATTTATTTTTAACTTATTAAATACTCTTATCCAAATATACATACTCTAAAATCCACAAAATAATAAAAATGATAATTTTACAAGCTAATTTTTATTTCAAATAAAGTTATTTATTAAAATATGGGTTTTCGAAATTTTTGGGGTATTACATCTTCCCTGTGTGTTTCCGATCCACCGGCTATAATAGTGGGGTTCCCGCACTCGCATGGATTGATACAGATTATGGTGTAAAACAACTATATTTACCAGATATCTAAAAAATAAGTCTAACTGGACCATAGCCAGCCTTCATTACTGTATGTTGTCTATATGACCATGTCATGTATGTTACGTTGTATGTTTGGCCTTAGCACATGGTTACCTAACTCAGTACGTAGCGTACTGATCACCCATTTCATGGGTGCTGCTCATTCCCACGTGTAGAAGACCCATCTGAGTTTGTGCAAGTAGGGGATGATGTCTTCAATGCTTACGACACTTACGAGGCATCGGGTGGGACTGAGCATTGAGGCTAGACCTGACCTGGGAATCAAGAGCGACTCGGTCGGACTCTGTTTTTCTTTGATTGGACCATGTATCATTATTTCTAGTTATGTGATATCGTACAGTACTTTATGTTTGGAAAAACTCTAGCCACTTACTCTGTGGGTTGTAATTCTAAACCGCACTTTGATTTCTATATGATTATGAGGGAGTCCTCTCATGGACTCCCCTTGTTTTATTAATGACTTGTGTTTTATTAATGACTTATGTTTGACGTTAACCTGTTTAGCCTTAGCACTTAGTACTGGAACGGTAAGAGTGAACCGATATGGTACTAAATATGGTGGTAATGCCCCCTAAATTTATGGTTTTATTATTTCACTTCCATTAAATCTTTTTATTTAAACGAAGTTTTTTAATAGTAAATTTTGGGGGTGTTACAAGGGGTGATATAAAAGAAAGGAGAAGTAATAGGGTTCCGACAAGCGAATTAGGGTTTTTGTGGAGTTGGATAGTGAGGTTATGATGTTGAGTGTGGTTCGAGGGAAGTGATAGTTTGGGTAACAAAGAAGAGTTTTAGGTTCTCATGGTGAGTGGGAAAAGATGGGAAGGAAGTCTCGGGGTCATATGTTGTGTTGGATATGTGTCATGTGGAAGAGGAGATGGTAAGTAAGAGAGATGAAAGGATAACATCATTTGAGGAAAGAGAGGTGCTAGGGTTTTGGGATGGCCAACTAGGGTTTTATGGCCACATGAGAAAAATGAAAAGTAAAGTGGGGTGTTTGGGGATAAATTGAGTGAGGTGATAAGTTGGAGGCCAAGGAACATGAGCTGTGTGGGATAGAGGAAGGTTGGGTCATATAGGCCAAAATAGAGTTTTTCTGAGGAAAACCCTAGAGAGTGATATTGAGTTGACTTAGAGATATGGAAAGTGGGCCTTTGAATTGGGTATTCATGGTAATGAGGAAAGAGTGGGGGAGAATGTTTGGATGTGCTAGAGAGTGTAGAAGTCTCAAGATACGGGATAGGGTTTCAGGGAGCTAAGAATAAAAGGGTAAGCACGGGAAGTTTAGTGGGTCATACATGTCTAGTCGGGTTGTGTGCGGAATAAGATACAATAAAACACTAAACACTTAAAGTGAAACATTATGGAGCCAGGGCCCAGAGAGGATATATTTTTTTGGTCCACCAACTATAATAGTGGTCGGGTGTATTCTGCCCTGTGGAGTGTCTTCGGTCCACCGGCTATAATAGTGGGGGATTCCAAGCTCGATAAACCAAACTTTACATAGTAACAAGTCATGGAAAGATATTAATTACTTATAGTGGAACGCCACGTGAGTCAGGGCCAGTGAGGTGTATATTTCGGTCCACCGACTATAATAGTGGTCGGGTGTGTTCTGCCCTATGGAATGTTTCTAGTCCACCGACTATAATAGTGGGATTCCCATACTCACGCAGAATTAGTATGAGAAATGTGTAAAATAGAAATATAAGACATGGAAAGACACTAATTACTTAAAGTAGAATACCACGTGAGTCAGGGGCAGTGAGGTTAATTCTCCGGTCCACCGGCTATAATAGTGGTCAAGTGCGTTTTGTCCTATGAAGTGATTCCGGTCTACCGGCTATAATAGTGGTTAGGTGCATTCTATCCTTTGGAATGTTTTCAATCCACCGGCTATAATAGTGGGATTCCCATACTCACGCAGAATTAATATAAAAAATGTGTAAGAAAAAATATTAGTCAAAGTATGGCCTGATAATATGAACCTGAATTATGTTTTGTATGCCTGACTTGTTTATTTTCTTCCTAGCCTTACCCATATAGTTACATTGCGCAGTACGTAACGTAATGACCACTTATTTCACAAGTGTTGTTCATTTTCATGAGTAGAGAGTCCTTCTAAATTCGTGCAAGTAGGAGGTATAGTATTTGATGCTTATGACGTACTGGATGCATCAGGTGGGAATGTGTAATAACCGTTGGACTTACTAGGGGCCAAGAGTTGATGTAGGCCGGACTTTTTTTTCCTTATTTACTTATGTTTTCATTTTATTTCGGTTTCATTTTATTATATTGTATATTTTAACCCTTTTGGAAACTTTGATTATATATCCTATTTGGGTTGTAATAACCGTATATTGCACGCTCTAACTTTCTTGCTATGGACATTTTAGTTTTTTATGAATCTTTGTTGTCCAATGTCTTGTGATAATTGTTCCTTAACCTTGTGGTTGATACAAGACTAGTCGGGGGCCAAACTTATACTGATCAAGGTGGTAGCACCTAGAGCTGGCAATCGGGTGGGTCGGGTCACTATCGGATCGGGTAACATAATAATCAGGTCATATCGGTTTCGGATAATTTCGGATCATTTTGTCGGGTCGGGCTGGGTCGGGTTTGATTCGGATCAACTCAGTATCGGATAATCTCGGGTCATTCTAAGCTCTCGGATCGGGTCTGGTTGAGATCGGATGGACTCGGATTCGGGTAAATTTGGGTTGTTCTAATTTCGGTTCGGGTTCGGATCCGGCTTGGTTGAGTTTCAATTATTATATTTTCGGGTTGAATTTAGATTGAATTTAGGTCATTTCATATTTGAGTCATACTTGTGTCATTTTCTTTCTTTCTTTTTATTCCAAGATATTATTAAAAGCTAATTAAAAGTGAATTATTATATTAATTGTTTTGGGGCCATAGAATTTTTTATCATTATTTTATCTTTGGAGATGTATCTGACATTTCAAATTTAAAAGTTTTCAAATCGTATCACTTTTCTTTTTATGTTAAGGTATAACTTATAATTCAACTCCATTATTAGCTTGGTCATATTGAGTTCTAGTATTATTTTAAGTTTATATTATATTTATATCTTATACGCTCCTTACATGATATTAACTTATAATAGTCATTGATAATTGATAACAAATGAAGACTTCTAAGGTTGTACTTCTCATATTATTTTCAAAAGAGATTGATCACATCATATCAACATAATTTTAATAAATATAATAATAATAATAATAATAATAATAATAATAATAATAATAATAATAATAATAATAATAATAATAATACAAAAATAATGATAACAATAATAATAGTAATCAATGAATATCAATTATGGAAAAAATAATAATAACAACATATTAGTTTTTTTATTATATATTTTGATTAGATCATATCAAGCTAAATAAGATAAAAATTAAATAAAGTAAGTAATAATGACTATTATTGACAAAAGACCAACTAATATAGACTTCTTACTATTTAACACTATTGATGTAATAAAAAATATTAATCTTCATTTTTTATAATGAATAACTAACATTCTCACTCTAAATTTTTCCTACTTTCCTATGATATTGCAGGTGCTATTATCTTATGGTACTAGATGGAATAATAGAAGTGGACTAATATTTAAATGGCATAGTAGTGTTATTCTTTTTTTTCTCTACTTTTATTTCTATTAGTATCAATGGATATTATATTTGTATATACATAAGTGATATAAATTTTATGAAAGTATATTGTTTCTAGATTTTGATGTAAGTGCTAGTATGGATTAGTTGCACATCTATATTATTTCATGGTTTATGAAGTTTTAAAAATTTTGAGTTATGGGTTAATGTTAATTTTTGGGTAGTACCAAGTTGAATATTTATAGATTTATAATTTTTCAGATAATATTAGATTTTGGATAAATAATGGATCGGATCGGGTCATTTCAAATTTATAGTTTTTCGGGTTATATCGGGTTTCGGGTGAATAGCGGGTCGGATCGGGTTTATTTCGGGCTTATGATTTCTCGGGTTATATCGGATATCGGATATGTATCGGATCGGGTCGGATAGATTTCGGGCTTTTAATTACTCGGATAAAATCGGATCGGATTTCTGACGGATCGAGTCGGTATTCGTCGGATTTTTCGGGTCGGGTCAACTTTTGCCGGCTATAGTAGCACCCCTCATATTTATATTTATTTTAATTAAACAAAAATTTTCAACTATAATTTTTAGAAGTATTACAATATACATTTTACATTTTTATATACTAAATTTTAGTACTTTAAACCCTAATTATGAAGTACATAATTAAATAACTAAAACTTAAAAACATACAATAAATTAGTGAGAATGAAGAAAAATTAATGATGGAGGAAAAGGCAACATCACTCGAATTAGGATGTCAATTATTTCGATAAAACACACATCCTAAAATTACATATTCACACTAAATATTTTTTTGTTAATAGCTAATGTAGATAGGTATTGTATAACATTTGTTAACAAAATAATTATTTTGAAAATTCAAAAACCTAAATTAGCTAATTTAAAATATTACTCAAATTAAAAAAAATGAAGGAAATTCTAGTCAATAAAGAAAGAAAAAAGAATGAAATAAATAAACATGCAAAGCATATCATATTTAAGTTAAATAAAACATTCAATCTAAAATTTCTTCTTCCTAATAGAATCATCTTTCCAAAATACTCTAGCATAAATGTTATAACAATAGTGATCTATAATCAAAGATTAAATAATTATTTATGAAAGTAGCTAATTTAAAAAATATCTCAAGAATAGGATAGAGAACTTTTTTCTTATATAATTTCATCTTGATGTGTATAATCCTCATTTTTTTTCTTTTTCTATATATCCTCATATTATCTAATCTTTCCATTTATTACTTCAAAAGTGAGAATATTTTAGATATGAACATGACCAACTTTAAAAATTATAGCCTATAAATAAATGTATTTAATAAAAATACTTTATTAATATAATTAATTATATTAAAAAAATAGGCTAAATTTTTTAAAATTTATTATCTCAAATAACTAATTTTAATAGATAATTTCAAATAAACATATAATTCTCAAAAGTTAAATACACAAAAGCCTGAGAAAGGACAGGAAGTCGTACAAAACAAAATCATCATGAACCATACGGAATATTAAAGCATTCATTCCTTTAATTCTCATGAACTTATATTTCATGGAAAACCCTAAGAACACAAATCTACCAACAGCAACACAATTCTTCAATTAATCATAATACACATTCTCTAAGCCCTCTCGCCTCTGATTCTTCTGGCAAGCTGAATGTCCTTAGGCATAATAGTGACTCTCTTAGCATGAATCGCACATAAATTCGTATCCTCAAACAATCCTACCAAGTAAGCTTCCGCTGCCTCTTGAAGCGCCGCAACGGCAGAGCTCTGGAATCGAAGATCAGTCTTGAAGTCCTGTGCGATCTCACGAACCAATCTCTGAAACGGCAGTTTTCGGATCAAAAGTTCTGTGCTCTTCTGGTACTTCCTGATTTCACGAAGTGCTACAGTTCCGGGACGGAACCTGTGTGGCTTCTTAACTCCGCCAGTGGCTGGGGCTGATTTTCTGGCGGCTTTGGTGGCAAGCTGTTTGCGAGGAGCCTTGCCGCCGGTGGATTTGCGAGCGGTTTGCTTAGTTCTTGCCATTTCAATTCAAAGTGAAAAAATAGCCTGTGTAGGATTCTTAACGAAATCTAGTGACGACTTTAATTGAGATTGTGATCGATGCTTTAACAAACGACAGGCCGTGGATATAATTTATAGGGGATGTGTTTAGGGAGGGGGAAGACGGTGAAATGAAATGCTTTAGCGGCGGGAGATTCAAAATACGATGAAAACCTTGACCGACAGCGTAGACTGTGATAGCCTTTTGTTGCCGTCGATTGCAGAACTTATCGACGGCCTCTGTTCGATAGGATTGGGTCACACGGATAGCAATCCCTTTCGGATATTATAAGTTTATAACTACTATATTTACTCGTGAGATCGAATATTATACGTGGCAATCGGTAGTACCGGTCCGGTTTTGATTAGATCATTTTTTAGTCGCATTATTTGCATGTTATTTTTTTTTTTTAGACTGATCGGCGGTTGGATCGGATTATTTTAGATCAAATTAAATTTAAATTATATTAAATTAATTAAATAAATGGATATGGAGGATAAAAAAAATACACATCAAGTTTGGGTATAGAATATCCATATCCATATCCATACTCATACTCATACTCATACACATATCTATATCCATTTACTAGATATATAATTATCATTTTACCCTTAATTTTAGAATAAATATAGTGTAAATTAAGGTTAAAAGTGTAATTTGGTTTAACTCTAAATAGATATATCCGTCGATTAATGGACTTATGTGTTGGATAATATTCATTAACGGGTACACAAATTATTCGTCGGATAATAGATATCCAATGAATAGGATATGGATATGCTAGTAGATACTTGTTCAAGGATACAAATATGATTCTAGACACGGATTTTCTTATTTGGTACGGGTATAAGTATGGGCATATCTACTCTAAATTTGCTTCGTTTACATCTCTATTTTGTCAGGTTTGGGTTAAGTAAGCTTATATTCAAGCTAACTTGACTGGTCGGGTTTGAGTTAGGTTGATGAATTAGGTCTTTTTTAGATTTTGATAGGTCGGATTGGGCTCGGACCAAGTTAATCCTAAATTGAATCACTTTAAATTGGGATCAAATCAAACATTGATTACTAAAATTAATCTAACTCATTAGCCTCATAGACAAGCATTAAGTTTAACTTCATGTAAGCGTATGGTTAATTATGTATTATTAATTATTATTTGTTTATTATTATAACTTTTTAATGTTGTTTTTTATGCAAAAAATAGTTAAAATTATAATATTGTTGGTGAATAAGTAAGTTCACAATAAAAGTAATATATATATAAGAGCTTTAAATAAATAATAAGATATGTGTATTTTTTTATATTCATAATTGGTTAATATCGAATTTAGTTTTGTAGAGTTGATGTCGGATCATGGATTAGGGTTTGGTCGAGTCAGATTTTATGCATGTCAAATCGGGTCAGGTCAACTTTTGACAACTCTATCAAATATCTATATTTATAGAATCTAATATGGGCAATGATATGGTAAATTAATAAATAATAAAACAAACATATTTCATAAACATTTAAATAGTCAACAATAGTAATTTGAGTCATGAAATAAAATTTAAAGGCAAATATTTGTTAAAAAATTGTAACATATGAAAGAAAAAATTTAATAAAAGTAATAAATCTTACTCAAAATTATAATTTAGATGATCTTATTTTGGTGCAATTATATTATTTTCAATGTTAAAATCAGTAACATGTGTAAAAAATCAGTAACAATGGCATAAATGTGAGAAGTATTTAATTATTATAGTAACCTTTTTATTTATTATTATTTTTCAAAATTTATATCACCTTTGTGTCTTTGTCCTTCTTTTTCTACTAGATTTTAGTAACTTAACAACAATTTGATAATAAAAAAAAATGGGAGGAAAAACTTGTGCTAAAAATTTTGACAAAAACTTTTCTTATTAAACTATTGAGGCGGGTAATGCATGCATGATATCTAATAATACTATTCTTTTTATACATTAATAAACATAAAATTTATCAATATCATAATAAAATTTTAATTTAAACATATTATTAGAGATCAACTTCAAAACAATTAGTGAAGTCACTTTAAATGAATATACCCTCAGAGCAAAATAAAATTATGTTCTTATTACCAATTGATTTCCCCTTTACGAAGAAAAAGAAAATGCAAATTGCTTCTATTCTTTAACTTTCTTACATACCATTTTTATGTAGTTCAATATATTTTTTCATCTTACCTTCTTATAATACATAAAACTTTTTATTTTGAATAATTTAGTTATCTAATATTCCTAAATTATAGGTAATATTTCTAAAATTTCCTTCATCTTTCTATTAGCATCTATTAGAGTTTGGGGCAGTATCTAATGCATGCATAATTTATAAGGGTTTGATTGCTTTAGACCTAAATCTTTATATATATATATATATATATATATGAATGTAATATAGTTGCTTAAGATATAATACCTATTATTTATAGTTCTATAGAGTATAGATGATAATATAACACAAAGCACAATGAAAATTATAATTAATTTTTCCCCATATAATGAATTACAATCTACAAACACTTGCTTAAAATAAATTTAAAACTTATAGCTAAAATGATAAAACAAACCACATATAATATCGTATAACATTATAATTATATGAATGAGAGCAATTGTATGACTTTTTAAATTACATTAATTAGATTTAATATTTGCTTGTTCACCATACATTAATAGTAATAACACATTTATGGTGTTGCCATGTAATACCCAACTTTTTACGGTGTTTAATGTATATTAATCTACGTACATTGTGATCTAAGTGTGTTTAAATCATGTTTAGATGTGTGTTTAAAGTTTGGTATTTAAAAGATTAGGCTTGGTTTGAAATTTAGGGCACAGGTGATTTTTAGGGCAAATATTCAAATGGTTTGGAGTATTGATCAGTTAGTTTGCTTCTTAAAAAGGATTGTTGAATCTAGGTGAACTGATATATTAGTTTGGGGTACTAGTTGGCTGGTTCGACTAAGCTAATTTTATTTGGGCATGATTTTAATTTTGAATCTTCATGGAATAATTTTGAAACTTTGTGATTATGTTTTGGGCTTTTTTATGATTTTTAGGCATTATTTTAGCCTTCCTAACCTATTTTAATTAGTTGCAATAGATTTATTGGTTTAGAATTCCAAAAGTAACCTTGATGACTTCATCCTTTTATCTGCTTCTTTTTTCTCTCTCTCTTCTATTGCTTTTAGATCTACAAGATTCCTTCATGCTTCTACCTTCTAATTCTCCACTTGATCCCCTAACCTCTACCCCCTTGTCTCCATTTGTTATTCTCTCTCAACATTACAGACATACATGTTTTTTCCCCAACACTTCACACCACCCTATGGCCACCCCTTCTTTCCCTTCTCCTCCTACTACACGATTTGAGAGCTAGTGGAAGTCAAGTTTTTGGTTTCCTCTCCTTATTAAACCTTTTCACTCTTTTCCTAACTCATTTCTCCTCATAAAATATTAAGTGCAAAAAAGGGTCTTACCCACCTCTCCTTTCTTTGCTCTTTGTTTTACCAAAATTCCCCTTGATGACCCTTCCAAGCCTTACTCTTCTCATATTTTTCTCTCTTGATCCTTATTCTAACCATTTCTTGGTTTTCCTTGAGCAAGGGTGAGTTGGATCTTGGAAAAGGGTTGCGTTTTGCTTTAGCTACTCTATTTACCTTGAGGAGGTTGATTCTTTCTGATTTTTCTCTTTAATATTTGATTTCATTTCAGTTCTTGTGAGTTTTTAAGGACTTTACTAAGTTTTAATATTATATTTTAAGGTGTTTAGGAGTTTGGAGTTTCTAGTTGAGAAGATTTTCACTCTCTTTTGGTGGGTTTTGCTAAGTGTTCCTATTTTGTGGAAAATGGTATGAGTAAGAAAAGTGTATCTTCTATGTCATTGCAAAAGCATGATTCTTAAAGATTAAAAAAAAATCGTTTCAGCATGTAAGGGTTGAGTAAATGAAAGAATGGGTAGAAAATCCTAACTTGAAATCTTGTGTGCCATAACCTTATGTGTATGATTTGAATTTGTGGCTTCCTTAAGCATTTTGATAATTTTAGCATCATCGGCATGGGTAGTATGATATATTGATTATTTTGCATAAGTTTATAGCATGAAAGAACATAATATAGGACTATTTCATTCTTTTAATGATCTTAATAAAGATGTAAGCATGATTTCAATATGTTATTGAGATTCTAAGAATTATTTAGGTATTTCACACGTTAATCCATGAATATTAGTTGTTAAAACCCTTATATGACATATGATTGATGCTCAAATTGAATGAGAAAATTTTAAAGAACTTGATTGTATATGAATGTGCATGATAGAGATTGTTTTTACCTTGATTGATCAGTTTGTCTAGGAGATCGATAGATTGGTCAACACGACCCATTGATCCTTGTGACACATCAACTAATGTGGAAGAATGATTCACCAGTTAGCATATGATTTCAGTGATCTTAGTCTTGGATTAGAGCTATCGATCGGTTTGACTAAATCTAACAATATATTATTAGAACACTCAATCAGTTGGGTTAACCAATCGACTTGTTCACGATGTAACACCCCCATTTTAGCACTTAAAATTTTCATTGTAAAGAGTTAGTGCAAAAGGCAAAACACAAAATACAAGGGTGTCAATAGGGATGACAATAAGATGGGTTTTACTTGAAATATGATGAGTTTTATTTGTTAAATGTGTAAATTGATTTTTTTAAATAGATATGGATATTAATATGGAGGAAGGGGAGAAATATCCATCAGGTTTGGGTAGACATAGGTAAGGGATTTTTAAATCCATATTCATCTTCATATCCATACCCTACCCGCATCTATTTATTTGATATAAAATTATATTTTTACCCTTCATTTATACAATTTTTAATATATTTTCTAAGGTTAAAAGTGAAAATATAATTAAACATTAATAATATAAGTATATAATTCTAGCATTGAATGGTTTTTAATTTATTTTAAATTTAATGGATTTTATACAAAACCCGATGGGTTTTACCCAATATATATACATAAATGAATATAAATAAATGAATATGGATATAGATATAGAGGAGGAAAAAAAAACCCATTGAGTTTGGGTACAGATATGGGTATATGTTTTTTTATTGGATTCTAAAAATAGATAGAAGATATCTAATCAATTGCCATCCCTAGGTGTTACATCACATCTAACATAGAAGAGTCACTACTTATACCTAGTCTATGTCATGTGCAAGGTAAAAGTAACCTCATACATAAGAATTAGGTGAGAGAATGTAACACCCTCAAAATTCACTACTGAAAAAATTCGTTTAATTGAAAGAAACTTTGTGGAAGCAATTAATAAACAGTGAACTTTGGGAGTATTACCGCCACACTTAGTACCAGACCGGTTCACTCCTACCATTCTAGTACTAAGTGCTAAGGCTAAAAGTGTAAAATACAATTTACAATCCATTTTCAAATCAAAGTAACGCATCAAATCATTTACAAGAATAAAATCCACCAATGATGGTTACTTTAACAACGTTAACATTAAAACCAGGAATTTAAAAGAGAAAGAGAAAAACCCTAACGGTACCGGATAATTCCTTACTCTCTTTCCCGTTGCCCACTTGAGTAGCACCTGAAAAGACCTGCAAGGGGCACTACCCATTGAATAGGCAGGGGCCCCACGAAGGGAACCCTTTAGTACTATAGTACCGAGTAACCCTTTAATACCACACTTAAAAACAAGTCCGCAATGCAACACATAATGCAAGCTATAGACATATGCAATGAGAGGTGCATACATAACAATCACATATATAACAAGGCTACCACATATCAACAAGTTATAAGGTACGATCGATACTTTTGGGCCTTAAGTCATTAGTCTATTATTATTCAATCATCTCTTTGGTTATATCCAAGTGAGTGCGGGAACCCCACTATTATAGCCGGTGGATCGATCACTTATAGGATAGAATGCACCTAACCACTATTATATGCCGTTGGATCGGTCTCCAGGGTAAAACGCTCCGGGCCACTATTATTCGCCGGTGGACCGGTCTAGCCCCGACTCACATGGTATTCCACTATAAGTGATTAGTATTTTTTCCATAACTTTATTCACATACATAACTGGTTTTATTGAGCTCGAGACCCCCACTATTTTAGCCGGTGGACCGGAATACATATAATCATCATCTAGGGAAAAAAGCTCCTGGGCCACTATTATATCTGATGGACCGGTACTCAATATCACTTGCCAGGGCAACACGCTCTTGGGCCACTATTATAATCGGTGGATCGGTACTCATTATCATAAGTCAGCTGGGCCCAACTCATTAATCTTTCACTTTCATGATTAGTATTTTTCCTTTCTTTAATCAGCACAACAATTCTATTTATTTGCCTCGATAGGGAGATCAAGAACCCGGGACACAAAGGTACACCGGTCGTACCGGTGCATATAAGCTACTAAGTACCCTTCAACCACGAACCCAGGGACGCAAAGGTACCCTGGTTGTACTGGTGCATAAAGCTACTCAGTACCCTACGGACAAGTATAACCAGTTCTAACTCATGTTATCTTTTACTTTAGATGTTAATGTCTTATTAGACTATTGATTATTTATCTCAAGATCATTAGGTAGATACATATATATATGAAGGACATACCATCCAAAATTAACAAATTTATTCAAATCACATAAAACACAACCGCATGCAGATCGAAACATCCCCAAGGAAAAAGCTATTTTCCCCCTAAAAAAATTCTAATTTCACAAGATAAGCATAAATTCTTCTATAATACTCATTTTAACACCAAATTTAGTACACATCTCTAAAATATTATTATTAACAATATATCTAAAAATTAAGGTCTAACTTCAACATCTTCCATATGAGAAAACAACCCTACCTCTAGGGTTATCGTTCACCATTTCTACAAAACCCTAGTTTCACAAGTTAGTCTTAACTTTTCCCTTATAACTCATTTAACCACCGAATTTAATATACATCCAAAAAATATTATTAATGATAATATATATGAAAATAAGTTTTAACTTCAATGTCTTACACATGCGATGATGACCTCGCCTCTAGGGTTATTATTCCCAATTTAAGTTTTTTTTTAGTTTATTAGACTCGGGACACTTATAATTACTCCTAGTATTGCACATAATAAATTTATAATAATTTGAACCAATTGTCACATTAAGATACCAAATATTCCATATTTAACCCATCATGACCAAAACACCCTTAAGATAGTCAAAACACCCATATTCTCTTAAAAACCTTATGAGTTTGATATTATTGATTCCCAAATTCCAATATATATCATCATGAAACAACTTTACCATCTTCATTAACCAATTTTCATACATAGTCAAACCACCATAAAATACCATAGTCATACTAACACACTTAGGGTTTCTAAATGAGACTTATCACAATAATAACATATAAGCTCATGTTCATCACATATTACTTACTTTCCATATATTCGATACCACATCACCGTATAACACATTATCAACATGAAATTAACATCATAATAATACCAACCATGAGTTTTCAAACACATTTACACATTGCATACAAAAATCCTAAATATGACATATATCTTTACCAAAAACATATTCAGTCTCTAAACACATATGATTCCTCCTCCAAGATAAGTGGAAATCACCTAATAATCAAGGACAATACCTCATTAGAACTAAATAAAACAATCAATGATAGATCAGGCAAAGGAGGGTGGAAAATGGAGCAAAATCAAAACACATGAGACTTAGCACAAAGGGAGTTGGTTATATGGAATTGTGGCATAACCAAGGAGGGAGTTACCAAATAGACTCACGTAGCTAGGGGATTGTTGCATGAGGTTGATACATGATGCTAAAAAAATGGCACCAAACTAAGCATTAGTGTTGAAAGTGGGGAGATAACTTTCAACAAAATTCAAAAAGATAGAATGGAGATGAGGAAGAATAAAAAATGAAACTTGGTTTTGAAACCTTCACACCCAAGTACTTACATCAACCAACTATAGTTATGACTCTTATCATAAATGGTGTAACATTTACAAGCAATTCAAGCATTATACACACTAATGAGTGTCAAATAACAAGAGAGTTTTTTTTCAACCAGAATGATATGCCTTTTTTTGTAGTCTCACCCTCCTTTTTATAAGTGGGAGTTAAAAACTAAGATTAGAAAATAGGTTACCATGTAGGTTAATTTTAGTACACCCTTACCCTTGGCTGATGTTATAAATGCTAGCTAAAATAAACAACTCTACTCAACTAATGCTGATTGTGTGTTGAGAATCTAGCTGTAATACCCCATCGTATTACTATTTAATCTTATATCATTAATACCCTAATTTGATTCTAATATTGAGAAAATTTTATTTTTGTGTTAACTAAGTTTCTTAATCCTAAAATTTTAACTGAATTTAAATCTTTGACCCAGAAAAACCATATCTTGTAACCTAATCTTAAATCCGCTAAAATTTTATCACTAATTCTACCTATTTTAGATAATCTAAAATCATCTAAAACTAATCCGAAACCTTTTCTCATTTTCCTTTTCTTTCTCCTTTCCTTTTTCACTTCCCTTTCTCCCATCTTCTTCTTGTTTCATAATAGTTGACCACCCCTTCTACAATTTTACAACTTACACCTACCATCATCCATCACTCTCACCCTACTACAGCATCCATCATCACCATCATCCCTCATCCCTTCCATCCTCGTGCTTCCACTCTGCCCTACAATGCACACCTCCCATCCGCCTTGCCATTTTCCTTTTTCACACAACATACACTCACACACACCATCACTATCACCTGCCTGCACCACCTGCAATCTCCTCAACACTGAACCATCATCTCTACTGCCATCCTTCATGCTTACCTACCACCCTTTACGTCATTTGTCGCATGCCTCCCTCTATTTTTTTCTTTCACTCATTTGCACGACCATATTATAACACCCCCATTTTTAGTACTTAAAATTTTTATTTTGTAGAAGGGTTAATTACCAAAGATAAGGGGTGTTACCACCACACGTAGCATAAGTTTGGTTCCCTCACCTTTCTTATGCCATATGCTAAGGCTAAAACCAACCAAACTAAAAAGAAATTAGCAGAAATAAAAGAGATTACATAAATAGAGGTTACGGATAAATATTTTCTGTACAATAATGATAATCAAAATATAGTTAGGGACATAAGAGTCTAAAGGAAAAACCAGTACAACAAAAACTAGTACTCATAGGTACAACACCAGTTTGCCCTAACTCTTAGACTCATATGCCCATTCTGAGAATAGAAACTCTTCTCAAGGGCTCCACTTATCCTGGCCACTCTTATAAGCTTCATGCCACTCCATGGCCTTTATATAGTCATCTATAAATGAAGTATAAGTAAATCATAATACCTCACAAGAGGTAGCATACCCACATTGCACATAATTACGCAATGATCCAAACCATGCTCAAACACAAGCACATACCATAAAAATATATAATAAATCATGGATCAATATATACATATAATTATATTCCATTAGAGTATCATGCTCGACCATCAACTATACTCAACAAATTCACATCATTTCAATCACAAGAACCATATCAAAATCCATGACAAAACCAACTAATCAAATTAATTCCAATTAACATAGTAGGGCACTGAGGCAACTATCAAACCATCAATCCAATATATACCAAAAACTGAGGTAGGGCACTAAGGCAACTACCAAACCCAACAATACATACGAATGCCTCCAACAAGTATTCCATTATTATTTATATTACTTGAGGGGATACAATCAATCTAGGGACATTGAGGTATACCCGGTCATATTGATGCACGAAGGAAACATAATACCCATACTCTAGAACCTAGGGACATAGCGGTATGCTTGATCATGCCCGCACACATAGGCAACACAATATCCTCCAACCTCGTTCACCTAATCCTTAAGTATCAATACCCCTTGGTTACCTATAGAGTAGATAATGGCCTTGTTGGGGTATAGAGGCACACCAGCGAACCAACTTAAATGAGGGCTAACACCTCATCTTTGGGGTAGCTAACCCTAGAGAGCAACCATTCCCAAACTCGAGATCTTCCACTTTAAGTATTAGTATTTTATGAGGTGATCACAAACATTTCATACCGCATAATCATTTCCATTTCCATACTTAACCATTTTCCATTATTTCTAGTTATTCATATAAACCCTAAGGTCATTAGTCTATGTCAAAGTCAAATTCAACACTAAGGTAACTCTAAAAAAATTCTAAGGCCATCCTATCTCAAGTTATTCATATTAGGTGCATTAGGTCAAAAATGACCAAAATGCCCTCAAAACCATAATTTTGTAATTTTTATCCAATTCCTTACCAAAAATTATTATTATGAGTAATTTGTCATGAAAAGGCTAAAAAATAATTATTCCCAACATTTTAGCATGTAGGTAATTTTTACCATTTAGCGGTTGACTGTATTTTCCACTTTTCATGCATTTATTGAGTTGCACTCTCAAAAATCCTAATCATGCAATATTTATGTGTCACACATTCCATGCTGAATGTATATATATAATTTAAGCATAACATGGCATTTATTAAGGTAATTATCATCATGGTTCATGTAGGGGGAATATCTCTAACCCTAGAACATGCGAATAGCAATTATCGTATTCTAACCCTAATCATGCGTATATGTTTTTATACCTTTTATATCAACCCTAAATACCATACAATGGTGATCATGAATTACTTAACATGCCATTTAAATTATCACTTGACAAGCATGCAACCTTAATAAAACCCTAGGCATGTATATGTAAACCATACAACACGTTACTCATGCATATACTCCATTTTCGATAATCGTAGTTATCATTTTATTATACATGTCATGATACTTGAAGAATATAGAACCCTAATATGATTATAGATCAAAAAAATCCTAGCATTATTGCACATAAATTCTACCACCTTATGAGTGATTGGATTTACCTAAATCCAAGATTACACAAAAGCGCCAAAAACCGTCTTCTCTTAGATCCTCAAATATTACCTAATAAATTAACACACAATCACATACATATATTAGAATATAATATTATAAAACAATAATCCACAAATACTAAAATAATTTAGAGCTACTAACTAGTCGAATAAGTTAGAGTAAAATCAAAAAATCTTAGCACCAAAGGAGGGAGGCTTTCAGCTGAGACAGTGGAGGATGGTAATGGTGGACTTGGCTAGCACTTGGGAGGGGAGAACAGAAGAAAATGTGCATAAAAGGGGGAAGAAAAGGTGCAGCACAAAGGGTCGAAGGAGGGGAAGGAGCTTCTGTGGAAAATAGTGCAGCACAAAGGGGGAGCTTCGGCTAAAATGGCTGAAGGTAGGTGTGTTGGGCTTCGGTGGAGTTTGCTACAAGTTAGGGAGGGGTTGTAGTAGCTCTTGCTGTAGCTAGAGGGGTAGGAATGCAAAATCTTGCTATAGAAAAGCTAGGGGCTGCAGCAAGGAGAAGAGGTTTGGTGGAAGTTTTCGGTTGGTATTTTGTGTGTAGTTTGGGGGTGGTTACGGAAAATTTTTGCTACAGCTTGGAGGGTTGTTTTTGCCAATTTTGCTACAGCTTGGGGGTGGGGAATGGAATTTATTGCTACATCAAAGGTAGGGGTTGCAGCAAGGGAATGTGCAGCAAAGAGAAGAGGTTTGGTGGGAGTTTCCAATGGGGTAAAAATGGTGGAAAAAAAGAACGACGATTGGGTTTTTTTCTTACGTGAGGGAGCTCAGGAGAAGGAGGGAGTGTGTGGGCCGTTTGGGAGGGTTAACACACGATATAAAATAGGTAAAATGGAGAGGTTAAGAAGAGCATGACATGTAGGAAAATGAGGATCAAAACTAGGAGGAGGGAATTGTGCATGGTAGGAGAGTAGCATCATGGATGGTAGTACTGAGGAGGAACGGTAGGGTGAGTTTAGTAAATTCAGTATAGGGTATGGGTAAATTATTTAGGCAAATATTTAGGGTAAAATATTCAAATAAAGATTATTTAATTACCAAAATAGATTTATCAAACGACATGGATACTGGTTACAATCCCAATCTAGGTTTAAATTTTAATACGCGCCCTCTAACATATTTTAGCCTAATTAAATTTTATAACTACATATATTGACAATATATTTAATATCAAATATCCTTAAATAATTATTAAAACTAATACACATAATTGCTAGTTATAATTAGGGTTTCTAAAAGTGGGGTATTACACACACACACACACACACACGTATACACACACACTATATACTATCCTTCTCCCTCATTTGTTTGTGCCATTTCTTACCCAAAAATGTCCAAAAAAACCCTACATAAGCTCCTTTTCCTTTTTTATTCCTCTTTTCTTCTTCTTGGGTGGTCGTGCCCTATTTTGCATGACCGAGCCACCTCCATCACCACCATAACCACCGTGCCCTACCATACACTACCCAACACCGGTGGACCAACCACCTAGGGTTGCCCCATCCTTTCCCATCACTGTCATCGGCCATCACTGCCAACTACCGCCCCTTTTTCCCTTTTCTTCCTTGCATCCTTCGTGTTTTTTTAAATGCATGGCCTCAAATACGGTTGTGCAACACTAAAATTTCTTATCGTAGGCTCGTGCAACTTAGCATAGCCTACCCATGCACCCTCGCACGGCCTGTCGCATGCCCGTGCACGTGTGTTTAACTAAGTTTGTTCTACCCAATGATTGAGCATGACCATGCCACTTCGCATAGCTTGGTCGTGCACGATTCAAACTCTTGACTAGGGTATGCACTGCCTGTAGTATGGCCGTGTAGCTAGAGCCGGCAAAAGTTAGCCCAACCCACCCAACCTAACTCGAGCCAAACTTAAATCGATAAAACCCAAAAAAATTTAGCAACCCGACCTGACACTCACTCGACCCAGCACTAACTTGATAATAATTAACCCAACTCAATCCTAACCCATATCTTCTGGCAACTCTAGCTTATAATCATTATAGCCTATTTTTTTGAAGAATCTAGATGACACATAGCCCCTAGGCATCAACTTATCCTTTCATCTTATGGGGAACTATTCTTTGCGTAAGTGAAGCCAAGCTAAATCTTCGGGCTCATACAAATGTTTTTTACGGTGCATGTTGGCCCTTATTTTATTTAGTTCATTCACTTTCTTAATTTCTTGTTACTTGATCATGAAGTCTTTTCATGCTTTTGGTTTGGTCCGAAGCCTCAAAACTTATTATTTCACCTACGGGGAGGGCTATGAGGTGTATGGGTTATGTAGGGTTTACCCTATAAATAACCTCAAATAGGAAGCGTTTAGTAGCATATGTTGGGGACCAATTATATGTAAACTTGACAAAATCTAACTTTGATGTCCCAATCTCGTAAGGATTTATGGACTAAGCTCCGAAGGATCATAGCGAGGGTCTAGTTGGTTACTTTAGTTTTTCCATTAGTTTGTGGATGGTCGGCGGTAAAAATAGGAGTTTTATACTAACTAACCTCCACAAGGTCTTCCAAAAGTAGCTAAGGAACTTGGTATCCCTATTTGAAACAATGGATTTGAGTATACCATATAACATGGCTATCTCTTTGAAGAAGAGATTGGCTATATAATAGGTCTCATCCATTTTATGACAAGTAACGAAATAAGCCATCTTAGAAAACTAATCTACCAACACCATAATATCATCATGTTGCCTTTGTGTTTGAGGAAATGCTAAAATTAAATCCATGGTAGCATGATCCTATGGGTAGTTGGGGATGGGGAGGGGAGTATAAGGACTCTTAGACTTTTTTCATATGGCACATCTCACAACTACCTATCATTCTAAATAAAAATAAGTGTTCTTGAAGCACATCCACCATTTTGTTAATCCCAAAGTGACCTACAAGTCCTCCACTATGTACTTGTCGGATAAGTATAGCTCGAATTGGGCTTCGAGGTACACATAACTTGTTATTTTTGGATATGAACCCATCTTGCAAGGTGAATGATCCCTTTACTTTTTTAGGGTCTCGAAAGTAGCTCCTAAAGTCTTCACCTTCTTGGTATAGTTCCTTAATTCAACTAAACCCTAGGATTCTTGGCTCTAGTAGAGAAGTCATACAATATCTCCTAGAGAGGGTGTTGGCCACAACATTAGTCTTTCTGCTCTTATATTTAGCTAAAAATGAGAAGGACTATAAGAATATTACCCATCATGTTGTCTAGGATTATGCTTGTGTTAATTGTTGATGTACTTGAGTAACTTATGATTGAGGTGTAATACAAATTGTTGGGGCCTTAGGTAATGTGACTAGTGATCTAAAGCCCTTAGAAATTGCATAAAACTCCTTGTCATAAGTGCTATAATTCATGCAGGATTCATTAAGCTTCTCACTAAAATAGGCCACAGGCTTTCCTTCTTAGATGAGAACTGCCTCAATGTCTATTCTGCTAGCATCATACTCTAGCTTAAATGGTATCTAGAGGTCGGGTAAGGTCAAGATAGGTTCTTATCCCAACTAGGGTTGTAAATGATCAAAGCCGAGCCAAACACTCACGGGATCTAGCTTAGCTTGTTTAACTAAATGAGCCTAAATTAAGGCTTGGGCTTGGCTTGTTTAACTAAAAAAATGAGCCGAGTTGAGCTCATGAGCCATAGCCAAAAAATGAACTGAGCCTCACTTTTTTGTGCTAAGGCTTGGAGTGAGGCTTGGGATAGGCTCATTTAACTAAAAAAATGAGCCAAATTGAGCTTTTAACGAGCCAAACCGAATATCGAACTAGCTTAGCTCATTTATAGCCCTAGTCCTAACTTGGTCTTGATCACTTCAAAAGCATCTTGAGCTACCCTTGTCCAATGTAACTCTCCTTTCTTCATGCATTCAGTGATGGGAGCTAAGAGAGTGCTAAATCCCTTGATGAATCTTTGATAAAAAGAAGCAAGTCCATAGAAGGACCTCATATGAGTAATGTTGCTCAGGGTTAGCCATGTCTTGATAGCTTTAATATTAGATTCGTTCATGGCTATCCCATCCTTAAATATAGCAAAGCCTAGGAATGTAACCCTAGTAACACATAATTCTCATTTTTCTATCTTGGCATACAATTTGGTTTTTTAAGGGCAAGAAATACAAGCTCAAGGTGCTTTACATGTTCATTTTCATTTGGACCATACACAAAAATGTCGTTAAAATAAAATAAAAAAACTTGGTAATGAATGGCCTAAGTACCTCATTCATAAGTCTCATGGAGGTACTAGGAGCATTTGACAACCTGAAGGGCATTACCATCCACTAATACATCTCTCTCTCTTTTTAATGTTATTTTCCACTCATTGCCTTCATGTAAATTTGGTAATAATGAATATAAAGGTTCATTTTGGAGAAAAGAGATGCACCATGCAAAAAATAAGCAAGTCGTCAAGTCTAGGTATGTGATATCTATAATTGATGGTGATGTTATTGATAGCTCTACTATCAACACACATCCTTATAGAGTTGTCATTCTTTGGCATTAGCAAAGCGGGTGCTGCACATGGACTAAGGGATTCTCAAATTAACCCCTTGGTTAGTAGTTCTTCCACTTGTTTATGAATATCCATGGATTCCTTGGGATTATAACTATAAGCTTCCTTGTTATGCAAGACAACATAGGGTATAAGATCTATTTAGTGCTCTATGACTTATATGGGGGTAATACATGGGGTAAGTCATTTGGAAACACATCTCTAAACCTTTCTAATAAGTCCCTAAACCTAGGGTCCATGGGTGTCTCCTCTTAATTTTTTCTTACCAATAATAATAAATACAACATTCTTCCTTTATTTAAAGCCCTAGATGCACGTTTTTCATCTATGAACAAGGAATTTTGACATTTGGTGGTGCATCCATCCACAGTCAGTTGTGGCTACAAGGGTGTGAACATGATGTTCTTCCTAAAATAATTTAAAGTGTAGGTTTTCTTCCTCCCATCATGAGTCACATGGAAATCATATCGCCAAGGGTGACCCAAAATCAAGTGGCATGCATCCATAGGGACTATATCACACAACACATGGTCATAGTAGGTTTTTCCAATGGAAAAATCCATAGGTACCTGCTTGGTCACCTCCACAATACTGCCACTATTAAACTATTGTGATTGGTATGGTTTGGTGTGGGGTGTGGTGGCCAAACCTAGTTTTTCCACCAATGTGTATAAAGCCACCTTGGCATAACTCTCACGATCCACAATGAGGGAGCAAACCTTACTGCTGAGGGTGCATTTTAGTCAAACAATGCACTCCCTTTGTCTATCTTCAACTTAGCTTTCTTTGGCATAAAAAATCAGCTTCACCATAAGAGCTTCTCCTACATCAGGAGGTTCCTCATCCTCTTCTTCTTCTTTATGGGCCTAGTCATCTCCATCAACATCCTCCTTGGGTATGGATTCATTGAGCTCCACAAGTGTCATGACCTTTCATTTAAGGAATTCATTTTGGTAATTCCTTACTCCCTAGCACTTGAAGCACCTCACATTTCGTGTCTTACTCGACTCACCCCCAATTTCTCTACCTTTCCTTTTCAAGTCAAATTTGATAGGGTGGTGGGTATCTTATATGGTTTTGGCATTTTTTTTGGGAGGAAGCACACTTGGTTTTTTTTATGCTAAACCGAGTGGTCCTATTCTTCTTATTATGATTTTCAACTTTACTAGCCAAGTGGAAGACCTCATATAAGGTGTAGTACATTTTCAACTCTAATTTCTAGCAACGTCTTACTTAAGTCCTCCCACGAACCATGACATGGTGTGATCTTGACTTTCTTCAAAGCCAAGCCTTAGCATTAATTTTTCAAACTCTTGAATATACCCTTCTAAACTCATGGGCCCTTAACTTAGAGAAGATAATTTGCTGAACTAGTCTTGAGTGTATGAAGATGGCATACATCTTTCCCACATAAGCTTCTTCATTTTTTTCCATGACTTAATGTTCAATTTTCCCTTCCTTCTTCTTTGGTTGGTAAGGTTTTCCAACCAAATATAGGTATGGCCCTTGAGCTTCAAAGTGGATGCTTTGAATCTTTTGTCATCCTTATAACCCTTGGCATCAAAGAGCCTAGAGCACCTCAACTCCCACTTTAGGAATTCTTCTAGATTTTGTTGGCCTTTGAACTCTGGGATCTTGATTTTAACATCCCCAAAATCTCTTCCCTTTTCTTTCCCCCTTCTCCTTAGATCACAAGAGTATTCACTCATTAAAGAGCCATCCTCACTTGAAAGATTTTCCACTCCATAGGGCTATTTTACTTCAAGGGGGTTTGGTTGTGGCACGATTTTGGGGTGTTGGTGTTTGGGATAAGTTGTTGTAGGAGGGTTTGGATATGGCCTAATTCTTCTTAAAACAATACCAATGTTTAATCTATATGTTGAGTGTATCATTGCAAAGATTTAATGGCATGATTTATTCTTTCATTGTGTGCCTCATTGAGGTTTAAGCCCCTAGGTATGGGATGATCATCTATACGTTGAGTGTATCATTCCTTTAAAGGTTTCTGGATTTTTTTAAGAAAATTTTTCTTTCTTACAGGGAATGATTTTAAAGGGGCTGTTTGGGGTAAATTATTTTCTTGTTTAAGTTTGCTCAAAAGGGCTGCAATGACACAAAAAAGTGTTGGAAGTTGAAAACTCTTCTCTAGTTTATAGGTAGACTTTTGACTTGGCTAATAGGTTTACAAAAAAAAATTGTGATTTTCTGGCTTAGACAAAGGATGAGAAATGAGGATAAGTAACTCGATTTAGAACAACCTAAGCACTTATACCGATTTGATGCATGATTGATACAAATTGGGGTAAGTTAGGCTAGATGAGTGGCAGTTGAGAATGACCACCAAAAATAGGCTCGGAAATGGGGATGAATATGAGAAAATATATGAACTTAGTACCCCTTAATTCATATACTTGAACCCACCACTTGTGTAATGCAGCAATTGAGATAAAAGAGACAAGAATTTTGAGAGAAAAATCAACCAAGGTATGCACTAACCATGGAGGTATGTATTTGAACCATAATGAAAGAATGGTAGGAAAAAGACCCTTCCATTCAGCCATTCCTTGCTTTTATAGAGGACTATAATTATCTAATTACAAAGTAACCATGTCCAGCTAGATATATGGTTTGGTTAGAATTTAAACTATATGTTTACTCATCATGTAACTATCCTAGTTTAATTCTAACCAAACCTTGCATAGTTTTCCCTATCCCATCTTGGTCGTGCATTTCTCCCTCTCCCATTCCATGCATGGCTGATTTGGGTTGAGTGCAAGTAATCTCCCCTAAGTACATCCTATTACATGATTATAGATAAATAGAATGCTAACAAATAAATTCAACCTGCAATGAGGCTTCCACTAGTACAAAAGGTGAGGAGTTTAAGACTCTAAAAGTTACCATAACTCTACACTTGTAGGCTGCCAACTTTCTCCTTCCTTTTTTCTTTGTAGGCTGTCAAGTTTGGGTCCCTACTTGGCTTGTTCTACAAGCTAGAATGGTGGAAGGGAAGGCTGTGATCTATAGCTTGTAAGGGAGTCTTGAAATGGTGTAGATTTAGGGTGGGAAAAGTGATTGCAAAGTTCACATACTTGGAGAGAGAAAGGTGGATGGAAAGTGGCTCTAAAGTGAGTGCAAATAGCTTGGTATTTTGGCTACAAAAATAGGATGAGCTTGCATGATTTTTGCATGGCTCTTTATTTTCCATGGAAGGGGGTTTTTAAGGGGTTGTTTGGGTTTTTCTTAGTTAAGTTACAAAAAGGATAGGGTGGGAAGGCAAGTTGCAAGTCTTATATGGCCTCCTTAGTAGTGGGAAAATTAGGGAGATAATTTATTTGAGTCTTTCCCAAGTTAGAAGAGTTTTTGGTTTTTCTAATTTAGGGAGAAAAATGGTTAATGTTGGATTTGGTGAAGGGTAGGAAGGGGATGCTCCGACATCACAAGGCTAAAACCATTAAAATGTGAACCAAGATGATGTACATGGGGTATAGTTGGGTCAAGCTAGGTTGAAGTTTGTATATGGGTTCTTGCAACCTGAAAGATAAGAAAATGAAATAGAGGTTAAAGATGAAGATAAAATCTAATATTTCATAGCTCCTTATATTATATAGTTGAAGATACCATATAAGGTATTCAACACTTAGGATAAAATTAGTAAGATTTTATGGGATAGGTTTCAAACTCTTGCACTTGAGTATGAAAGGTAGGGGAGATAAAAAAATAAGAGCACATGGTAGCCAAATATGAGTTGTCCTCTATTAATACTCAACTTAACACTTATAGGGCTTGGTTGATGCTATTTTTGTTACAGCTTGACTACCTAATACATATGGATTAAATAATTTAATTTTAACAATATATTTTAGTTAAAATGAAACAAAAACTAACCCTCCCAAGCCCTTCATGTGCTCCCATATTGGGGATCTGGTTGCTATTACATAAATTAGATAAAAGTACATAAAAATAAGCTTAAATAAGATCCTAACAAATCATATGAAAAAGGAAAGAGATAAGACATTCTTAGATTGTAAGATACCCAAAAGTGTAAATAATATCTTCATATGAGATAGGAAAGCAAAGAAGGTCTAGATGGCAACACATTAGTTTTGAAAATGACCTTTTCAATATTGAAAATGACCTCAGCATGACCAACTCTTATGTTGCTTGTTTAAGGCACCATAAAGCTAAATATGACCACTAAATCAACTTCTTTGTATACATTATTTTAGAGTTGAGTTGCTTGATATAAATTGCTAAAAAGATTTCTTTCAACTCCCAAAATTTTATGGCTCCTCACCAAGGCTTGTCCTAATCCACTTTGAACCATTTTAGAAGTTGGAAAAATTAAATGGCTGACTTGCATGACTAGGGCTGATTTGCATGGCTAAGGTTAGCTAATTAATTTAACCTAAGCGATGAGGGTTTTATTAATACCCTGATTCTTAGGAAAATTAATAGCTAAGCTATTATCACATGTGTTAGATGATGTCATATTAAAAGATAAATATAAAATAAGAGCATCTTTATAAACATAAATATGAGTTTGGAGGTTAACTCTGAGTACAATGTCAAAATACATACAAAAAAGATACCATGGAGGTAAGAGTCCCAAAAGTTACCTGAATAAAACTATTCCCTAGATAACATGACTTTATGCCCCTACAAAACATCACTCTACCCTATTTAGAGTATTGTAGGCATCAAAATCATCTAATGGGTCCTCAATGACATGCACAAAAGTATCAGGATCATCTAATTGTGGGAATGAGAAGCAACCATAAAAAGGATGGTCTGTACGCTATGTACTGAGTAAAGTGACAATACTGTCAAGTTAAAGATACATTTAAATCCATACATTCATATAATAGAGTAAGCACACAAGAGAAACACATAATAAATCACAAGTTAGGTACTGATCCAAGCCTTTTGTTAGATATAAATTTTTTCATTCTTTTAGTTACATTAAGTTTAGGAACCCCACTATTATTAAACTAGTGAAACGACGTAAAGCACCTCTTAGAGACAACACACATGAGATAATATTATCATTTAGTGGAACAAACCCAGCACCTCTTATGGAAAAATGCTCTTGAGCCACAATTCTTAAACCGGAGGAATGGCCTGAAGCTCCTCTCTAGGACAACAAACCTAAGTCACTATTGTCATTTGGTAGAATGGACCCACCACCTCGAACCTGAATCACATAATCTTCCAATTTATTCATTAATATCTCACCCATTAGGTTAATTATCTCAAATCATATTATGATTCCCATTGAAATTAGGGCCTCATTATTCTTAATTTGATGGAATAAACTAATGTACCTCTTAGAGAAAAATTCTCCTGAGGTTCCATTATAGTCCAGTGGAATAGACCCATAAAACACCTCTTAGGGAGACACATTTTATTAGCCACTCTGCTTAAGCTAGTGTAATGATCTTAAACAGCTCTCAAGGATAACACACTCAAGTCACTATTATCATACGGTAGAATGGACCTATAAAACACCTTGGCCCAAATCACATGATCTTTCACTTTAAATGACGAATGTCTTATTCATGATTTATTTTAAAAGTATAAAACATATTTAAAGTAGGAAAATTACATAACAAAGATTATAAGGTCGTTCTTTAGGGTTAAGACCCTTCTGTTCCCCAAAAACCCTAATTTCACATTTTTGTCATAACTCTTCTTCTATTATTATTTTATCTACCAAATTTAGTACATATTCCTTAAATATTATTATTATTATCAGTGGAATATAATTTCAAGGCCTAAATATAAGGTCTTTCACATGCGATAATAGCCCTATATCAAGAGTTACTATTCCTAAAATACATAAACCTTAATTTCACAAGTATATCATAACATTTCCTATAGGGCCCATATAATTACCAAATTTAATATACATTCCCAAAACACTAGTATTAAACAAAATATTTAAATTTTGTGCTCTAACTATACCATTTCACACATGTGATAATAACCTTTTCGTTTTATGGTTACTATTCCCAAATAAAGATATATTCATAACTTTATTAAACTTAGGCCATTCACAACTACTTTAAATACTTCATATAACTTCCTTAGAATATTTTATATAGTGGAACACATTAAAATACCATGATTACCATATTATACCCATATTAACCAAAAGTTCCTTACCGATAATATAAGCCCTTATTTCATGTAGATCTTACATATATTGATAAAATTCTTTTAAAATCCTCCATTTATCTCCATATAACTTATTATAATCATTTCACACTCATCATAACTTAATAAATCCATATTAAAACCTTATATCACACCAAGGATTTCCACACAGAATATTATCGTACAATATCATAATAACTTATTTTTCCATCATATAATATCAAATATCATATTATAGCATTAAAAATCATACATTTAATCACATAATAGTAATATAATGGTTTCACAAAAGACCATGCATAACACAAAATCACAACAAATATCCTTATAAAAATGAACCCTGTCTCTAATCATGCTTATCCTATCCCACCTCTTCTAAAACCTCTAGAATATCACCTAAGAAACTATAATAAAACATAATTAGGATTACACCACATAATTAAGGAAATGTTAAGGATATATAATGGTGAAACAAAGGAGGAAAACCAAACCAACTAAGGTGAGTGTTTGGGAAAATTTTGCGCAACCAAATGGGGATCAACAGTTGGTTTGGCCATGATGAAGGGTGGAGTAATGAATGGTTGTGATATTACAAGGGGTGTTCACTAATAGAAATGGCTAAATAAAGGGGGTGTTCATTGGTTAGTTTGGTTGAATGGTGATGGTGTGGTACGATAGTTGTTGCTGCAACCAAGGGAAGAAAATGAAGACAAGATCTATGGTGATAATAATCGAAAGGAGGGGCGAGGATTGATGGTTTTGGTTGTTGGTTGTGGGGAGGTCCAATGAAATTCATTGGTGGTAAGGGTGGTGCTTTGGTGTATGTCGTTGTAAGTAATAGAGGTGCTTCGGTAGGGGATGCCTATGGTAGTTTTTGGGGGCTATTTTGGCGACGATGAGGAGGTAAATGAAGGAAAGTAGGATACAATTGGTGGTGTAGTATAATACCCTAAAAATTTTCTTAGCCGAATCTTGCGTCATTAGCACCCTAATCTAATACTAATCTCAATAAATCTTATGTTAGCCTTAACCTATCCTTAATTCCAAAACTCTAACCGATTCCGAAAACCTTAACTTTGATAAACCGTAATTCGTAAACCAAAGTTAAAATTTGCTGAAATTTCCACTAATCCTAATTACCTTTGAATAATCTAAAATAAAACTAAACTAATCCCTCAAACTTGAGCTACAACTTCTAAATCTATGCAACTTGTACCATCATCTTTCTGCATCTATCACCCATCACCCATCACCTTACCTCCTTTGTTCTTCTCTTCTTCTCCTTCTACATCCTTATCCCTACTTGACTATACCCAATAACACACCCATCTTTACCCCTAGGATTTTTCTTCTTCTCACGCAACACCTCCATCAACCATCACCACCATCACCCTACAACTACTACCCTACCCTAACCATCCCCTACAACCATCACCATCAACTTACAGTTACACAATCACTGTCATCACCATTGCACCCCAGCACCCCCTGTTCTTTTTCTTCTTCCCCAACTCACACCACACATGCACACATGTACGTGTATATATATATATACACCTCACACTCTCTCTATTTCTCTTTGGTTTTTCCTCACTCTGCTAATATTTGTGCCAAATAGCCATTACTAAGCTCCCTCTTCCTTTTTCTTCCTCCTCTCCCTATTTTTGGCTTTTACACCACCGTTTCCCCCACCGTACACTAACTCGGCCACCACTCGCTGCCCTTTGGCCGGTGGACTGACCACCAAGGTCGCCCCAACCTTCCCCCTCACCATTGTCAGCCATCATCATTGACTGTTGCCTCTTTCCCTTCTTTTAGCTCTTATGTGTAGCAGCATTGTAGAGTTCATGGTTAGTGCACTGCCTATTGCACGACCATGAAATGCTTAAATCCCTTGCTTTATAGCCGTGCAACCCCTACACCGTCTAACCGTGCATAATTTTTCCTCTTAGCCTACTTTTGCACGACTATGCTAATTTTGCACTGCTTGGCCGTGCACCTTGTTTTGTCTTGACCAAAAGTTGCACCACCTACTGCACAGTCGTGCAACCTCATTCCTTTGGCCATGCATCCCTATTTTCACCCCCAAACCTCAACCGAACACCACCAAAATTTAACCATAGCTTCACCACACATTCCTCTACACAACCACACATCTCAAGCTCCCATTTGACTATGGTTATACCTATTTTTACCCCCATTTACCTTGATTTCTCCTTCTATTTAACTCTTCAAGTGTAACTGTAAAATTTATTATTTTTGTAGGTGGTATTCTAGTAAATTTGGAGGAGGAAGTCTAGGAATTGTGTGCTTAAAGCCCGATGTCCTAGTTGGTAAGGATACTATTTGATGTTTAGGACTTTTGATGATATTTGCTTATATGGTTATATGTGTTTTTCATAATATTGTTGCTATATTATGTAACATATGTTGATATTGATAATTTGTGATGATATGAATGTTATGTTGAAAGAAAATAAGAATTGGTAAGAGATATCATTATGTTATGATTTGTGACAATAATATCATATTTGTGAAAATACATCTTATGGTATGAAATATGGGTTGAACGATGATAACATCCCACTTGTGGGAATATATCTATAGTATAAAATATGGATTGAATGATGATAACATCACACTTGTGGAAATATATCTATGGTATGAAATATGGGTTGAATGATGATAATGTTATAATTATGAAAATATGTCTTATGGTATGGCATATGGGTTGAGTGAGTTGTAGTAAATGGTGACTTGGAGAAAAAATATTTGTGGAAGGTATAAGATTTTATAAAATAAAGGTTTTAATTGTGCTTAAAGGGTAACTTGGTCATTATGGGATATTAAGGAAGTTTTGGTAATTTATGTGTTAGGAGGTTTAAATTATGACAATAATAACTTGAGTAATTCATAGGAGTATTATCGTTATTTGGGGTTCATAAATGCTTAATAATAAATTTGGGGCAAGTTATCTTGAAATTTTAATATCATTATTCCATATTAAGGGTTTATAGGTTATCTATTGGAATTAGAAATCATGAAAATTTCATGTGAAGTGTTATGACAATTCTATGGAATTTGGGCTTGGATACTTCAGTGATTAATATATATATCTGGATGAGATTATTAAAGCAAACTCATGGGAATTAGGTTGTGCATTTTAGGTATGATACTAATGATGGAATTTGGGTGATGACATAATATAATGTGAGTAGAACAATCAATATGGGAGATAGAACACAAAAGGAAGTGTAATTAGGGTTTGATAGGACTTAAGGACTTAAAACTATGCTATATGTATATCTATTTTGACTGTATATTATACCTGAGAATCAATCTTGAATGAGATACTAATCACTTAAAGAGAAAGAGCATGTGAGAAGGGTCACGGGGATTATTTTTCTAAACCTATTTTAACACCCCCCAAAATTTACAGATTTTTTTAAACAATACTTAAATTAAAACCGTAAATTCTGGGGATACTACCGCCACACTAAGTACCAAACCGGCTCACTCCTACCATTCCAGTACTGAGTGCTAAGGCTAAGAAAACACTACATATAACATCATTAATAATCCAAATTCATAAATATGGAAATCATAGTACGCATAAG